>CAUDMG010002243.1:3490000-4080000 GCA_958450375.1 Homarus gammarus | reverse complement strand
TTGATTTATGTGGTGAGGCAAAAGCGCAGGCTGCAATCACACATCTTGGCTCTCTCTTTTCCTGATCCAGTGATGCAAGTAGTTGCAACGAATGGGGAGAGAGAATTGAAATAGACTGCCGATAACCCAGTTTGTTGGGTTTTGCTTTAGTAGTCTGTCCATCATGCATTGCTTTCGTCTGCCGGTGTAATCATTGGGTTCCCATGTTGGTCACCCCAACCGCCTATACCGCCGTCGGGGTCTTACTAGAGCTCTGTAAGCATATCTGATTGATGTGGGCTCCACGGCAGATTTTTCGTTCGGGGTTTACTCCCGTAGCTTTATACCTACCAAGGTTAATCCGTAAGGCAGCAGGGTAGTGGTTAGATGGCGCCAAGGCGTATCCACATGCCAGTGGGCCTATGCGCCATCCCTCTTGGGCCCACTGCTACTCCGGTATCCCCTACTGGTCTAGCTTGAGCCCACGAGGCATCCAGTTACCATGCGTTACCACGAGGAGGCGCAGGAGGAGTCTTGATGGTGAGGAAGCAAGCTGTGACTGCACGCACCTTAAAACTTACATAATGCGCCACACTAGACGCATCACACACACACACACTCTCAAGCACACGTTTATACAGATTAATGGCTTAGGTTATTCAATAAAACTCAAGACACCTTCACGTGTTGTAAATATTTCTGCTGGGTTTTAATTTGAATGAGACAGTCGAGAATTAGTTAGAGTCTTCGGTATTTAAAGAGATACACGCTACGACTCCACCCATAAATCTTGTAGAGGTTTTGGGAACTTGAGTTAATTTATTTAAAAACGTTTGGAACCTCAATGAGTGAATATGCAAACGAATTACGTGAATCAGAAAATATAGAAAAATTTATTATATAATGGAAACACTATGATCAATTATGCATAATTTACTCCTTTGAGTACGGGTTAACCCCCTGGGTACGATAACTTAACCCATTAAGTGCAATGCCGACCCTGAATACATTGAATTGGCTCGCTGAGTGCGATGCTTTAACCGTTTAAGTACATTACTTAACTCCCTTTGATTACGAGAGTTAACATTGTACTCAATGGGGTTAAGTCATCGTACTCTAAGAGTTACTGAAAAAAGATTTTTTTTTTATTATTATTTATTGGGCAGCCCCCTACATCCTTGTGTAAGGTGAAGCGCAGAAGCGTTTACAGCGCCCAACAGGGAAGCATGCTAAGTTCATGCTTGCCTTTATGTCTCATGAGTTAAGGGCGTAGAAGCCTGAAGAGTCAATGGTTTATGTCATCAAGTTATTGGAAGCTCCAACAACTTGTCCCTGAATACGAATTCGCAACTTTCGACTTACAACAGGTACCTACTTTACTGCTAGGTGAACAGGGACTAATGGGGGCTAGGATGTAAGACCAAACAACTTCCACCGGTCCGGGAATCGAACCCGTGACATCTCGCTTGCGAGGAAAGAACGATAACCGCTTCTACCACCTATCCCCCTAAAAAAAAGATGATCTGAGTCTACATTAATAATACACCAGAGAAATACTGAACTGGTTGCACGTAGTTACCGATTCGGCAAGATGTTACACAAATAATCGCACAACTTATCACCGAGTGTGAATACAGAAGTCCATTGTCAGGGAAATGAGTATGAGGCCCTATGACTGTTCCTATGTTGTGTCCAATACTATTGTCATAAGAATTAATGATGGTTTGTTAACATAAATATTAAGTTATTGTTATATGTATACTAGTAACAGAGATGTATGGCTCTTGAACATTCTTAATGGTCGTTGTCTAGTATATGAACTGCCTTTAATGTTTGTGTTTAATGACTTAAGTTGTTGGAGCACAAAAATGCATTATATTACAAGCTGTGCTCAGGTTGGTAGTGCTTGGTGGTTCGTTCCGCCTAAAAGTAGTTCAGTTGCGGTTTGTAAATTCCCCGAAGGCGGGGAGGCCATGGTCTATTTGCAGTTCCTTAAGTAAATCGTGTTTTTTCCTTACTCTTCACCTGATTTAAATTTTATATGCTATCTGTACAACGTTTTAGTGAAAATTCTGATGAAAACGAGTCACTCAAGTCCGGAGTATATCTACATATACAGTAGACTTCCCGCCAATTGGCTCGGGTTTTCAGTTTTTGAATAAACAAAATCCATAACCTACACTTCCCCGATATTCATTGGCTTTCCCTACTAGGTGGCTGGATAATGGGTTGTTTACATTAGAATATTACACGAAGGAGTCGGCTGCTCCAATAATTATCTAAATTTAAGAAATAGTCTTGTTTAAACAATTGTCAAATTTAGTAATCTATAAGAAATTAAAACTAATATTGTAACAATGTATCAAAACAATGTGAAAGAAAATATAATAAACCGACTAAACATACAATTATAAAACACTCGCTCATTAACCCACCAACTCACTCACTCAGAGACAAACCAATTCACTCTCACTTATTCAATAACACACACATACCCATTCACCCACTCATCCATTTACCCACTCACCCAAACATTCACTCATTAACCCACTAACTCATTCACTCAACGACACACCCATTCAGTCTTGCTCACTGATTGACTAACACACTCATCACCCATTCACTCACTTACCACCCTCCCCCCCCCCCCCACACACACACAACCTCCTTGACCACAGGAGAGCCAAGACCTATTCGGAACCTGCTCCTGCGGCGGCAGCTGCCCTAGCCACTGTTGGCCCACTCCCCCCAACCCCTCCTCCCCACTGGGATGTTAGCAAAAGCTTCAAAAGTTTCAGTTGGGTTTCAGATCATATAAGGTCAGATTATGGTCACGTGGCCAATACACATTTGAAATGGCCTGATTGACCTGTGACAATAATTATTATGTTCGTGTTTGGGCACTGGTCATTGACATGCTGGTCAATAATATCAGCGCCAACATGACAACCCATGTCATTGTCAAGTAAAAATTGTGCCGCTTTGGATCCGCCACTACTATAACATACCGTAATCATTTAATATGACCCAAATGCAGCTATAGAAGGTGAAACACAAAACCTTAAACAAAATCCTCCCCAGAGTGTCCACAGCATCAGATGGAAGTAAAATGAACTCTAAAATATTGTACTTTATTTGTTTTCTGACCTTGGTTAGATACGGTATAATGTTCATTTTATAATGATCATTTTTATGGTTGTTACTATGCGCTCCTGTATAATAGTTAAATATTTGTAATGTTAGTCTTAATGTACTCCTGCATAATGCTTAAGATGTTTCCTTAATTGAAATATTATGATATTGTATGAGTAATATTTTACATGTCCTCGGGGTGGTTTTGTCTGGGGGGTTGTGTCCTCTTTTGCCCTAGTTTGACATTCATGTAATTTTTCCTACATTCCAACGCTCCACCCCTCCCACCTCCAAGTCTCAACGCTCCACCCCTCCCACCAGCTCAGCCTCAACGCTCCACCCCTACCACCGGCTGAGTCTCCACACTGTCAACGCTCCACCCCTCCCACCAACCAAGCCTCAACGCTGTCAATGCTCCACCCCTCCCACCAGCCCAACCAAGCCTCAACGCTGTCAATGCTCCACCCCTCCCACCACCAAGTCTCAACGCTGTCAACGCTCCACCCCTCCCACCAGCCCAACCAAGCCTCAACGCTGTCAATGCTCCACCCCTCCCACCACCAAGTCTCAACGCTGTCAATGCTCCACCCCTCCCACCAGCCCAACCAAGCCTCAACGCTGTCAATGCTCCACCCCTCCCACCACCAAGTCTCAACGCTGTCAACGCTCCACCCCTCCCACCAGCGAGTCTCCACGCTGTTAACGCTCCACCCCTCCCACCAGCCAAGCCTCAACGCTGTCAATGCTCCACCCCTCCCACCAACCAAGCCTCAACGCTGTCAATGCTCCACCCCTCCCACCAGCCCAGCCTAGCCTCAACGCTGTCAATGCTCCACCCCTCCCACCAGCCCAGCCTAGCCTCAACGCTCCACACCCCCCCCACACCAGCTGAGCCTCTACACTGCCAACGCTAAAGTAAAAACAAATATTCAGTTTTTTTTATGCAATTACCAACTTGTGACAGTTAGAATCACAAGTGAAGCTTTCAAGAGACGCGGCCCGTGTATAACGTCTGATTCTGTATGTTTTTGAACGTTTTATTTTCAATGTTTTTAAACGTATGATTCTGTATGTCTGTAAACGTACGATCATGTATGATTGTTTCCGAGCTATCGTAAAAACGTATGGTCCTGCGTGCATGTTTGTTGTTAAGATTTGGCAAAATGTATGAATATGTATATATGTGATACTTGGTACATACTTCCATATAAATCACTTATATACCTTCAATTAAAACACTATAGACTTTTTGTTTTGTTTGTATAAACTTGTTATAGACATTAATTAGTTTATTGAATGAATATTATTTGCATGGCATACTGAATAATTAAATTAATATATTATGATTCAGTGTTTTAAGCTATTATAACTAATTATACACATAAACATCAGAACTAATGGGGCCAGGAAGAGTTCAGCAGATACAATATTGCTGTAATAAGTCTACTGCAACCATTAAGTACTAAAGTACACTCAACTGGTACTTATGTCTAAGTACTACAGCTAACACATACACGAGGCTGCCCAAAAAAACTTTATATGCAAAGCCACGAATTCATTAATCCGAACTTGAGAGTGTGCCCCATAGGTCTGACGGCTCGTTAGGAGCAGTGTGGATAGAACACAGCACCAAACCTTGGTATACAAGGAGGCAGTATAGTCAGCACTTCACTCGATCACCTTCACTTCCTCAACTATTCAAAGTTAGGTACCCTTTCACAGCTGGGTGAATTCGGAGTGGCCCGAGTGCAAACCAGTGACACAGAGGACGAGTAGAGAATACTGAATAATATTGTTTATTCCTAAACATCTCTAAATTACTATTGATTAATTTCTACAGCTCCACAAGTCTCCGTCGCACTTGAATGTCTTCACTGTAGATTATCAGAGTAAAAAAAAATAAATCTTCTGGGAGCATCCGAGTCCCTGGGTAGTACAGGAGGTTATTACCACAAGATAGCAAACGTGAATTGCCAATATCCCCCAAAATCCTTCGTGAAAAAGTGTTAACAGGGAAATTTCCCAAGAGAAGTCTTCATTGTACGCTCATACTTTGTTCATCCTTAAATTGTCGATGGTCAATATGAAAAACGCAATATTTTTCTTACCACCATTCTCCAGCGTAGACACTGCACTCGCCCTCCCCACAAGATCCTTTACCACTCTTCTCTGCTATATCCTCAGCTTTACCTCCTCTACGCTATTCCCTGTCATTTTCAACCTTTCAATGCTATTTTCATTTTTTTTCAGAACCATGGCCTGTCTTATCTATGAGGAAAAGTCTTGATAGTTCTTCGAGACTTGCGTATTTTACGTTTAGACGTATACTGTACATCAATCCGCGGTGTCGGCCAACGGAACGTTAAGCCATGGTGTCGGGGAATGTCAGCCGGAAGAGAGACAGCGGGATAGATCAGGTTAGAGATAAAACACAGGTACAGTGTATGTACAGTATATCTCCTTTATCTCGTTCCTAGATATCTCTACAGAGGCCGGGGGTTGCAAGAGAAAACGGTGAATATATCGAGTTATCGACAGAACGGTACGTGCTCAGTCGGACATGTACTTGACTGTTGGCCTAACGGTATTAAAACCATGGCTGAAAACGCTGACTGTCTACTGCTGCTACAACCTTGATCTAGACGTGGTAAAAATAGCCGATTTATTATATACCTATATAAAACAGACATTAGACAAGTAGACACAGTGGAAAACATGAACACTCGAGGCACCTGGCGAGGCTGAATTATGAAGCAGCACCTTAGTAAAACAGAGAAGAGAACATGTAATACTGTGTTGTATCCCTGACAAGTGGCTACAACAGTACTGTATTTCTCAGAGAACAGAGATTCCAATATCATGGAACCTAAAGTAATGCCGGAGTTTGCTGGATGTCTGTGTGAAATGTGACCACCGCCGGAAATACAAAAATGTGAGTAGGTGGTGAGCATATTGTATTGTAGATATATAAACGTGGACAAGTGAGATATAATCGAATGCTGAACATAAATATACAAACGTTAACAAGTGAAGTGGAGTTACGTGTTGAATATTTATACATAAACGAGAACAAGTTAGATATTGTTACGTTCTGAACATTAATATATAAATGTGAATATCTAAAATTCTAAATTACAGTTACGTGTTTAACATGAGTATATATGCATGAACAAGTGAAATATAGTTAAGTAATAAACATAAATATATATAAACCTGAAAACGTTAACAATTGTTACCAGAATAATATAAAAACTACATTAATTTATTCTTGAATGACCTGAGTGAGTGAGTAAGAAACGAGAGAGTAAGGAAGGGGAGAGAAAGCGAGGGAGGGAACAGTAAGGAGATTAGGGAAATCAATTGAGGGAGGGGTCACAGAACCTCATCACCTCAGAGATTAAAGAGGTCAGAGAATTACAGCACCTCATGACCTCAGAAGTTAATAGAGAGGTCAAGGGATCCAGCACCTCATGACCTCAGGGGAGATCAGAGAGGTCAAGGGCCAACAGCACCTCATGACCTCCAGCCAACCATAAGAAAAATAAACAAGAAACAAGAGTAAATAACAAAAAAAAAAAAAACAAGACATCTCGCGGGGAATCTTCATAAGGACAGAACCCCATAAATACTTCTATTTTTTTAGGATATTGGCAATTTGTGTCTGCTATTTGGTGGAAAGATCCTGCCTCACACTTCTGCCTCACACTTCTCCCTCACACACTCCTGCCTCACACTTCTCCCTCACACATTCCTGCCTCCCACTCCTGCCTCACACTTCTCCCTCACACTCCTGCCTCACACTTCTCCCTCACACACTCCTGCCTCACACTTCTCCCTCACACACTCCTGCCTCACACTTCTCCCTCACACACTCCTGCCTCACACTTCTCCCTCACACACTCCTACCTCACACTTCTCCCGCACACACTTCTCCCTCACACACTCCTGCCTCACATTTCTCCCTTTCACACTCCCGCTTCAGCCTATCACAGTACCGCCTCACACTCTCGCCTCGCATTTCCGCCTCTCAGAGTTCCGCCTCCCACTTCTCCCTCTCACACTCCCGCCTCTCACACTGACGCCTCTCATACCGAAGTCTCTCTCACACTGGCGCCTCTCACAATGGCGCCTCTCACACTGACGCCTCTCACACGGACGCCTCTCACACTGACGCCTCTCACATTGACGCCTCTCATACGGACGCCTCTCACACTGACGCCTCTCACACTAACGCCTCTCACACGAACGCCTCTCACACTGACGCCTCTCACACGGACGCCTCTCATAACGATGCCTCTCTCACACTGACGCCTCTCACACTAACGCCTCTCACACTGACACCTCTCATACCGATGCCTCTCTCACACTGACGCCTCTCATACGGACGCCTCTCACACTAACGCCTCTCACACTGACGCCTCTCATACCGATGCCTCTCTCACACTGACGCCTCTCATACCGATGCCTCTCTCACACTAACGCCTCTCACACTGACGCCTCTCATACGGACGCGGTATTAAAAAAAATTAAATCAGCGATATTCTGTGTGTATGTTTTTAAAGGCCTTATTTAAACACCAATAGTTCTTGTACTTGCAATTAATTTTCCTCTTAATTAAATATGTCAGAATGCAATTAACTGGCGAATTTAAGTTAAAACACAAAAATAAAATCCAGAATTAACATAGACAAAAATACAACTACATTCTACCCTAACTAAACACGCTTACTTACCACCTGTTGGAAGATAAAGTTAATGAAGTGAACCTTTTCCAAATAATTGTCTACACGATTTTATTTCCTAATTGGTGGTAAGTGAACGTATCTAGTTAAAGACTCAAGAGTAATTTTTCATTTTGGAAGTTGTTTTGGTTCACCGGAAGAATTTCCACTCCAGCATATTTCACCTAAAGATTATCCACCCTAACGCTATTCTTTGGGGGATGAGGTTAGGTTAGGTTATTGTTAAGGTAATTAATCTTTAAGTGAAATAACACTCTTCTAAAATTGACTATACTTAAGTATGAAGACTACGATGAAGGTTTTTTAATACTCGGGTGTTCGTTTATCTAAGAGCGAGGACGACTAAACCAGACACAGAACAAAACCATCAATGTCCCTGTCTGTCCGTCTCTGTAATCAGAAAAGACTGGTGTGTGGCGAGGTTCTAGGAAAGACCCAGTAAGCACTAAAATCCCCCGTGAGAGGCGCTGACGTTACCATGAAGGTTACAGACCGCGATGAAAATGACGCCCCGGCAGAACCCGACAACACGGGTGGGTGTTCCTCGTCACCGTAGTCAGTAGTGTTCCTACCGATCCTCGAGGTATATATTAATCTCATCCGAGTTTGGATATTATTCTCAAGTATGACTCACTAGAGCAGTGGTTCTTAATCTTTTTAGGGTCGCGCCCCCTATAGCAGTTGGTCCTCTTCTCCACGCCCCCTCCTTCCTTCATATAAAATTTTAAAACCATGTTCATAAACACCACCACCACCACCACATGACCATAAACATCACTCAAAGTAGACAACGCGTGATTCTGAGTTGGCAAATTTCATTCTCGTTATTAAAACGAAACAATTAACATTATTTTCAATTGATTTAAGTACTTATCATTATTGTTTGTTCATAAAAAGTCTACCCTACATCATAGCTCAATTGAAAAAAGAAATGCGTGAGTGTGAGAGATAGAAAGTTGTCACGGACGGACGTCGCGGGCGACTGGCACTGGAAATCGTCTCAGTCAGTGTTGACAATTTTTCAAATGTGAATTATCGTACTGGAGCCTCAAAATTATCGTTTCTTCATCAAATTATCGTACACTTACGGACATTATTACTACCTTAATTCAGTCACTTTTAGTGGAATTTTACATTTTGATTGACGTAGTTATCATTTACGACATTTTGAAGTATCTGTGGGGAACGAGAACCCCTCCACACCCCCTACGAAAATCCAAATAAGGTCATACACACACCTGTTTAGGCCATGCCTTATTTTTTGCTCTGGGTACGCGCCCCCCCTGGAAATTACTCAGGCCCCCATAGGGGGGCGTGCTTCCCCCCCCCCGTTAAGAACCGCTGCACTAGAGACTGGTGGTACTACAATACCAATGTGAATGTATTGTCTCTCTATGAATTCCAGCTATCATGAAATATCTGTTGAGACTTGGTTCTATTGAAGAGAGATCAACGCGGTCATATATACTGTAGAACTAAGCTATTATTTAATGTTTGTATTGACCTGACGACATATCAGCATCGGGTAGTTCTCTATCACGTCACACTCTCACCTCTAACACAAACGTTCCTATATTGACGAAATGCTCGAAATTAAAAGGCTAATTGTAATGTTTAGATTATTATTCACTGTGCTCCTTGTAACTGTAAGATTGTATTATATTTTTATCGATAAACGAGCGACATAAAAGTGTGGAACAAACCTTATCTCAGACACTAGAATTATTTGGTCCTTCAAACCAACAGACTCGTATTAAAATGTCCAATACGATTAATCTATATTATCTCATTCTTGTTATTAATTCCCTTTTTTGTTTACCCAATTGTCATCTTGCACTTCGAACAATAAATTATTTATTATCAAGATTCTTACCTATACACTTGTTCTCAAAAGCAATACATGCATTCCATACATATATCCCGTATAATCTTGTATGTAAATAAGCTACCCGGTTGATGGTAAGTTATCAGGTATATTATACAGTATATATTCACCTGTATAATATTATAGTCAGCCATACTTCAGATTTTGCCGGGTAATGGCTGGACGGCTTATCTCCTATTTACATTCATCAATAAATATAATTCACCCTTCAATTATAGGAGAAACAATGGAAAACGTATGAAAAATAATTAACGGTCGACAGGTTTACGTTTAACAGCTGGGTGGAGGGAGGGAAGCAGCTGTAGTATGACGAGGAGAGTGTGTTGGTGAGTGTGTTCTAGTGTAAGGTGTGTGTATATTGTGCAAGAAAATACGTGAGCTATTAAATGTGCATGTGTGTTAAAGAAAGATAATTTACAATAAAGACAGTGCACATGTTATAAGGAAATAATTGGCACAGTGTTTAAAAAGCATTTCTCATTCAGCTGTCACCTAACATCCACACAGTTCATTATTATTTTTTCGAAAAATTTACATCTATACAAAACATCACACGCGTATTCAGTGTTATTTGTGTGTTTGTGTACCTAACAAAATTAGTTTAACAATTGTCACTGTTTACATAATATACAGCCACTAGAAAATTATGCATAACATATAGTATGAGAGCGTGATACTGTACCAGTTTGTGGCTATAACGATTTTACGGAATACATGTACATCTATCTATCTATCTATTGTAGAGTTGTAAGGATCTGTTGTAGTGTGTTGTGTCTGTTGTAGTATGTCGCAAGTATTTGTTACAGTGTGTTGTAAGTGTCTGTTGTAGTATGTCGCAAGTATTTGTTATAGTGTGTTGTATATAACTGTTGTCATGTGTTGTAAGTGTATGTTGTGGTGTTGTAAATATCCGTTGCAGTGAGTACACTTAAGGTTCTATCCGTTTCACAAAATGTATTGTGATTCATGTGAACCCTGTTTAACTAGCTAGGAAAATAGGTTCATTGTTTCGAAGTATAATTGTCACTCTTAATAGAAGGTGTTCCATAAACAAAGAATCATCAAGAAGTGTTATAAATTCCCCCCTCTTGGTGTTGAGTAAAACATTTTCATATACAGTATGTCTTACGTGTTGATACATTGAGTCCTGAGTGACAACACACCTATCACCTGTTTCCCCTAGTGTCTCAGTTATTGAATGTTACCCTGTTCCCCCAGCTATCCTCCTCCCTCCCTCTGCCCTCATATCAGTTACCACAGGCAACCCCCCCCCCCTCCTTCGACCACAAGCCAGCCACCTCCCCTCTCTCTCTCACAAGTATAAAGAGATCCGACAAAAGAGAATGGGAGTTCAAGATAGTTTCGAAAATCTTAGAGGAATGAAGTTTGGGCAATGGGGCGATAGTTAGAGGGATTAGAATGGTCACCCTTCTTCGGGATGGGCTGAACCAAGGCTTCCAAGAAGAAGGAAAAGTTTGGGTTTTGAGGCAGAGACGAAAGAGGCGAGCAAGCACAGGGGCCAGAGCTTCAACACACTCCCTCAGAACACGAGGGAGTATTCCGTCCGGTCTATGCGCCTTACTCACATCCAACCTGGATAACACACCGGCAACCCTGTGAGTGGAGATTATAGGAAAGTGCATAGGTTCAGTTGGAGGAGCAGGGGTAGGAGGGATAGAGTTGGAATCGTCTAAGGTGGAATTAGAGGAGAATAAGGTGCCAAAGAGATTGGCTTTGTCAGGGGGAGAGTTGGCTATCGAGGTATCAGGTCGGAAGACAGGAGGAAAAGAAGGAGAACAGAAGTTATTACAGATGTTTTTGGTGAAGGACCAGAAGGATTTACTCGAGGAAGAGTTTGTCAGGACGGCGGTCTTTCTTTTTATAAAATTCCGTTTGGCCCTAGAAGTAGTGAAAGAGGAGTGGGTAATAGGAGAAGGATATAGTTTCATAGCTTGATATGCCCTATCTCTCTCCCTGCATGCAAGAGAGCAGAAGCGATCAAACCATGATTGTAAAGTGAAGGTTTTGGTAGAAGATGGGATAAATGCACTCATACCACCCTGTATGACCTAAGCAATGCTGTCAGCACATACCGAGGCGTCCCGAGAGGAAAAGCAACAATCATCCTAAGGAAAGTCGGTGAAGAATTCTCGCAAGGATTGCCAGCTTGCCCTCCGATAGTGCCATAGTTGACGTTTAGAGGGGCATGGAGGAGGTGGTCGTGCCCAGTTTGATTTAATAGAAATAAGATTGTAATCAGAAGACCCGAAGGGGGCTGAATTTGAGTATGAATAGTGTGAGGGGATAGAGGTAAAACAAAGATCAAGAATGTTAGCAAGTTGTTCGTGTCGATCAGGAACCCGTGTAGGGTGTTTGATTATTTGTTCCAAATCATTAAGTAAAGAAAACGAGAGTGCCTCAGCTCCACAAAGATCATCCCTTGCAGAGCCAAACTTACCTTGACGGGTATATATGATCGGTTTAAACATAAATGGATAAAGAGTGGAACAACCTGAAGATTAGGCACCCAAGGTTTATTCACCTCACGATTAAATACACTAACGTTACCTGGGGGTTAGGTTAGGTTAGATTAGATTAACATTAGTGTTTACTCATCAGGTGAAATATGGTAAGGTGTCCAAAGATACAAGAAGAAATAAATTAAAATGTCTTCCTTTGGTGTAGACTCTAGGGTGTGATGGGGAGAGATAAGAAAAAAAAATAACTTGTTCCCTGTTCTATGTTTTGGTGTTCAACAAAGACTGGTCTGTGTCTACACTCATGTACGTGGGGCGAAAACCCTTTTGTGACCATTTGTCAGACTGCAGTAGCCCCGTGCGAACAATAAACTCGTTTTGGAACACTTACAGCTGGCGACCTCCATGGTGCACACCTGGGAGTCGAGGGGGAAGGCTGACAGCTCCATCATACACGAGAACACCAGCTTCAACCTGCAACACAAGTATTACTGACTAACTCTCATTATAACACCTTTATACGCCTTTAAACCTTACACTATCATCATAGCCTCCAACACAGTACAGTGCTATTAAGGGAGCAGACAACATTAGCTTTAACCTGCAACACAACACAACCGAGTGGTATTAGTCATTACACAACTTCCATCCAGCATTAAACCTTCCATTATACCTTGAGTTACTGTTGAAGAACCTTTTGAGGTGAATTTACCAACTCGAATTCAAATATCCAATGTCTGAAGGTCCTCATCTTCTCATTCTAATTATTTCACCTAACCCGTTTAGAATAAAATACATATTGGTTAAATGAAAATCGTCTTTACGTTCATAATGTAACAACATCATTTATATTGTAAATCATCATAATAATAACTTTAGTTACCTTTACTAACCATTACCAAGGTCAGGTTCAGTTGGTTAGGATAATTTAGGTGAGGTTAGGTTAGGTTAGGTTACGTTACGTTCAGTTAGGTTAGGTAAGGTAAGGTAAGGTTAAGATTGGATAGGTTAGGGTAGTTTAGGTTAGGTTAGGTTAGGTTAGGATAAGATAAGTTAGGATTGATGAGGTTAGATATTGTTATTTTAAAGTTCGTTATGTTAGGTTAGGTGATCTGAATCATCCGTTAAAAGTGCCGTTGTAGAAGGTAAGATCGTTAAGACCTCAAGACTATGCATCTCCAGGTGTTCATTACAGGTAACCTTAAGTGATTAGGAAGTACAGCTCATGTCTTCGCAGGTACCTGAACTACCACGTACCACACTTCTTCTAAGTACCTCATCTCCCAGGTAACTCACACCTCCTAGATAACTCGCATTTCCCAAGTATCTCACATTTCCCAAGGGCTGGTTTTCTTTTCTCTTTCATTGTTCTCCTTGTCTTTCAGTAAATGTGCTCTCTCTCTCTCTCTCTCTCTCTCTCTCTCTCTCTCTCTCTCGTATCCTTGTTTTAAGTTAACTCTCACTTTTCTCTCCACCTCCCCCTCCTAGCCAGTAAGTGACCAGTTTATTTCATAGAAGTCAAAACCAATAAAAGCTGGAACACCGCGACCTGAGAGTAATTAGTCACCTGATGCCTCACCTCTCAACTTGGGCTGGCACCCCCCCCCCCCCCCACCACCACCACCGTCACCACCACCAATATCACCATCACATCCACCAATATCACCATCGCCACCATAGCCACCACCACAACTACCAACACCATCATCAACACCACCATCACTACTACCACCATCACCATCCACTACCAAAACCACCGCCGCCACCACCACCAGTGTTGTTTAAAGAAAAAATCATTTTACCCTTTTTTATTATTTGCTGACATGAAGGTCCTCTGTTTACTAATGAGGTGTGTGTGTGTGTGTGTGTGTAAAAATATATTAATATTCTGTTTCACATGCATACCCAAGTTCATAGACAGAACATTAATATATTTTTACACACACACACACACACACACACACACACACACACACACACACACACACACACAAAATCATTATACAGGTATCAAATGGAATATCATATCAACATAGTACCCCTGAGTATGACCCGATAATAGAGATCACATTTCTTTTATATTCACACTCGGGAGTGTAAGTGTGATGCCGGGGTTGTCCTGTAGATAGAATGGCAGGTGATAACCTGAATGTCCGGGATCCAATCAGGCTGGAGGTGGTAATGGAGATATGACAACACAGGAGATGTGAAGGTAAAAGCTCTTCCCACTCACAAACACTGAGTAACGATAGTAATACCTGTTACCATCTCAACCCCCTTTGTCATCACCTGTAACTCCAGGTGATGGTGAGCGTGTGCTAAGGAGTTCAAGGAGTGGCTCTCATGCTGCTAAAACCTAACCTAACCTAACCTAACTTAACCTAACCTGACGTAATCATCAAGGTCTATCAAGACTTGCATTACGGGAGCTCTAATATGATATATAGAAAATAAGGAAATTGGCAGCCGTAGAAACATCTACTGCATGTGTTCAAGTTCGTACTGGAGCAAATATGATCCAAAGTCTAGCACAAGTAGTCAGGTGAAAGTTGGAAACTGTGTTGAGAGTTTGAAGAACAGTCAAGCATTTCTTGCACTTCGCTGTCACTCGGAGTCACGTTTGATGATCTACCAGTGATGACTCATTGATGCGAATCTTTAGGGGTGTCATCATCGTTAGTGTGTGTGTGTGTGTGTGTGGACTACATCTGGTGCAGGAGGCGTCTTTCCGGGTACACTCAAACATTACTCGGGCATCAGCCCAACCTTTGTTTATCACTCCGTAGTTGGTTGCGTCAATGTTGTTTCTGAGGAACTTATTCCACTCCTCAACAACTCTTATTTTTAAATAAATTTTGAACTATTTCCTTCAGAAAACTGACTGCCAGTGAAATAAGATTAACTGAAGATAAGACCTCTCAGCCTATTTCACCTGAAGATTAAATACCCTAACTCTACCTGAAGGAGTTGGTTAAGTTAGGTTAGGTTAATGTTGAGAAGTTTAATCTCCAGGGAAAACAAGGTCTGGTGATCCAAAAGATATGTCAATAACGGCCCATAATTCGCTTATGCTGGTCACCGGCGCCATAAATCAGGTAAATTGAAAGAGAGGCAGTTTTTCTAAATCAGTGTTGTTATGAGGGCAATAAATACTGAACCAGTGAACCACCCCAAATATTTACCGTAATATAAAACTATAACAATAATTGAATATTCAAATATACCTGATCATTATCTGTTTATCGTTATGTTTATTATACACTAAATCTACCAAAAATATATTCAAAAGCATTAGTGAGAGAGAGAGACATTATTTTTCTGAATACAGTTATGGATATGCTAACAGTTTGGTACGATATCGTCAATACACTACAAGAGTATCACTACAGCTGGACACGATATCATCATCACAGTAGAGCAGGATCATTACAAGTCTGTTATGATAACATTAGTTCAAAACATTAACATCATTATAGCTTGACACCGTATCATATTTTAGAATAAACTCGTCCCCTGTACATCTTCCTGCTATACCAATTCTTTTACATATGAAATACAAATGTAATTAGAAATATCAACAATACATTATGTAAATTCATACGAACAGGACTATTCCAGAACAACAGGATGAACAACGACACTATTCCAGAACTCACCCCAGAACAACAGGATGAACAACGACACTATTCCAGAACTCACCCCAGAACAACAGGATGAACAACGACACTATTCCAGAACTCACCCCAGATCTACAGGATGAACAACGACACTATTCCAGAACTCACCCCAGAACAACAGGATGAACAACGACACTATTCCAGAACTCACCCCAGAACAACAGGATGAACAACGACACTATTCCAGAACTCACCCCAGAACAACAGGATGAACAACGACACTATTCCAGAACTCACCCCAGATCTACAGGATGAACAACGACACTATTCCAGAACTCACCCCAGAACAACAGGATGAACAACGACACTATTCTAGAACTCACAGGATAAACAAAGGCACAATTCCAGATCTCACAGGATAAAGGAAGACACTTCCAGAACTAAAGGATGAACATAGTGACAACTTGTCACTTTGTTCATCCTTTAATACCTTTGTTCATCCTTTTAGCCTTGTCACTGACAAGACAAACAGTATAAACAAATGTACTATTCAGAACAAATAAGATGAACACTGATACCATTCCAAAACAAAAAATAATAGAGACAACACTATTCCAGAGCAGAGAGTCGTTACTGTTCGACACTAAGATCAAGAGTTCACCTGCCTAACTATCCCCTAGGTAGCCATTCAACCTCTCCACTACAGTGTCAATGTCTTAACACTAGATACGACTTTAAGGTTCCACTAGACTGTGTGCAATTGAATCTGGGAATGCATGATTATACATCCTAAGTGCATGACACTATACACATTGAGTACTTGAGTATAATGTACGTTCTGAATGCATGATTTAACGTCCCAAGTGCTTGATTGTACACCGTGAGTGCTTGATTTTACATTTTCGGTGCATGATTATACCCCATGAGTGCATGTGTATACTGTTCGTTTTAAATGTATGATTTTACGTTTCGGGTGCATGATTACACAACCTGACATACAGTAATAGCTAAAAACTAACACAATCACCAGGAATTAACACCAACACTACGAAATAATACTATAACTATGAAATAACTTACCCTATCACCAAGAAATAACGCTACCACCACGGAATAACACTATCACCAGGAAATGACACTATCACCGGGAAATAACACTAACATTATAACATATGAACCCCAGTAACCTTTTACAAATAACAAACAGCAAAATAACGATCAAGGAAGCAACTCCATCGGCATTTCTGATCCCAAAACATACAACTCGATTAAAGGTGGAAAATCCAGGCCGGAGCTCTCTAAAGATTACGTTCTTTGAGGCAGCCAGTCAATCATACCACACAATACTGAACCAGACGGTGGGGGGGGGGGATGAGTCATGAGGGAGTGATGTGTGTGTGTGTGGGGGGGGGGGGGGGAGGGGGAGTGGACTAGGGTGTGTGAATGTAAGGTGGCGATGGGCGGATATGAGTCATGAGGGAGTAGTGGTGTTTGAGTCATGAGGGAGTGATGGTGGTGTGAGTTATGAGAGAGCAGTGGTGTTTGAGTCATGAGGGAGTAGTGGTGTTTGAGTCATGAGGGAGAGGTGGTTGTGTGAGTCATGAGGGAGAGGTGGTTGTGAGTCATGAGGGAGCGATGGCTGTGAGTCATGAAGAACCGATAATATGAGTCATGTTTCAACGCACTTGCAAAGGCTAATAACTGGAGATGTCCAACAGTCCCTTAGTGTCATAGAGGTGCCTGTGTAGTGTCGTAGATGTGCCCGTGCAGTGTCGTAGAGGTGCCTGTGTAGTGTCGTAGAGGTGCCTGTGTAGTGTCGTAGAGGTGCCCGTGCAGTGTCGTAGAGGTGCCTGTGTAGTGTCGTAGAGGTGCCTGTGTAGTGTCGTAAAGGTGCCTGTGTAGTGTCGTAAAGGTGCCTGTGTAGTGTCGTAGAGGTGCCCGTGCAGTGTCGTAGAGGTGCCTGTGTAGTGTCGTAGAGGTGCCTGTGTAGTGCCATAAAATGTCTCTGCCTCCCTCCCTGCCTGCTGCCCCCAATTCAGTGTCTCAGGGAGCAGACAGGCAGGGAGGGAGGGATATTTTTCTGAGACACCCTATATACCTGGACGCAGAAAGACAATGTTTCTAGAAAATCCTCCTGGTTATAGTGAATCATGTCAAGCAGAACTCAACTTACGTCACAAAAGGCAGGGTGGAGGAACACGACTATGATAGGGCCAGATACACCGTTGTATGCCCAAATGGTGAAGTATTTTTTTGCTGGTGAGACCTCGTGGTATAGCCTTGAGACGAGACTGTGTGTGTGTGTGTGAGGTATATGTGTACGTGGTGTGTGTGTGTGTGAGGTGTATGTGTATGTGGTGTGTGTGTGTGTGTGAGTGTGTGAGGTGTGTGTGTGTGTGGTGTGTGTGTGTGTGTGGTGTATGTGTGTTGAATAGTTTTAGGTCATGAACACAGTGTGGTATTTTCGCCAGGCATTCCTCTGTTATAAATAGGTTGCACAAAATGTTTTCATATCGTGTGTGTATATGTTTGAGTGGTGCGCTCTGTTATGTACGGGTGAGGAACTGGTGAGGTGTTGGGATGAACGGTGTGTGGTGTGCAGTGTTGTCCCTGTACACTGTGCATAATATATTGTGAGGTTTGTGAAGTACAGTACAATATGCTTCCCTTGTACTGTGCATTTTTGTGGTATATACTGAGTTTCCCGTATACTACAAGTACATCATAATAAAATATCCTATCCTTCCTGTGTACTGTGCAGCATTAAGACATATATTGAGCTCCCTGTATACTGCGCATCACTATAAAGTTTACTGACCTTCCTGTGTACTGAGCATTATTGTGAAGTATACTGTGTAACATTATCAAGTATACTGGCTTTCCTGTGTAACGTACATCAATATGATGTATACTGAGCTCTATATACACTTTTCATTGTTGTGTAGTATACTGTACTGCTGTGTTTACTGTATACTGTACTGCATTATGAAGTACCCTGTGCTTCCTGTGTTCTGTGCATTATACTGATCTGTGTGTGTACTGTGCATCATTATGAAGTATAAAAATGGACTGTGTACTGTGAAATATCGTGACATATGTTACGTTTCTTTCTTCTAAACCTCCAAGAATTATTGTTAAAATCATATACTGCATACACAGTACAGTACTGTGTATAATCCGAGTACCAAACACGCGCTAACGTTATATATATATATATATATACAATCAACACCTCAACCCGCCAGGATCCTCGTGTTTCGAAGCCGGATTTGGTAAAACGCTACTCTGACCACCTAAGTGACACGGGTGGTCCCCATTAGAGGTTCACGGCGCCATAAGCTCGTTGAACAGGCTTTGTGTGAAATATAACAAAGTCTAGGACTGCTTTTGTATCCTGGTGGTCCAGTGGTTAGCGTTCCCCGGTCACAGTCATAGGCTCGTGGGCCGTGGGTTCGAATCCTGGTGGGTTGAGGTGTTGATTGTATGTATAAGTCCGCGTGCTTTATTGGACTAATGAAAACTCATTAGAATAGACTGAATCATTTTGATCGTACTAGTAATATAAAATCTTGCGTTACCAGCCTCGTAATATCTCGTTAATAGAATAAATCAATATTGTGGTCGTTGGGTACATAATGTTGCGTAACCATGCCATATATCACCTTATCAAGCTTAATGATCCGAATTAAATTATATAAGTCGTGGAAGGTAGATGTTATTTGTGTGTGTGTGTGTGTGTGTGTGTGTGTGTGTGTGTGTGTGTGTGTGTGTGTGCGTGCGTGTGTGTGTGTGCGTGCGTGTGTGTGTGTGCGCGTGTGTGTGTGAGTGACAATGTTGCTCTGGGGAGGACAAACTTCCACTAGGAGGCCGACGATGGTGGATACTAATATTAGCTCAGTTCACTCGCTTGATTACTTTGTGAGCGCTCCCAAGAGAGTCAGGTGCTCCTCCTACCACCAACTATATCCTGGTTTTACCATTAAGGTTTGTTTCTCCGGCCCGCTAAAGTTTGTTAGTCTAATGGGTTTTTAATGGTAAATGGATTATGGTGATCATTACAGTATTTTTTCTTGGCTGGGGTTATGTGGAAGTTATCTGATCACCTGAAGATTAGTAAAACCTACACAGTTTATTTCATCCAGTTAGGTGAGGTTGGATCAGCATTAGATTAGGTTAGGTTATGGTTGTCAGTCTGGAACTGATCCGTTATTATTTATTTATGTCCAAACAAGAAAATATTATTAATGTAAAATATCTTATAACTGAAGTGTCAGTGTATAAAGGAGTTAACCCAAGCATCAGTAACTTATATATATATATATATATATATATATATATATATATATATATATATGCAAGTAAATCACTGTAGGTGCGCGTGATCTAGGTATATGCTGATAACCACCAGGAAAGAAGAAAACACGAAGTTCCCAAGCGCTTTCGTGTAATTCACATCTTCAGGGGTGAGTACAGACTAGATAGAGTAATGCAGAACAAGATGAATATATACAGAGGAGGGTGAGACCAGGTCCACAATGGTCAGGTAATGACCCTACTAATCTTTAAATGGCAAAGCTACTCTCATTAAACATCTTACTTCAACGTCCCCTCCACTGCCTTACATGTACGGTTTAATCAAGACCCACAAGCCCAATAACCCAGCAAGACCCATCATTAGCTCTGTTGGGTCAATCTCTTATAAACTATCGAAATGGTTAGTTTCCTTACTAAACCCCCTAGTTGGCAACATTTCTAACTCCAATATCAAGAATAATATGGATCTGGTTGATAAACTCAATAACTTGCACATTAATCATGATTTTAAACTGGTCAGCTTTGATGTAACGTCACTTTTTACAAAGGTCCCAGTTGATGATTTACTAGAGTTCCTCATAGATTCCCTGGATAACATTTCACTGCCCGTCTGGAAAGATGACTTCATCGAACTCATCAAACTATGTATTAAGGATTGCAAATTCGAATTCAATGGGGAATATTATGCTCAAAAATTTGGTATGGCAATGGGTAATCCACTCTCACCTGTATTAAGCAACCTATATATGGAATTCTTTGAAAAGAAACTATTAAGTAATATTTTACCACCCTCAGCAGTCTGGTTTAGATATGTTGATGATGTATTATGTCTCTGGCCATGTAATGAGGACCTAAAAGTTTTCCTACCACAACTTAACAACTTAGCCCCCTCGATCAAATTCACTGTGGAATTAGAGCAAGACTGTAAATTGCCATTCCTAGACTGTCTGATACACAGAATGGGTAACACTTTCAAGTTCAGTATTTATAGAAAACCAACCAATGTGTGTTCATACATTCATTATTATTCTGCCCACCATAATAAAGTCAAACAGTCAGTATTTACAACAATGTTTTTACGTGCCTTGAGAATTTGCAGTCCGGAATTCATCGATGAGGAATACAAATATATATATAATATTGGCTCAAACCTTAAATACCCTAGATCTTTCATAGACAAATGCTTAAACATTACTAAGAAAACTTTTTATAGAACTGATCCCAAGCCCACCCATGACCATAAGAATATCTTAATATTACCATTTCACAAAAATTTCTCACACATTCCGGCACAGCTAAAATCTTGGAACGTCAATGTGGCATTTAAAAACTCATGCACTGTTAAACAAATGTTAATCAAGAACTCCCCCAACAACACAATTGGTTGCATTTATAAAGTTCCTTGCAAGGAATGTAATATGTTTTACTTAGGCCAGACAGGTAAAGATCTTGTAACTAGAATTAAACAACACAAATACAGTGTCAGGACAGGCCAGGAATCCAATGCTCTGTTTGTTCATTTGAGGGATAACAAGCATTGCATTGACTGGGATAATGCCTCCTCAATATTACCATGTAATTCAATTGATAGTAGGAACATCATAGAATCTAGTCTTATTAAACATACCGAAGCATTCAACATGAATTTGAGTAACGGCTTGTACAAGCTGGACAACTTTGTAATTAAGAAGATTTGTGATCAGGTGAGAGGGCGGGTCACTGTCCCATCTGACCCAACCACCAACCGTTGTGTGCCATTTAAAGATTAGTAGGGTCATTACCTGACCATTGTGGACCTGGTCTCACCCTCCTCTGTATATATTCATCTTGTTCTGCATTACTCTATCTAGTCTGTACTCACCCCTGAAGATGTGAATTACACGAAAGCGCTTGGGAACTTCGTGTTTTCTTCTTTCCTGGTGGTTATCAGCATATATATATATATATATATATATATATATATATATATATATATATATATATATATATATATATATATATAAAACAAGAGATATATTAGGCCGACAATGACGGCACTAAATGTATCCTTCACTGCCAAAATAAGAGCACCAAGAGCTATTCGTATAATACATCTTATTACCCAAAATGGAATCGTGTACAGGAGCTGACCCAAGCTGTAATAAATAACTTTAACAGATAAATCAGAACGAGAATATGGGAAATTATAACAATATATCCTTGGCTTGTATTATACTGAAACTATACGAGACAAGAGACTAGAAGTTACTAGTATAACAAATTTCCTTACTCAAATGGTATACAGTAAAGGAGGCGATCTGAACTTGAGTGAATAATCCTGACGGGAGTTACCACAATGAAAATATTATGCAGGAGAGGGGGGGGAGGGAAAAAACTTCTCACACACACACACACACACACACACACACAGTCACCGTGGTGACTCGAATCACCTGGAGATTAGCCACCCCAGCTTATTTCACCTGATAATTAAACACCCAGACGTTACTTCGGGTATTTGGTTATGTTTGTTATGTTAGTTAAGATATGGTTAAGTTAAGTTAAGTTAGGTTAGGTTAGGTTAGCTTAAGGTAATTAATCTTAGGGTCTAATAAACTGGGAGGGGCTAATTTTCAGGTGATTAGAATTATCTTTTTGCAACTTTCTTTTGTAACCTCTACTTTATCCATGACTCTCTCTCCACCTATTACCAATAATTCCCGCTAAACATGTCAAGTAAATTGGCTTCTAATTCCTTCAGCAAATTCACTTACAGACAAAAGATTTCAGGTCCTGATTCTCAAAGGTCGTAAGATGATTTTTTTTTTATAATTGAAGATGTGACATTCATTTAACTGTTTTACTTAAGATAAAATATCAAAATAATGAAGAAAAATTACACTGAGATCTCTACCTCAACTAGATTATGTTAGTTAATTGTTTCATCTATTTAAAATCTCGACCCCTTATTTATCTTCTGCCCATTCAATCAAGTTTTTTAAGCCTAATCCACTTTAAACCCTCAACACAATCTTGATGTTCACGTATGATTTTCCACCGGTCTCAAACCCTTCCTCAAATTCCACTACCATTGCCTACTCCTCCATCAAACTCCACTACAATAGTCTGCTCCTTCCTGTCCCTCAGACTCCACTACCACAGTCTGCTCGTCGTGCTGAATCCTTCAAGGCTTCTGTCGTCTGCATACAGATACGCGTCGAGTTCCAATCTCCTGCATTATTCTCTGAGCCATAGTGGGCGTGTTTTAAGGTCTCCAAAAACAGGTTATACTGCCGTCATATTCTCTGATGTCATTCGTTCATAAAGTCACGGCGCGTGATCTTTTACCTTCATGTTTGCAATAAACTTTTCCTCATGCTACATACTGATTAGGTGACATATTATTTATTTTTCGGCTCCACCAATGGAGAGGCAAGATATAAATAATGTTGTAAGTGAAGGAGATTAATTGGCTGTGACATTAGAGCGTAACGGCCTATACACGACATGTCACAAACCAAACAAGTTTATGATGTGGTATATCTCGACTTTAGCAAAGCCTTCGACAGAGTACCCCACGAAAGACTAATTAGAAAGGTAGAAGCTCATGGCATCAAAGGTGACATCCTTAAATGGATTAGGGCGTGGTTACAGGACAGGAAACAGCGAGTGAGCATTAACGGCACTAAGTCCCATTGGAGCAACGTCACAAGTGGAGTTCCCCAAGGCTCAGTACTTGGACCATTATTGTTTATTATATACATAAACGACATAGATATCGGCATAGACAGCAACATAAGTAAATTTGCTGATGATACTAAAATAGGACGTGTTATCAAATCTGACGAGGACTCGGCAAAACTACAGGAGGATCTAAACAAATTTTTCGAATGGTCTGAAAAATGGCAGATGAAATTCAACATTGACAAATGTAAAGTACTCAGTATAGGGAATGTAAACAGGGAAACCAGATACCAGATGAACAACGATGCCATAGAGAAATCCGACTGCGAGAGAGATTTAGGAGTAATGATAAGTAGGAACCTTAAGCCAAGTAAACAATGTGTTTTTGCTCGTAACAAGGCTAATAAAGTACTTGGGTTCATACAAAGGAGTGTTAGTTACAAGACTAGCGAGATCATCCTAAAACTGTATCTTGCTCTTGTGAGACCACACCTGGATTACGCAGTCCAGTTCTGGTCACCGTATTACAGAATGGATATAGAATCCTTGGAAAGAATCCAGAGGAGAATGACAAGACTAATCCCGGGTATCAGGAACCTTGAGTATAGAGACAGGTTAAAGCATCTTAATTTGCACTCCCTTGAGAGACGTAGAGCGAGGGGCGACCTGATAGAGGTGTATAAATGGAAGGCAGGGCTAAACAAAGGGGACATTACAAAGGTACTCAAATTATCCAACCAGGAGCGAACTCGCAACAATGGTTTTAAATTGGACAAATTTAGATTTAGGCGTGAAATAGGTAAACACTGGTTTGGAAACAGAGTAGTGGATGAATGGAACAAGTTACCAAATATCATCATTAACTCGAATACGCTGAATTGCTTCAAACATAGGTTGGATGCTCATATGAGCAATAGGGGTTGGGTGTAAACGGGACTGCCCAGTATGGGCCAATAGGCCCGCTGCAGTTTCCTCCATTCTTATGTTCTTATGTTCTTATAAACTATCATGAAACAGGTGATAGGCTCCCGGTCACTTGGCCGACAGACGTTTGGCCGAAGGACATTTGGCCGATGGACTTTTCACCGACGGACATTTGGCCGAATGGACATTTAGCCGAATGGACAAATGGCCGAACGGGCATTCACCGACAGGTAAATGGCCAAACAAACAACCTAACCTAACCCACCGTTTGCCGTGTAGTTTCAAAACTAAGAAAAGAGCAATCGGACTGGGAGTTGACAATTGAGCAGGCAGCAGCGGGTATGGTATTGAGGAAACCGAAGAAGTACCAGATATTAAACACAAGACTGAAGTCTGTCATTGAGAAATATGAGGAGTATCCCAGAATCGACTTTTGAGAGCAGTTCCCACAAGCTTTAAATATTTATTAACATTTCGATTCATCCAGTATTTTTTATAAAGCAAATACATTACAATTAATATCTTCTATCCTTTAGTAAATGTGCAAAAAAGAATTTTCTATCATGCAAATGTATCACATTGCAATTATGTTATCTTTTTATCCTGTGTTTTATAAAGCAAATACATTGTAGAGAAGAAAGAAAAAGAAAAAAGAAAAAGGCCATATGTCCATTCGCCCAAATGTCCGTTCGGCCAAATGTCTGTCGGCTCAATGCCCGTTCGATCAAATGGTCGTCGGTGTAAAGTCCGTCGGTCAAATGTCCTTCGGCCATCTGTCCGGCCACGGTTCATCCTATATGAACCTTTCTTCCAATAATGAAACGTAATGAAATCAAGAACATAAGGGCTATAATGATATAAAATCAAAAGATAAAAAGAGTATATACGCAATTATCAAGTAGAACAATTACAAAAGATATTACACCCTGACAAATTGAATATTTTTGGCTCATAAAATACTAAAATCCTTCTACAGCTTGGATCAATTAAACACAACGAAACAACTCTCAACACAACCACTCATAACACAACAACACTCATAACACAACACTCTTAACACAAAAGAACAACAAAACTCTCAACACAAGAGCACTCTTTAACACAACACAACAACTTTTAATACAACAACTCAGGCGGTAGAGGCAACACCACACCGAAATTGAATTGGAAATCGGTGAGTATTTCAACTATTTCACTTTTGGTTTAACTGATGGCTGGACACTACTTTACACGCTGTGTATTAACCAAACGAAGGGAGTATTAACCGAACAAATGGGAATATTGTCCTAGCAGTGGAGTATTATTCGAACAAAGGGGAATATTGTCCTAGCAGTGGAGTATTATCCGAACAAAGGGGAATATTGTCCTAGCAGTGGAGTATTATCCGAACAAAGGAGGAATATTGTCCTAGCAGTGGAGTATTATCCGAACAAAGGGGAATATTGTCCTAGCAGTGGAATATTAACCGAACAAACAGGAATATTGTCCTAGCAATGGAGTAATAACCGAACAAAGGGGAATATTGTCCTAGCAGTGGAGTATTAACCGAACAAACAGGAATATTGTCCTGGCAGTGGAGTATTAACCGAACAAAGGGGAATATTGTCCTGGCAGTGGAGTATTAGCCGAACAAAGGGGAATATTGTCCTGGCAGTGGAATATTAGCCGAACAAAGGGGAATATTGTCCTAGTAGTGGTAATACAGTGAGATACGTGGCAGGTATACTACGGTCGTGGTTCTAACACTTGATATACTGATGACGGAACAGAAACACTGCTGTCAGGTGATGATGGTGGTCAGGCTGGGAGTTATTACTGTACACAGGCGATTATTATCTGGATTAATTTTGGACCCTGGGATTAGTATTGTACTCTACCGATTATTATTAGAATTATTACTGCACTATGCTGATTTTTATTAGGATTATTACTGTACTTTGGGAACTATTGCAGTATAAAGCTCTTGAAGCTGTTAACGAATTATACAGATTCAGACACTAGCCTTCTGTCCTCGGAGACACTAGCCTTCTATCCCCGGAGTCACTAGTTCACGCCCTGGACACCCTCAGTCCACCCAAACTATTCAGTCGGAGAAATGAAGACCATCAAGTGCAGTATCTCTTTATATGCCGAGGTGTGCCGTAGCCTTCTTCACCCCCTGACAGAACCAGTTACGTTATGACGTCAGGGTAACACACTGTCCACCCGAGACTAATTTGGTCAGCCTCAGTCACATTATAGTGGCATCTATATCACAGCAGTACACAATTCTCTTGTGGTCACTGCAACCTATAATAAGAAAATGAAAACGGGAAAGATTTAGCTTGAGAAAAATTCAATAACTAGTTCAAATTGTCCACCATTCTTGACTCTTCTGATTAGTATTAGTTAAACTTAACTGATTCTTCGGATTATTAGTTACACCTAAATAAATCATAATTACCTTCTCTCAGTAAGTGAACAATTATCAGTCATAGTCACAACCCTTAACAAACACAACTCGATGTTTATGTAAAATAACTTTTCATGAAATCACCCTGGTAATTTCGGAATATCCTAAGATTGGTAACCTAAAAAAACCGAGCATTGTGTGAGGAACGGAAGTGGGTGAGTGACGCCTCAACCCCAGTACACTAATCGGAGTGACTGAATGGAGTGAGTGACGCCCCAATCCCCTTGACACTAATCGAAGGTGAGGGACGAAAGTGAATGACGTCACTGAACTCCAAAACGACTGTGTGATGAAAGGTAATGAGTGAAGAGTAACACCTCAGCATCTGGGTCACGAATTGGAGACGGAACGAGTGAGTGAGGTCACTGGTAGTGGACTGACCTAACAATGTTGACGTTATTGGTATAAGTTTTTCCATTACTTTAAGTAGTGATTGAAAGACCAGACAAGTGTAACTGTCAAATCCACCCTCCTCTTACCAATGACTGATAGGGTGAAACCGGATGATTTAAACTGATGGAAGTTATATGACCCCGGGAAAGCACTCAGAGGCAGGGAGTTTCATACGTATACTTAAGGTCAGTGTCCGCTTAACGTACACTATGCGTTCCTGAAATCTAATACGTTAACTGAATGTATGTTAAGTGAATGTACGTTTACGGACACTGACTGTATATACTATGTAATATTCGTGTTCCCTTCAAAAGCCACAACAAAACAAATAAGACGCACCACAACACACAAGACTTACCTTAACATGTAGAAGATGACGCCCTTGGGGTTGATCCTAACTAGCACGTTAGGTACTGTGACGAACTGAAACTCAGCGTGTTTGGCGTTGGGGAAGTAGACCTCAGGCTTCCAAATGGCCTTCACTAGGTTGGGGTCGTTAAGGTCCAGCGGTTGGGTGATGTTGTCGTGGTTGAGGCGCTCGTCCACCCACGTCTGTCTCAGGTAGATGTCCACCTGGTAGTCCTGGCAAGATAGATTTTTCACATAACCGGACAGTCCTCTAAAAACTTTTACCGGTAAAAAAAAATACACATTGACTATATTAATCTATTACCTGTGTGTGACCAGGTAAACAACAGCTGATATTTTTGGTGGCGGCACTGGTCGTATCTACCGCTGTACAGTATATAATAATGGTTGCTCCTCGTGTAACGAGGATGGCCGGCCAAGGGCCACCTAGGAGTGAATTTGTTAAATGGGTAGAAGCTATCGCCAACACAACAACTATACCCTAAGTTAGCGAGTTGCATGACCCAGTGTCAAGGAATAGTCCAAGAAGACGGACAACTCGACAACTGCTCTGGCTAACCATTACCCCGGAACACGATCCGCAAATCGATTAACATCCAGGTCCCCAATTACTGCTGGGAAGACGAAGGCAAATGGCGTAAAGGAACTTGCCCATAGTTCCACCCTGCTCAGGGGACGAACCCTGGTCCGCTCGCTTGAGAGGCGAGCATGCTGACCACTACACCACAGGTTGCCACGACCGGTAACTCATTCCACTGCTTGGACCTTACAGCCGCTGTGCTCCAGGCAACTGCCACTAACACGTCACCACTCATTCAAATCAATGGCAAAACCGATAACATAAATCTGAATGATATTAATCCGTGAAGTATCGGACACGACCCTAACACCAACTGCCACATATCTGCCATACACTGTATACTCTAAAACGGTTAACCATATTTTCCTGTTAATAAAGTGTGTATTTATAGGACATTAATGCATATTGATCTCCCATCATACATGAAACCAACTAATTTCAGTGATGTTGATCATATACCATTGTACCCTAACACCAGTGTGTGACAGAGAGAGAAAGTAGAAAACAGAAATAAAAAAGAAAACATTCGAAATACATAATAAATTAATGAAAAGAGGAAAAACAGAAGAAAATGATACAATAACTCAGATAAACAAGTCGAAGGAATACGTGGAGAGAAAAATGTACAATAGGATGAAAAAAATTGAGCATAATATAGTATCGGAGAATCTGATAATTAAATATTTGTATCTAATTAGTAGTGGAGTAGGCATGAGGGGGGGGGGGGGGAGGAAGGAGAAGGAAGGAAAGGGCATAGAAAAGAATGGGAATGTAGGAGTATGGGGCGAGGGAAGTCGGAGGGAGGTGGGGAAGGAAGAGGGAGAGGAAGCAGGATAAGAATAGTAGGAGGAAGGGAGGGAGGAGGGTAAGGAGGGCTACATTACCAGCCTCAACCGGAATTTCATGATGTTTTGTACATGATTATTTTATTCCTACAATAACAATACCCTTAAAATATATATATCATCTTAATCATAGTAGGAATTAATATAATTGATAGTATTGTCAAGTACATTTTTCACTTATTTCTTACCGATAAAATATTCCGGACAGACAGAACATTTTGGTACTGTTCCCGTGTCCTAGAATTTCGTGATGTCTGTTTAGTTTTTGTTTGTGTGTATTTTCACTACAATAGAAACGCTAGAATTTATGTCTGAAATATAGATGGAATTAGTAGAGTGATTGGGGCTTTGAGTGCGGCATTTATTTGTGGGTAAGAATGGAGTGATTTTTTTTTTTTAAGAGTGGTGTTGTAGTCTTAAGATTAGTTGCCCCAAACACTCACCTATACCATCAACCAACTACACTCACCACCCACACAATCCACCTCCATCACCCACTCCCTACACTCACCCGCCACCACCTACTCCCTACATTCATCCCCCAAACATAACCCATCACACCCACCCCCACATACCACCCACCCACACACACCACCCACCCACACACAAGGCACCCTGGACAGGCTACAGGCATGGACTACGGAGAACAAGGTCACCATCAACCACGCCAAAACCGTAGTCATGCACATCAATACCGCCACCACCCCAGTGCAAGCCCCAGCAGTCACAGTGGGTGCCCATCCTCTCTAGCTGGTGCAGTCTGCCAAACTCCTGGGTGTAACTATAGACAACAAACTTGACTGGATGGCCCATGTAAATAACACAGTCAAGGCAGCCTCGTACCGTCTCTACATGCTACGACGACTTAGGTCACTTGGGACACCCACGCCAGAGCTGAGGACCATCTACAACGCCTTTATTCTCCCCAAACTAACGTATGCGTCACCAGCCTGGTCGTCTTCTCTCAACTCTACCCAACAACGTCAGCTAGAGAAGGTACAGAAAAGGGCCTGCAGAATCATGCTCGGCGCAGAATACTCCGGCTACACCAACGCTCTCTCCACCCTGGAAATGCCATCCCTCAGTGACCTCCACCACCAAGCACTGGAAAGGTTTGGCAGCCAATTAATGCACCACCCTCGTCATCGCCACCTCATGCCCCAGGCAGCCCCCCGCCCACCTAGCGCAGTCCGCCACTACAACAAAATTCAGCCCATAAGAGCCCGCACCGATAGATATAAGAATAGCACCATCCCATCTATTGTTAAAATAATAAACAACTCCTGTAAATGTATTCAATGCATATTATATCATTATGTCTAAATCAAATGTAAGTCTGTATATTTTCAGCCACCGGCTGGAACTCTATTAATAAACCGTTTATTATTATTATTATTATTTACCACCCATCCACACACACCACTAACCACCCGCACCACCTACCCTATCGTATCCTACACCACCCACCACCCGGCAAGAATCTTGGTGTTGTGTGTGCATTAATAACAATAAAGACTAATAATACAAATAAAGACAAATAATAATAATAATAATAATAATAATAATAATTAATGGTTTATTGATAGAACATGGCAACCAAAGGGCTGAAAATATAGTCGAGACAGAGTTATATGACTGAGGAATGGGTCAGTTGGGTCACTTTACAAATAATATACATGCGATATAAGTGGTACAGTACATAAACAATATATAATAATAAGAGGGGGGGGGGGGAAAGGTCCATTTCAGTAAGTAATTTCAGTACAGTAACAGTACATGAGTAATATTGACAGGGAATGAACAAACAGATTAACTACGAGTTGTTGGTATTTTTTAGCAATGGCTGTTCTTATAACAATCAGTATGTGGTCATAAACGCTAGATGAGGTTGTAGTGTTGAGCACTAATTCGCAGACATGGGATCTCAGGCGGGAGCAGGGCACGGTATCGAGGATGGTGCAGAAACTTCTTCCCAAACTTGCAGATGAAGTCAAGCTGATGATCTAAGAGGGTCAGTGTACTAAGCGCTTTCCTGATATGTGGAGTAGGAATGAGAGAGAATAACTTGCACGCCCTCTTCTACACTTTTCCTAGGTGTTCTCGTTGTGTGGCACTTGAGGAGGAAGACCAGGCAGGAGAAGCATTGGTGAGCACTCTACAGCTCAGGTGAGGGAACTCCTATAGAGACTTGAGACGACGGAGGAGGTGGGCACAAAATTCAGGAAGATTAGAGGTGTGCTTTCCAATTCAATTTGTAATATATAGTGATGCCGAAGAGCTTGGTGGAGTCCACAACCTGGAGTGTGTTGGGGCCCAGTGTGATGGAGGGAGTGGATCATGGTCGAGGGAGAGGTTGATGTGCATAACAACGTTCTTGAAGTGACGGGGTTGGTGGTGGCTCAATTTTGGAGACGGTTTAATATGTTCTGGCGAGCGCTGTAGTCGAGAACCGAGCTGTTCACACTGATGTTAATGGTGGAGTCGTCGACATATTTCAAGCGAGTGGGAATTTCTCGAAGGGCATCGTTGATGAGGATAAGGAAGCAGAGCGGTCCCTTCTTGGTGACCCCAAAGGTAAGTGACTGATAGGTTGTGACAGCCCTTTGGAAGCGCATAGTTTGGCATCGGTTACTAAGGAAGTCTGTAAGACAAGGTATAAGACTTCTCTGAAACCAGAGGTCGATGGCTGTATTTATAATTAAATTGTAGTTGACCAAGTCGAATGTCATGGTGAAGTAAAAAAGGCGACAGCTACAGACGAACATCACAATCTAAAGAATGACTGGTTTAAAAATAAATCATGTAAAACACAAAAATTTGCAGATCAACACAAGGTGCGCGAATTTTTCTATTCCACTAAAACATTTTGTGGGCAAATCAACCGTGGCGCAGCCCCCCTCGGCTCACCCGATGGTAACTCCTTAATTAAAGAAGATGACGGCATCCTTCAGCGCTGGAAAAAGCACTACCATTCACTGCTCAACCGAAACACAGATGTAGATGTCCTGACTACCCAGCAGGTCCCTCAGCATCCAGAGCTGACCCACCTCAGCTCTCCTCCAACCCTGGATGAGGTGGGTACTGCCATCAAACAGATGAAAAATAACAAAGCCTCAGGGCCTGATGGAATCCCAGCCGAGGTGTATAAAGCAGGAGGACCTCTGTTGCCAACCGTCTCCGCTCTCTCCTGGAGAATATATGGGAAAAGAGGAAATCCCCCCAAGCTCATGAAGACGCCTCCATCGTCAATATTTATAAGAGCAGGGAAGACCGGGCAGTCTGTGGCAACTACCGCGTCACACTACCTGTAGGGCCCGCGTCACACTATCTGTAAGTGCCGCGTCACACTAGCTGTAACTGTACGGGCCGTGTCACACTAACTGTAGGAACCGCGTCCCACTACCTGCAGGGGCCGTGTCACACTACCTGTAGTGGCCGCGTCACACTACCTGTAGCGGCCGCGTCTCTTTACCTGTAGTTATAGGGGCCGTGTCACACTACCTGTAGTGGCCGCGTCACACTACCTGTAGCGGCAGCAACACACTATCTGTAGAGACTGCGTCACACTATCTGTAGCGGCCGCGTCACACTACCTGCAGCGCCCGCGTCACACTACCTACAGCGGTCGCGTCACACTACCTGTAGTGGCCGCGTCACACTACATGTAGCGGCCGCGTCACACTACCTGTAGTGGCCCTGTCACACTAACCTGTAGCGGCCGTGTCACAATACCTGTAGCGGCCGCGTCACATAACCTGTAGTGGCCGCGTCACACTACCTGTAGCGGTCGCGTCACACTACCTGTAGTGGCCGCGTCACACTACCTGTGGTGGCCGTGTCACACTACCTGTGGTGGCCGTGTCACACCACCTGTCGCGGCCGCGTCACACAACCTGTAGCGGTCGCGTCACACTACCTGTAGTGGCCGCGTCACACTACATGTAGCGGCCGCGTCACACTACCTGTAGTGGCCCTGTCACACTAACCTGTAGCAGCCGTGTCACACTACCTGTAGCGGCCGCGTCACACAACCTGTAGCGGTCGCGTCACACTACCTGTAGTGGCCGTGTCACACTACCTGTAGCGGCCGCGTCACACTACCTGTAGCGGCCGCGTCACACTACCTGTAGTGGCCGCGCCACACTACTTGCAGCGGCCGCGTCACACTACCTGTAGTGGCCGTGTCACACTACCTGTAACGGCCGCGTCACACTACCTGTAGTGGCCGCGTCACACTACCTGTAGCGGCCGCGTCACACTACCTGCAGCGGTCGCGTCACGCTACCTGTAGTGGCCGTGTCACACTACCTGTAATGGCCGCGTCACACTACCTGTAGTGGCCGTGTCACACTACATGTAATGACCGCGTCACACTACCTGTAGTGGCCGTGTCACACTACCTGTAATGACCGCGTCACACTACCTGTAGTGGCCGTGTCACACTACCTGTAATGACCGCGTCACACTACCTGTAGTGGCCGCGTCACACTAAAACACCTCTTGCTCTCATACATATTATACAGTACATAATACAAAGTCAATTTAGCAGAACTGACTCCTAATAAAAAACAACGGTGTATAGAATATTTGAAACTGATGAAAAATATATATAATACATAAAGGTTGAATTATTGTACAAAAACTCGATAAAACAAACATCGATGTAATAATAGCAAGGCATTTGACCCAGGGTTATGCCGGGAGCAAACTGCTGCTAACTGCCAATTTATCTCTTGCCCTGATGAGTAATAAAAATGTAACAAGGGAGCCAGAGTGTGCAAATACAACATAGTGGTCGACATATGCGGTCGTTTGAATGTCTGTGTGTGTGTGTGTGTATATATAATATATATATACATAATATATATATATAATATATATATATATATATAATATATATATATATATATATATATATATATATATATATATATATATATTATAATTCAGACCCGTTTGTATATAAGGAGAATCATGTAGATATACTGTACATATTACAAAATATAAAGGAATACAGCAGTATCATTATTAACGTAACCTAACCTAGCCAAGTCTAACCTAACCTCCACTATTCCAGCCAAATGTCATCAGTAAACAGGGTGTAACACCACAGACTCCGCCTCAGTTGCTTTGATATAATCAGATTCCTGACTCACCACCATGGGTGACCTCTGCACCAGTGCACACATGTCAGGACACGTAGTGTATCGTTCTTTTGGGGGAACGCAACAATATAATGTTGACGAGCGGCGGGTGACGGCACCCAAGGCTGGGTATTATGCAGATACAAAACGCATAGCTGACACAATCTGGTCATCCAATATATGTTAGGTATGATTCCCAGGATATAAAAAAATGGAGGCTGGTGGCCGCTCCCAGTATAATCTTGTGCCAAACACCAAGTTCAGTCCGCTGTGACACCGAAATACAACCTTGACGGACAATGAACTCTCGAATCGTCAGTACAATAAAGGTTGTGAGATATGCCTGGCAGCTGTCCAGGTCTCCTGCACCAACGTGGATAAATTCTGGACTGTGCAAGAAAACACAGAGTTTGTCAACCTTTAGGCAAATGGGGGCCAGTCGTCTCATAGTGCGTCCTTCTTATAGTCAGGGGACACAAGTCACCGGTCGTCTGTTAGGTGTGTAATGGGGGATGTTTTAGACAGCCCAGTTCTACCAAAATAATATCACAACACAAACTTATCAGAGTATTCCACTGTTGAATGTTGACAACACAAACATACACGAGGCAGTCCAAGGGATATCGTTCTATCTTTTCCTTACAAACAGACAACACTGAGACGATTGTTAGTAGATATTCAAGATCACCTGAAGATTAGGTATTCCAGCTTATTTTATCTGAAGCTTAACTACCTGAATGCTACTTATGGGAGAAAGGTTAGGTTAGGTTAGATTAGGTTGAATAAGATTAATTATCTTAGACTAGGTTAGGTTAGATCTGTTTATGTTAGGTTAGGGTGGTTAATATTCATGTACATACGCTGCTGTCTCTAATCTTCATGTAAAATAAGCTAGAAAGCCTAATATTCAGGTGATATACTAAAACACACAAATTTAGGAAAATATTATTGATAAGTAAACTTTCACACGTATATAAAATCTCAACATATTTGTAAAGAAACAGAAAACCTTAAGATTATTCCAAGCTACACTAGTAAAGTTTTATGTGGGTCGGTGTTCATGAAGTGAAAAGCTGCCGGAGTGTAACAAGATTTAGTAGAGGAGTAACCCAATTGTTTTGTTTGCAGTCGAGCGCCTGTGTTTTGGGGTAACTTTCGGATCACTTGAAGATTAACCCAATCATATTTCACCTGAAGATTAGACACCCAAGGTTATTAATTTTAATCTAAAGATTCTACACCTCAGATTACTTCACCAAAAAATTAAACATACCTAAAATTACCTAACCTAACCCCCGGCTAACATTGAACACTGGGGTTGTTAATAATCAGGTGAATTAAGCTGGGGTGTCTAATCACCAGGTAAAAATTAGAGGTATGGTGTCTAACAATCAGGTAAAATAAGCTGTGGTGTCTAGTCTTCGGGTGAAATAAACTTCGGTGCTTAATTATCAGGTGAAATAAGCTGGGGTTTTAATCTTAAGGTGAAATAAGCTGGGGTGTTTAATCTTAAGGTGAAATAAGCTGGGGTGTTTAATTTTAAGGTGAAATAAGCTGGGGTGTTTAATTTTAAGGTGAAATAAGCTGGGATGTTTAATCCTAAGGTGAAATAAGCTGGGGTGTTTAATTTTAAGGTGAAATAAGCTGGGGTGTTTAATCCTAAGGTCAAATAAGCTGGGGTGTTTAATCTTAAGGTGAAATAAGCTGGGGTGTTTAATCTTAAGGTGAAATAAGCTGGGGTGTTTAATCCTAAGGTGAAATAACAGTACAAGTAACACGTCTTAATAACAGCACAAGTAACACATCTTAATAACAGCACACGTAACACAGTTTAATAGCAGTGCAAGTAACGAGTCTCCACAGTAACATCCACAACACAAAACATCAGAATTAAAATAATTTAATTTCACCGTAAAACAACTTTAACTGACTAACTTTCTCTATACTATTTAATTTCAATATAAAATTTAATTACCTTCTATACCCGATCTAAACTTTTCGGATTAAATTTTTTCACAAATAAATATCTAGTTAAGGCAGTAATTCTAGAATATATGACAAACATATCTAGGTTGACCTGTAGCATCAGGTTTATGTGAAAATAATATATCTATCGATATATCCAGTATACTTATAGCAAGATATACCCAGTGTACCCATGACAGTATATTATAAACAAATATTAATACTGTATATCCTAATTTATGTAACTGTTATACATCAGAGTATCTGTTTCTGTGTGTTTTTCTGTTCTCTCTACACGGCTACAGTTTTGAAGAGAAAGCTGAAATTTAATGGAGATAAACATGAACCCCATAACAGTCACGGTGGTGAAATTTTGGGAAGTTGTCCCAGCGGTCGCCCTCCTCCCTACCCCCTAATCCTAAAATTGAAACACCTCCAATAAAGTATGACTAAATGAGTAGACGAAAAAGTATCCCCCCACCCCCAACTGACTTCAGTTTTTAACAGATATTATTATTTATGGTCATTATCTGCATGTGCTTCTGATTTTGGCCAAGGGCGGATATTTCGATCCTGACCCACTAATTCTAAGGTGGGATCCGCAGTTGTTAACTTTACTTCATCAAATAACTAATGTAGTCAGGTGGAAATCTGTCAAAATTAACGACTTTGCCACAACTGTGGACAAAAGCCTGAAAATCGGTACCGATGTACAGCACGTACCTTCTGTTAATAGAAGGGTTTTGACCATAAAGGGCAAATATTTCAAGGTCAGGGTCAAAGTCAATCAAGGTATCAATGCCAGATAATAAAAACAGCCCTAAAATGACTCCCCGAAGATCAAAAAGGCTTGTTTTGGTGTTAAAATGATCTTTGTAATAAAACAGAGCCACAGTCTAAGGCATATGCAACCTCCCAGGTCACCTGGTCAGACACACGGAGTCATAAGGTCATTCTAATGGCAGACCCTGCTTCCATATGGCATCACAAATATTGTGACCAAGTCCCAGGTTGCTGATCTGACTGCTTCATTTACACACAATTGCAGGGTCTCAATTGTTTCTATTTCTTTGACAACACAACAAATTTTTACCATGATTTTGTTTATTACTGTCTGTGTAAGTATATGTGCATCCAATATCGTCCCAACAGCTCTTAACATGACCACTTAAAATACATCTCCCTCGCTCTGATGTTGTCTTTTCCCTCCCTCCCTTCTTCCCGCCTTTACTTCCTCCGTCCCCTACCCTGACACCATTCCGAACTATAACTTCCTTCCTCTCCTCTATTTTTTTCTTTTTCGTTCCTTCCTTCCATTATTCCTTGTCCCCCCCCCCCCCCCCGCCCTACCCTCCCTTTCATCAACGCCATTACTCACCATGGACGAGGGGTCGATCGAGCCGAAACTCCGAATGTAGAGTTCGCAAGACACCGTAGTCGCATCGTCTGTGAGGGAAAGACGAATATACTGTTAATAACACGACCATGTGCTAGTGGACCGGGTTGTCTCTTTGGGATGAGGTTTTAACCCTTTGAAGAAGGTGGTTTAAACATTTCGTCCCCATAGGGTTAATGAGTTTAAAAATTAAATCAATAAAAAAGAAGCTGTGGGAGAAGCATCTTTACTAAATCTACAAATAATGCCACAAAAAAAATAAATTGAAAAGACTGACACTTCAATTTCCTGTAGAACAAAATATACACAACCATTCTAAAACTAAAGTCAAATACATTAACAAAGTATAGAATAAAAACAATATAAAAAACATTTATATGAAATTCATTTCAAGTTGTGAAGCTGTTTTTTTTTTTGTGCCATGGACAACATACTGTAAGTTTCATCACAATGCATAAAGGGGCAGAGACAGTGAATGCCATCATCATCATCATCATCATCTTGCTAGACTGACAGCATAGCGGATGAAGACATCCCATTTTTTATACAGTATATGGTACACTCGGAAACCATATTCTCTAGCCCACTTGGGTCGGTTGTGGAGATCAGTACAGTGTCCTTTCTGGACGGGGCCCACTCTAACTATCACGGGGCAACACACGCACGAACACACACAGTCATAGTACGGCTGTATAGATGACATTATGTATAAATATTGTATAAGGCATTTTATACTCTGCATTATCTTCATTATATATGAACACGAAGAAAAATTACCATAGGTTGTAGTTACGAAAGTATGAATGGAAATAAACACTTCCAAAACACCCAGTGAGTCCACACAACGTTTACAGCGCTTGTGTGTGTGTGCCAGACCACCACACCCGATCATTCGCGTAAGTATATGAAAAGTCGTGTTTAATTTAACTGCATATTTCAAAAACCTTAAATTACATGTGGATCAGTCACTTCTCATTTGACACACTTATAGTGTAATACTTTGACCATCCTACCTGGGCACATGGAGGCCCACGGTAACTCTCACAGGGCAACATACACACAGGTTATGATATGAACCCTTCCAGGCTTCATTATAATTATCATGTTATGTTTATCGTGCTCTGTATCTTGGTAACATGACAGTGTTATTAGTATAATATTGTAACTTTTTACCTACAGTTATTGTTGTAAATCATGGACAGGAAGGATACATAAATTGTAATATCAAGTGTGTGGTTCGCTCAAAGCCACCCCAAGTCAGACAACGCGTCACACAAAGTTGCACTGTGTGTGTGTGTGTGTGTGTGTGTGTTCTGTAACATTAAGCTTCATCCTTAGTAGGTAAGATGTTTCATAAAGAGGTCTCTCCCATTCGCCATTGTGAGCATCGTCCCAGAGCACGTCCCAGAGCACATTGTTTCCATCAAAACCATGGTTCATCCTTATTTCCCTTCTTCCGTGTAACTACTGTATATCCATATAGCTAAGTGCTTGCTTTTCATTTCTTTATTTACCAAAATAATGTGGATCAGTTACTCGTTATTTAACACATACATGCACTAAGAGCATCAAGATTGTTTTGTAGGCATGACTCTTGGTTAATTGAAACCCCAAAAATGTGGTTTTACGTCACTTCACATAAATATGCTTACAAAATCTATGCATTAATATGCAAAACTCTTGGGAATCTGTCCAGACATTAAATATATGATATATACTACAATAATCACATAAAGATGTTTACAATGTTTATGCATAATTAATGTGAACAATAACTGTAGGTAGGTTACAATATTATACTAATAACACTGTCATCTATTGATACTATGACTAGTTACCAAGATACAGAGCACGATGAACATAACATGATAATGATAGTGAAGCCTGGAAGGGTTCATATCATAACTTGTGTGTTCGTGCGTGTTGCCCCGTGAGAGTTACCGTGGGCCTCCATGTGCCCAGGTAGGATGGTCAAAGTATTACACTATAAGTGTGTCAAATGAGGAGTGACTGATCCACATGTAATTTAAGGTTTTTGAAATGTGTAGTTAAATTAAACACGATTTTTCATATAGTTATGCGAATGATGGGGTGTGGTGGAAGCATCGTGGTCTGGCACACACACATAAGCGCTGTAAACGTTGTGTGGACTCACTGGGTGGTTTGAAAGTGTTTATTTCCATTCATACTTTCGTAACTACAACCTATGGTAGTTTTTCTTCGTGTTCATATATAATGAAGTTAATGCAGAGTATAAAATGCCATATACAATATTTATACATAATGTCATCTATACAGCCGTACTATGACTGTGTGTGTTCGTGCGTGTGTTGCCTCGTGATAGTTAGAGTGGGCCCCGTCCAGAAAGGACACTGTACTAACCTCCACAACCGACGCAGGTGGGCTAGAGAATATGGTTTCCGAGTGTACGTGATGTTATTATACATCAAGAAAGAAAGAAAGAAAGAAAGATCTCCTACAAAACATAACACAGGCAGGGGAGGACTAGGGGAGATGCATTAAGTCTTATCTCCACTACAGCTAAAAAAAAACACCCCAAGGCTGAGGTTCAAAGGAAGTTCTGCATCAGCCAGTGGTGGAAAGCAAACGAAAGCCATGAAGATTCCAGAATTCGCTGACAAAGCGTCAAGCAAAGCTTCTCCAGGGTACACAAACCATCCTCCACGAACCTAACTCAACAGATTCACTTATCTCTGATTTTCATTTATGTTGCCAACATTATCCACGGTAAGTCGAGAAAATATTGGAATCAAAGAATGAGATGTGTTTTAATTTACTCACTTACCAATAAACTGATGACTGGTATTAGAAAGTTCAAATTCATATAATGTCATTAAACATTCACACATCTGACCATCATATTCATTCTACACAATAAAATGAATCGTCAAAGTTGAGTTTACTATCCCATTCTCGGAGTCACTCTCAGTTAACGTTGTCATGGCAGCAGACAAGGCACCATTCTCCTGCGTCAGTCACATCAAACACCACCGGCCTTACACACACTAATCTGTCCACCTTCTCTCTACCTCTCCTTCGTACATCCATACTATCTATTTACATATTGTATATATTCATCTTCTATCCTTAAATATGGTGCTATTAAATGGGTTGTGTATTTAATAAACGATATATTATTATGGCTACGTAAAGATCAGAGAGAGAAAGTGAGTGTGTGGGAGGAGGGACGACACCTTTCTGAATAGCAAATAACAGTAAAATACCAATGTACTGTAATTTAAAAAAAATCCTGTTGAATACATGATTGATCACCTCCTTCATGCGTGCGTGTGTGTGTGTCCATAAATATTTTGTCATGGGCAGGATGAAAACTAGCAGTTAGCAGTTACTCACGACGTAATATAAGGAACCCTCGTGATTGGTTGAGATCTCTGCTGCTAGTCAAGGTTGTGGCTTCCGACTGGCTGATTGGTAGAGGGTGACAGGAGGTTGCTCTGTAAACTTAACTGGAGGCGAGAGTAAATCAATCAATCTCTCTCTCTCTCTCTCTCTCTCTCTCTCCAGTGTGAGCTCTATCCATCACACTCACTTTACCTCCCTCCCTTTCTTCACCACCCTCCCTCACTCTCCTCGGCATTACATTCACTTCATCTCCCTCCCTCACTCTCCTCGGCATTACATTCACTTCATCTCCCTCCCTCACTCTCCTCAGCATCACACTCACTTCATCTCCCTCACTTCCGCAATAATCACCGTCACCGAGGTAGGTCTTCCCGTAAGCTCTGTGTTTATTATACAACTGTGACTCTACGACTCTGATGAAGGGCGGTGTTACTCGTTCCACTCCTCACTCTGTTGTGGCCTCGAGGTTCACTGTGATTTTCCCCCCAGTATGATTATACATTCAGGATTTATTTGTTTATTTGTGTTTGTAGTTACAGGTTTACATTATAGCGTATTTGTGTAATTTTATGGGATCACGAGAAGATTAGTTACCCCAGCTTAATTAAATCGATGATTAAAACACGCAACCTGGTTAAATTAAGTGTAAGGTTATGTTAGGTTTGGTTAGGTTATGTGAGGTAAAGTAAGCGTTTGGTTAACTTAGGTTAGCGTTAGGGCGATTAACCTCAAGATGAAATAAGCCGGATAAATTTATGTACTGTATGTGTACAAATTACAAATATGTGCAGGTGATTCAAACAGGTAACTAAAAATGGAAAATAATACACAAACATTTCAAAAGTTTTCATCTGTTCAGATCATCAGGGGAACAGACGCAAGAAATTTATGTTTAAGATTTAATTTGGTCATATATTTAGGGGTGAGAGAATAGTGGTCGAGTTGGTAATCGATAAAATTGAGGGTTGGAGGGGCCAAGTGAAGGCAGTTGGGGGACGGGTGAATGAAATAAACTAAAAAGTATGGCCCCGGGGAGATAAAAGATCTGCCAGGATTGGTAAAGACAGCCTGATAACACCTTGAATGGTGGGTCATAAGAAACACCCCTGGGTTGATATATACTGTTGTAATGCGAGTATAAATTATTAAAGAAAAAATATATAAAGTACCTTTACACGCATGTAAATATGGCATCATTGAGACGCTTGCCTGAAACAATGTCGTAATCATTTTGATCCAAGTCGGTATCATAGTTGTGATAAAACAGAAACATGAACTCTTAGGGAATGGCACTAGTATTAGTGTAGCGGCCAAACGATGTGACAACACACACACGCTACGACCATCACCTACTCTGATCTCCATCCCAAAACAAAGGAATATATGAGCCCTGAACCCAACCACTGTGACCTATGACATTCACTTAATCCTTCTAAAATATACAGTAGCCTAGTTACTGTTTTAGTGTGATCAAATAGGCGGTCAGACAAATAAGCTACTCAACATACTTGACAATGCTACCCCACACCATGTAAGGAAATAATACCAAGGCCAACACGAGACCTTCCACACAGAAACAAACTCTTCTTCACCTGAACACATTGTTATTCTTACAGGACCTGTGAGCTGTGTTACCCTTCACCACAGGACCTATGAGCTGTGCTACCCTTAACCACAGAACCTCTGGGCTGTGTTGCGCAGGAATTCTGAGCCACACTAATGAGAGAAACCTCCCTAATGAAGCTTCACACTTCACACATAAGTAACCCTCACCGCAGCCACCCTGCAGAGATCCCAGTGCCGAAGGAACCTCCCTGATATGGCGTCCACAATACGATATTCCTCAAAGGGTAAGACTTTAAAGTGAAGTTCTGGGTACCTTCCTGGTCATGACGCTGAGGGTGGCTTCTTAAATACGGTCTATTGTAGAATATTCATGAGAAGCTTAAAGATGCAGTATTCCCCTCGGTGACCAGACGAGAGTGAAGGGAGAGGGAGAGGAAATAATTATGATATGGGGGAGATTGACGGTAAGCGTGCAGACAACGAAAGCAAATGGCAATAAAGTATAGAGAAATGAAAGAATGAAGAACTAAAGATGAAATATAAAGAAAAGAAAGATAAAATATGATGGAGAAAATAATGAAATGGTGAATATTGAGTAGATAAAGGAAGCAAATGATAATAAAGTACAGAGAAATGAAAGAATGAAAAAACACAGAGACGAAAGATAAAGAAAAATAGAGAAAAAGGGACACCAAGATGAAAGAAGAACCACTTAGCGAAAATAGATAAATATGATAATTAAAGAACAAAGGAGTGAGAGTACAAAGAAAGAATACGAAGAGAAATAGAGAAAATAAGACAAGGGAATAATTCAGAACGATAAAGAGGAGATGGTGGAGACAGGAAGATGATTATGGGAACTGACACAGAGGTAAAGAATGGATAATGAGGAGTGAGTGAGTTATTACGAGACGCTGAGTTACCAGAGTGGAAGGAGGGAGTTACTGTGACGGGGTGAGTGACGGAATGTCGTTGTTACTTCCTCGTTAAAATTTGCAAGTTTCTTGCTTCACTTTGTAAGTTTCACGTTTCACTGTTAATTACAGGTTTTACTTTGTTCATTTCATCTCAACATCACACGTGTCATCTTACCATCTCAACATGTCACTTTTCATCTCAACATGTCACGCTTCGTCTCAACATCTCACGTTTCGTCTCAACATCTAACGTTTCATCTCAACATCTCACGTTTCGTCTCAACATCTAACGTTTCATCTCAACATCTCACGTTTCATCTCAACATCTCACGTTTCGTCTCAACATCTCACGTTTCGTCTCAACATCTAACGTTTCATCTCAACATCTCACGTTTCGTCTCAACATCTAACGTTTCGTCTCAACATCTCACGTTTCGTCTCAACATCTAACGTTTCATCTCAACATCTCACGTTTCGTCTCAACATCTCACGTTTCGTCTCAACATCTCACGTTTCGTCTCAACATCTCACGTTTCATCTCAACATCTCACGTTTCGTCTCAACATCTAACGTTTCGTCTCAACATCTCACATTTCATCTCAACATCTCACGTTTCATCTCAACATCTCACGTTTCATCTCAACATCTCACGTTTCATCTCAACATCTCACGTTTCATCTCAACATCTCACGTTTCGTCTCAACATCTCACGTTTCATCTCAACATCTCACGTTTCATCTCAACATCTCACGTTTCATCTCAACATCTCACGTTTCGTCTCAACATCTAACGTTTCATCTCAACATCTCACGTTTCATCTCAACATCTCACGTTTCATCTCAACATCTCACGTTTCATCTCAACATCTCACGTTTCGTCTCAACATCTAACGTTTCATCTCAACATCTCACGTTTCATCTCAACATCTCACGTTTCATCTCAACATCTCACGTTTCGTCTCAACATCTAACGTTTCAATCTCTCACAAGTCTCGCAGTTCGAAGAAGACTTGAAAGACGTTCCTTTAGAATTTTTGTTATACTCGTATCTCTTACAGGCGCGGACAAGCCATTGCCGACTCTCCTCCTCCTCCTGCTCGTCGCTTCACTTAACCTATTCAGCGTTTTAATGCGACATCAGACATCTCCTTCACTCACACTAACTACCTGCTCAAGATCGCTCCAAAATTTCTTCCTTATTCTTCTTTACAATTCCTTTTCCAAGTGAGCTTCTTTTATCACCAATTGTTACAAGCATAAATACACACAAACATTTGTGTGTAAAATATCATAGAAGTTAGAGTATAGTTTCCGTTAGCTTAGTTTAGGTTGGGAAAAGTAAGTCGGGCATGGTTAGGTCAGGCTCGGTTAGATATGTTAGGACGCTAGGTTATAGTTAGTTTATGTAAAATAACTCCAAGTCGTTAATGACCTTATATCATAGCGCTATCTGGTTACCTCTGAAGTTCTTATTTATGTGAAAGAACATTTTTGTGGCCAGTTTACAGAGAAATTCCTATCATCCTCCACAGCTACGCCTTTGGTACTCCTTCAATCTTTTTTTTTCTTTCTCTCTCCATCATCACCGAGAAACACAATAGGTTGAGACACACGACTAAAAACTAATTATTTTCTCATCGGTGACAGGATATGAGTTTGCCTCGTGTGTGTGTGTGTGTGTGTGTGTGTGTGTGTGTCATTCCGATTGAAGTAAGTTAAGGTAAGTATATTGAGGACACATATTGCACGGAATCTCACTCTCTACGTCTTTACTACCACCAGGTGAAGTTTATGTGTGTGAGAGTGCCTGAGTGTAAAAGTGATGCAGGTGGTGGTGGCACTCGGGGTCCTTCAGATAGTGACCTGTGAGTGGCACTGCTCCTCTTAATTAGCACCGTCGCTCCAGCCATCACGCTATATTGCTTTACCCCCACAACAGGCTGCCCAGCTTACAACACTCCAAGGTAACAAGAGAATCAACGAAAACACAGGTGACGATAATAATAATAATAATAATAATAATAATAATAATAATAATGATAATAATAATAATAATCAGTACATTAGAAGGGGACAAACACAGATTGACAACATGTAAGAACATTAGAGAGACACAACACACAGACAACACAAAGAGACAACACAGACACAACACAGACACAACAGAGAGACAACACAAAGAGACACAACACAGAGAGACAATACAGAGACAACACAAAGAGACAACAGACAATACAGAGACACAACACAGACAACACAAAGAGACACAACAGAAACAACACAGACACAACAGAGAGACAACACAAAGAGACACAACAGAAACAACACAGAGAGACGCAACAGACAACACAGAGAGACACAACACAGAGAGACGCAACAGACACAACACAGAGACGCAACAGACACAACACAGAGACGCAACAGACACAACACAGAGAGACGCAACAGACAACACAGACACAACACAGAGACAGCACAGAGAGACGCAACAGACACAACACAGAGAGACGCAACAGACACAACACAGAGACAGCACAGAGAGACGCAACAGACAACACAGAGAGACGCAACAGACACAACACAGAGAGACGCAACAGACACAACACAGAGAGACGCAACAGACACAACACAGAGAGACGCAACAGACACAACACAGAGACGCAACAGACACAACACAGAGAGACGCAACAGACATAACACAGAGAGACGCAACAGACAACACAGAGACAGCACAGAGAGACGCAACAGACACAACACAGAGAGACGCAACAGACAACACAGAGAGAGACAACACAGAGACGCAACAGACACAACACAGAGAGACGCACTAATGGAAACACAAACATTTGAGATTAATGAAACTGGGTCGAGCGATGGTGCCACGTTTATTGTCAATTTCCATCCCTCGTACACAGACCTGGTCAACTATGTATGTTATTGACATAATGGAGGTCACTATGTATACTATGGACCATAATGGACGTCACTATGTATACTATGGACCATAATAGAGGTCACTATGTATACTATGGACCATAATGGACGTCACTATGCTGAATCAATATGAATTCGTGTGGCGATTTTACGGAATAAATATCTGTCTGTTTTTTTGACAGGTGGTTTTGTGTATATGAAAGCAAAATAATAATGATATAGATTTAGTAATGATTGACAGTGTGGTTGTGTAAGACACTGTGGTTGTGTAAGACAGTGTAGGTGTGTAAGACAGTGTAGGTGTGTAAGACAGTGTAGGTGAGTAAGACAGTGTAGGTGTGTAAGACAGTGTAGGTGTGTAAGGCAGTGTAGGTGTGTAAGACAGTGTAGGTGTGTAAGACAGTGTGTTTGTGTAAGACAGTGTAGGTGAGTAAGACAGTGTAGGTGAGTAAGACAGTGTAGGTGTGTAAGGCAGTGTAGGTGTGTAAGACAGTGTGTTTGTGTAAGACAGTGTAGGTGTGTAAGGCAGTGTAGGTGTGTAAGACAGTGTAGGTGTGTAAGACAGTGTAGGTGAGTAAGACAGTGTAGGTGAGTAAGACAGTGTAGGTGAGTAAGACAGTGTAGGTGTGTAAGACAGTGTAGGTGTGTAAGGCAGTGTAGGTGTGTAAGACAGTGTAGGTGTGTAAGACAGTGTAGGTGTGTAAGACAGTGTAGGTGAGTAAGACAGTGTAGGTGAGTAAGACAGTGTAGGTGAGTAAGACAGTGTAGGTGAGTAAGACAGTGTGTTTGTTTAAGACAGTGTAGGTGAGTAAGACAGTGTAGGTGTGTAAGACAGTGTAGGTGTGTAAGACAGTGTAGGTGTGTAAGACAGTGTAGGTGTGTAAGACAGTGTAGGTGAGTAGGACAGTGTAGGTGAGTAAGACAGTGTAGGTGTGTAAGACAGTGTAGGTGTGTAAGACAGTGTAGGTGAGTAAGACAGTGTAGGTGAGTAAGACAGTGTAGGTGTGTAAGACAGTGTAGGTGAGTAAGACAGTGTAGGTGTGTAAGACAGTGTGTTTGTGTAAGACAGTGTAGGTGTGTAAGACAGTGTAGGTGAGTAAGACAGTGTAGGTGTGTAAGACAGTGTAGGTGAGTAAGACAGTGTAGGTGAGTAAGACAGTGTAGGTGAGTAAGACAGTGTAGGTGTGTAAGACAGTGTAGGTGTGTAAGACAGTGTAGGTGTGTAAGACAGTGTAGGTGTGTAAGACAGTGTAGGTGTGTAAGGCAGTGTAGGTGTGTAAGACAGTGTAGGTGAGTAAGACAGTGTAGGTGAGTAAGACAGTGTAGGTGTGTAAGACAGTGTAGGTGTGTAAGACAGTGTAGGTGAGTAAGACAGTGTAGGTGAGTAAGACAGTGTAGGTGAGTAAGACAGTGTGTTTGTTTAAGACAGTGTAGGTGTGTAAGACAGTGTAGGTGAGTAAGACAGTGTGTTTGTTTAAGACAGTGTAGGTGTGTAAGACAGTGTAGGTGAGTAAGACAGTGTAGGTGAGTAAGACAGTGTAGGTGAGTAAGACAGTGTAGGTGTGTAAGACAGTGTAGGTGTGTAAGACAGTGTAGGTGAGTAAGACAGTGTAGGTGTGTAAGACAGTGTAGGTGTGTAAGACAGTGTGTTTGTGTAAGACAGTGTAGGTGAGTAAGACAGTGTAGGTGAGTAAGACAGTGTGTTTGTTTAAGACAGTGTAGGTGTGTAAGACAGTGTAGGTGAGTAAGACAGTGTGTTTGTTTAAGACAGTGTAGGTGTGTAAGACAGTGTAGGTGTGTAAGACAGTGTGTTTGTGTAAGACAGTGTAGGTGTGTAAGACAGTGTGTTTGTGTAAGACAGTGTAGGTGTGTAAGACAGTGTAGGTGAGTAAGACAGTGTAGGTGTGTAAGGCAGTGTAGGTGTGTAAGACAGTGTGTTTGTGTAAGACAGTGTAGGTGTGTAAGACAGTGTGTTTGTGTAAGACAGTGTAGGTGTGTAAGACAGTGTAGGTGTGTAAGACAGTGTAGGTGTGTAAGGCAGTGTAGGTGTGTAAGACAGTGTAGGTGTGTAAGACAGTGTGTTTGTGTAAGACAGTGTAGGTGTGTAAGACAGTGTAGGTGTGTAAGACAGTGTAGGTGAGTAAGACAGTGTAGGTGTGTAAGACAGTGTGTTTGTGTAAGACAGTGTAGGTGTGTAAGACAGTGTGTTTGTTTAAGACAGTGTAGGTGTGTAAGACAGTGTAGGTGAGTAAGACAGTGTAGGTGTGTAAGACAGTGTGTTTGTGTAAGACAGTGTAGGTGTGTAAGACAGTGTGTTTGTGTAAGACAGTGTAGGTGAGTAAGACAGTGTAGGTGTGTAAGACAGTGTGTTTGTGTAAGACAGTGTAGGTGTGTAAGACAGTGTGTTTGTGTAAGACAGTGTAGGTGAGTAAGACAGTGTGTTTGTGTAAGACAGTGTAGGTGTGTAAGACAGTGTAGGTGAGTAAGACAGTGTAGGTGAGTAAGACAGTGTAGGTGTGTAAGACAGTGTAGGTGAGTAAGACAGTGTAGGTGTGTAAGACAGTGTAGGTGAGTAAGACAGTGTAGGTGTGTAAGACAGTGTAGGTGAGTAAGACAGTGTGTTTGTGTAAGACAGTGTAGGTGTGTAAGACAGTGTAGGTGAGTAAGACAGTGTAGGTGAGTAAGACAGTGTGTTTGTGTAAGACAGTGTAGGTGTGTAAGACAGTGTAGGTGAGTAAGACAGTGTAGGTGTGTAAGACAGTGTAGGTGTGTAAGACAGTGTAGGTGTGTAAGGCAGTGTAGGTGAGTAAGACAGTGTAGGTGTGTAAGACAGTGTAGGTGTGTAAGACAGTGTGTTTGTGTAAGACAGTGTGTTTGTGTAAGACAGTGTTGTGTAAAAGAGTGTTTGTTTATTATGTTATTCTCCGATTCATTTTCTCAATACCAGGTTAGTCCCAGACAGGATAAACATCACCAAGACTAACAATAATAATCCCTGCTCTCCAGTAACGCTTGGGGACCGCACCAGACTGGGATAATAATGGAGGTGCCACGTCGTAGTAGTTGTTGTTCTTATGATCCAGTCTTCCGTTTGATCTAGTGTTCATTACTTCTCTCTCACTTACTCTTCCCAGCAAACTGTCCAACATTTACCATTTATGAAGTTTGCATCAGCCCGCGTCTTTGACAAGGAGGTTAAGTATATTTTGACCAGAATACTTAATTGGTCTCACCCTGAGTGGAACATAGGTGTTTTGCTTATATTGGTAAAGTGGGGGATGGTTATCGTAAGGTGGAGGGATGGTTATCGTACGGTGGAGGGATGGTTATTGTACGGTGGAGGGATGGTTATCGTACGGTGGAGGGATGGTTATCGTACGGTGGAGGGATGGTTATCGTACGGTGGAGGGATGGTTATCGTACGGTGGAGGGATGGTTATTGGCTATCGTACTGTACTCGGGCGGCAGTCTATTGGGCCCCTGACTCATATCTTCACAGAACAGGTAGGCACACGTCACACTGTCTGGGTACACCTTTCTGTGTACTTCATCTAGTGCATCACAAAAATGTTTTAAGGAGCGAAAAGTCTCACATCTACGAAAACTTCATATAACTGTAGACTCACAGGCCACTGAAGTCAGCTGAAATGCCTCATGGTAGCCTCAGCTCAAGAGTAATTAGGACAGTAAAGTCAACGGTGTTTGTACAACTCTATTGTGGTAACACCCAAACTGGTGGGACAAACTGACCACAAGTTGTGACTGGGCTAGCGCGTGAAGGCAGAGTTACTTAGTGTGAAGTTTGCAGTTGCAGGCTGTCACGTGTGAGAAAACTCTGTATTGTTATTTTAGAGTGCAGGGATTGCTTTAAGTACAGAAAAATTTTGATCTAGGTTTTAGGAAGGAGACGGGAAAATGTTGTTCGGAAAGAGGGTCGGGCTACTCTAAAGTGGTAAAATAAGATGACCCGCAGGGTGGGTGCAAGCGATATGAGACTAAGGAAGCTGTGACCTGTCTACGATGTCTGCAATGACCTCATACTCAAAAAGAAAGTTGTCACGTTATATGGTGGTAACATCTTGGCCACGAAATACGACGCAGTCAGTGACGTCACAGTCGACGATCACCTCACGGTCTGTCGACGAATCCCATCACAGTTAACAACTACTGGGGGCTGCTGCTGAGCCAAACACAACACAGGACAACACATATAAAGACGAAGATGGAAGACACCGCTGACGTCTCCATGCCAAAATCAAAGAGAAGACCCAATTTCTCTGATTAGGAATTGATGGTCCTTTAAGAAGTGAGGAAGAGGAAGTAAGTTATCCTCGGGAAGCTGAACAATACCAACATGGTCAAGACCAAAAACAGTGCCTGGCTCGCGGTTGTAGAGGCGGTGAATGCTGCCTTTAAATAAACCCAACGAGACAGAGAAAAGAAAATTATGACTTATAAACTGAGATATCGTCATGGCCAAATTATTATTATTATGTTAACACTCACTTCAGAAGCCTTTATATATTTTAATATACGCCTGGCCCTTTAAAAAAAAAATACCGTGATGTAGGTGAAGTCCGGCGAAAATTTATATTCCCCCGATCCTGTCATGAAGAAAAATGCGCTGAGGAACAAGGAGTTGAATAAAACAGGTAAGAAAGAGATTTACTTTATTAAAATGTACTCTGGATATTTAAAATCTTGCATAGTTTCGGCTGTGTTCACTATATTTGTAGGCATCTCTTTTAATTTTCTCTCTTTGCTTTCTGATACAAAACATGCGTCACCTGGGTCATGACCCTTCTTATACAGACTTGGGTCAATCATGTGGTATCTCTAATTACACTTTGAAAACTTTCAGTGTACACCCGGCCACCAAAATCTGCGTATGTGTAGGGAGGACAAGATATCTCCTTGTTCGGCATTGTATATGTATAATTTCTGGGCAAGAAATGGATAGTAACGAATCAAATGTTCGTCATTAACATACAAAGGATCCAACAGATTCCTGGACCTTCTTTCCCTGTGCAGGACGCGGCCAAACATTATATGCTGGTACTAACTCCATGAACACCACAAAAAGCTGTGTTTACATGTACAGTAGTTTGTCGGCGGAGTCGTCTGCACGAAACGCAATCGCCTATAGATACAGCAATTTGTGGTTATTTGGGGACTTTTTCACCTTATTCTTGGGTTATATTAGCTCATGCTTCTATATACTTTCACTTGCAACTATATATTTCAATTTATACCTATAATGTATTTTTAATAGTTGTAATAACGCCGAGGAGGATGGTGCTTCAAAGCTTACAGTATGATCTCACTTATAACACACATGAGCAGTCATACCTTTGTGTGACCATACGTCGGCAAACATGGCCAGACCCTTGGACCAATTTTTGGTTTGAGTATCGAGTCACAGCGAAAAAAGACGTCGTAGCTCAAGTTATGACCAACTCTCGGAGTTATAATGTCTTAAATATTTTTGAATATCCAGCCCCAGAGTTGTAGGCCAATGGAACAAGTTACCAAAGACAATCTTTAACCCAGTCAATATAGGTTAGACAGATGTACGAGTGATAATGGTTTGGGAATAAACAGGAGCGGCCTCGCATGGACTAGGAGTGCTTACTGCAGTTTTCTTATTCATACTTTCTCTTGTTGTTATGTCACTGAACGTCGATTGAAGAAGCCTAAACACAGTGATGGCCTCGCTTGTCCTGGTGCACCCGAGTCTTGTAGGTGCACAAAGACGTGAAATTACTAAATGGTCTAAGTGGCACATCAAAATAATTGAACAGATGCTCCAGGCGGGAAAGTGAAAGATAATTATTAATTCTCAGCTAATTAGATATACTGTACATATAACTATTCTCGGCTGGAGCAGCACTACCGGGTAACTGTACTCGTTAAGCAGAAAAGTCGGCCACCAATCTTACTAGGCTTATCTATTTTCGCTAATTTATGTTAATTTACCAGAGAATGAAGAAGGAATGGGCGTCGACATCATTTTAAACAGATATGAGGCAAGTCATGTCTCGCTCTGGTCATGTCTGGGATGAAAAGAAATCCCTTCCTTCACACAACCCAGCTATTAAACCTGCCTTCTCGGAATACGATTGGTCGAAATCAGAGGTCATTAAAATATGACACCACACTCTAACTTTCAAAATTAGGAATAGATGTGCAAGAAATTTTCACAGTACAAAGGTCAGGTCCTGACAGGTTGACTAATGCAACTTCAGAGTCCACTAAATGTTTTTTTTTTTTAAGAATTTTTCATAAGTGATCGGGCTCCTTGACAACTAGACCCTGGTAGCTTCTTGGCCAAAATTGGTCAGTAGTCGCCGTGAAAGTTTTCTGTGGTCAGGCGTCTATTATTATATACTCATTGGAATTCTATCAGTTAAATGAACAGTTAAATTAAGAGATTTACTAATGCATCCTACTAGCTGAACAAACTACATGTTGACCCCATTATAGTTATTAAACTTTCTGTATGTTGACCCCATCACAGGTTCACCCCATCAAGTAATATATTCCACACCACAAGTTCACACCATCACAGGTTCACCCCATCAAGTAATATATTCCACACCACAAGTTCACACCATCACAGGTTCACCCCATCAAGTAATATATTCCACACCACAAGTTCACACCATCACAGGTTCACCCCATCAAGTAATATATTCCACACCACAAATTGACACCATCACAGGTTCACCCCATTAAGTAATATATTCCACACCACAAATTGACACCATCACAGGTTCACCCCATCAAGTAATATATTCCACACCACAAGTTAACACCATCGCATATTGATCCCGACCACTTCTGAGCCCCATTAAAAGTTGACCTGTCTAGCTATCGGAACCACCTCATATTGACCTCACCATCTGTTCACTCCACCACAGGTTGACCTCACCATCTGTTCACTCCACCACAGGTTGACCTCACCATCTGTTCACTCCACCACAGGTTGACCTCACCATCTGTTCACTCCACCACAGGTTGACCTCACCATCTGTTCACTCCACCACAGGTTGACCTCACCATCTGTTCACTCCACCACAGGTTGACCTCACCATCTGTTCACTCCACCACAGGTTGACCTCACCATCTGTTCACTCCACCACAGGTTGACCTCACCATCTGTTCACTCCACCACAGGTTGACCTCACCATCTGTTCACTCCACCACAGGTTGACCTCACCATCTGTTCACTCCACCACAGGTTGACCTCACCATCTGTTCACTCCACCACAGGTTGACCTCATCATCTGTTCACTCCACCACAGGTTGACCTCACCATCTGTTCACTCCACCACAGGTTGACCTCACCATCTGTTCACTCCACCACAGGTTGACTCCACCATAACCGTCTATGCAACATAATAAAATTTCAACACGTTTTCATTTCATGGTTATTCATCGTTTTAATCCATAGACAATCTATACTTAATCACATTTAATCCTTGTCTTACTGGCAACAACGTTTCATTCGATGCGATTCATTTATATTTCATCACAACTAATCTTTATTTCAGAAATATTTGAGACAATTCGACCTGTAAAAATAATGTACTCAGTGTAACATCGCTAAATAATGAACATAATTGTATTCTTAAATTTTGGAGGAAAAGTCTTATGAACGACAGGTGATCGTGCTATTATATATATATATATATATATATATATATATATATATATATATATATATATATATATATATATATATATATATATATATATATATATATATAAAGCTTTAGGGGTAACAGAGTTTGTTTTCTGTGATTGGGAAGGGGAAAGAATAAAATATTGCAAGTAAAATAAAACAATAGGTAAAAGAGAGAGGACGATTGAAATTCACAATAGCAACCTTCCAACCAATGATGCCTGAATGATTGTCCGTCATCCAGCTTTTCCAGAACTGACAAGGTAAAAATAGGATGGACGATGCCGACAGAATATTGAGTTTTTTCGATCGCAAGATTGACCTTTTTTTATTTGGCTTATAAATATGTTGTTACTATAAATGAATAGTGGTTATACCCACTGCATCTCTCTCTCTCTCTCTCTCTCTCTCTCTCTCTCTCTCTCTCTCTCTCTCTCACACACTTACTAATACTTTGCTGTCACTCGGAATCGAGTATGACGTTCATCCAGCTATGGGACAATGATATGAGTTATTAAGGGCGTCACCGTCAGGGAGCTCTGGGGTGACTCGAGAGGCTGATACAGGACCGGCAGGGTCGTCCACAGATGCTGCATGTGTGGAGAGCTGCATCTAGAGCGGGAGAGGCAGTGTCAACGTCTTTCCGGCGTTGGCGCTTGTCTGCCTCGTTATGCAGTTGGGCTAACTCGAAAGTGAGTGCCATTGTTAAGGTGCTGTGCCTTATTGAACGTTCATGAGGCACCGAAGCCTTGAACTTCACCCTAGATGACAACTTAGTCTGATTTGGGATCTAACTAGTTCCTACCATCTAACTAGTTCCTACCATCTAACTAGTTCCTACCTATATATATCCTCTTAAATTATTTTGGATACAGAGTTGGCTGGTGAAGTTTATAGTTTTACTACTACTACTACTACTACTACTACTACTAATAATAATAATAATAATAATAATAATAATAAGAGCATTAACAATAAAACGAATAATAAAATTAATAATAATAATAATAATAATAATAATAATAATAATAATAATAATAATAAGAGCATTAACAATAAAACGAATAATAAAATTAATAATAATAATAATAATAATAATAATAATAATAATAATAATAAAGACATACCAAGAAAAACTATTAAGACAATCGTCTCTTCCGTGATCCATCCATCATTCTTACCGCAAGGGTTGTTGGTTAAAAGCAGGCGTGGTCAGGCTAGGGTGGTGCTACTGAAGTTAGTGTACTATAAAGCTATTTTCTCAGTGTTAGTAGTTGTTGTTTTTTTCTTGCGAGTGGCGGAGAGGTTCGTCCACCCTGTTACTCACTTATTCTCTCTCTCACACACACGCCAGTTACAATGACAACCTTCAGAAGTGCCAAGTGGGACCTTTGGACAGAACAACCGTTAAGGGAAGTATATTATATAATCGGTCGCCTTTCCACACTCAACTGTAAAGTTAGATGTTCGATTTACAGCTGGGTCGACCGGCCGAAAGACTCCAACCGATGGTCATTGTTCAGGAGGCAAGTGCTATATCCACCCGGCTGCCAACTCCTCCCCACTGCTCTATAGTGTGTAACAAAGAGGACAAAAAAGTTCCATTAATTGCTGATGTTGACTATCAGTCTATGACTTTGTTCTCTCCCAGTCAATTAAGTTGTGTGAATGAGTAGTGGCGGGTGCTTGACGGTGTGGCAGGGTGGAGGGTGTGGCAGGGTGGAGGGTGTGGCAGGGTGGTGGGTGTGGCAGGGTGGCGAGTCTGGCAGGGTGGTGTGAATGGCAGGGTGGTGAGTGTGGCAGGGTGGTGAGTGTGGCAGGGAGGGGAGTCTGGCAGGGTGGTGTGAATTGCAGGGTGGTGAGTGTGGCAGGGTGGTGAGTGTGGCAGGGTGGGGAGTGTGGCAGGGTGGGGAGTGTGGCAAGGTGGGGAGTGTGGCAGGGGGGTGAGTGTGGCAGGGTGGGGAGTGTGGCAGGGTGGTGAGTGTGGCAGGGGGGTGAGTGTGGCAGGGTGGGGAGTGTGGCAGAGGGGTGAGTGTGGCAGAGGGGTGAGTGTGATAGGATGGTGAGAGTGGCAAGGTAGTGGGTGTCGCAGGGTGGTGTTACAGTGTGGTTGGTGTGGCAGGGTGGTGAGAGTCGCAAGATAGCGGATGTGGCAGGGTGGTAAGTGTGGCAGGGTGATGAATGTAGCGACGTGATGTGTGTTGCAGGAAGGTGGGTGTAGCAGGGTGGTGAGTGTAGCATGAATAGGTGTGACAAGATGATGGGTGTGCAACATAGTAATTGTAACAGGGTGGTGAGTGTAGCAAAGTGTTAGTAGCAGGGATGAATGTAGTGACGATGGGTGTGTTGGAGATTATTGGGGTGTGGCGGGGATGGCTGTGGCGGGGATGGCTGTGGCGGGGATGGCTTTGGCGAGGATGGTGTGGCTGGGATGGGTGTGGTGGGGATGGGTGTGACGGGACTGAGTGTTTCGGGGACGAGTGTGGTGGGGACAGATGTGGAGGGGCAGGTGTGACGGGAACAGGTGTGGAGGGGACGAGTGTGGTGGGGATGAGTGTGGCAGAGACTTTAACACCTGTGATGTGGACGCATTGTTCCCCACCATCTATATTCCTAATTAAGATGTTGATTTAACTAAACTAATATGTTCATATAACTAAATTAAGATGTTTATACACGTAAATAAAGACGTTGATTATAACATCATTCTCAAGAATTTATTTCTGAACCAAATCAAGCGAGAAAATAACTGTGATACTGTACTGTAGTTATCTCTTCATTATAACCTAACCTAAAGATAGCTTATACAAACATAAAGTCCTCAATTGGGGCTCTAACCTGATACGTACTGCCAATAACCACTCCTCCACCACCACCTAATTACAATCGCACCTGCCTAATGGAATCCACAGTGCCATCACACGGTACAGTCAAGTGCGTGAGTGTACAGTAGATGGATGCCACCTGTAACTATCTGATTTCGTTAACTCACCTGGATAATACGTTTCTATTGGTTCGTTAAATTTCGAAGTACTGATATGCGGGTGAAGTTTAAGGGCCACATTATTTATGGGGTCTATTTGCTTAGGTTAGGTTAGGTTAGGTTTCGTCAGGTGAGGTTAAGTAAGCTTAAGTTAGTTTAGGATAAGTAAGGTTAGCCTAGGTTAGTTTAGGTTAAGTTTGGTTTGGTTTGGTTTGTTTGGTTTCATTTCATTTCGTCAGGTTAGGTTAAGTTTAGTTAGGTTAGGTTAAATTTGGCTGGCTACCATCATCTGCGACTCGTTATGTAACAGGAAGACAACTTAAGCTACAAAAGTTCAGAACAAGATCAACATAAGTTCATAATCTTATGGGAATATAACATTAAGTAAAAAAAAAGCCAAGGTATAGTTAAGACCGTCTAAGTAAGTGGCAACAGTCTAAAATTTAGACTCTAAATAAAGTACGACCATCTACAGTGACTAAAGTGCCGACTGTCTAAATAAAGTGACGACCAGATAAATAAAATGAAGACCATCTAAATAAAGTTACGACCATGTTAATAATGTAAAGACCATCTACATAAAGTGAAGACCGTCTCCTTAACTTTCCCCAACACCAGATACACTTTATAAAATGATTCCTATAACCGTGAGATGATGGTAAGGCTGATGACTTTCTACACCACACTAATGTTTTTATGGGTGTTCTGGAGCAGCTTTGTTGTTTACTAGGTAATGTGGATCGTTGTGGTGTGTTTCTGTGTCTGTAATAATAATAATAATAATAATAATAATAATAATAATAATAATATTATTATTATTATTATTATTATTACAGACACACAAACGCACCACAACAAGCCACAATTTCTAGTCACCTTCAGGCTCACCAACAAAGGTGACATGACTCATATTACTGTGTCATCGCTGGATGGTCGTCATACTCGATTTCGATTGACTGTAAATTATCATTATTTTGAGTAGTAGTAGCGTGTGTTTGTGTACTTGTCAAGTTTTGGTGCTAATTAGGCACTAAGGTGAATTTCTCAAGTATTTGCATTGAGTAATATTAACATGTACTTAGCAAGAATCACATACAAATGTATCTTAGGAGTACAGGTGTATATCATGACCTGGTGAAATCATTTGTTGTACACCATAAAGTAGATAGAGGAACGTGTCAGACATTCTATTAACACAAAAATTCAAGATAAAAAATAATAACAAAAACTATTTTCTAAGATTCAAAGAAGTGCAGTGCGGCTGACGAATACCGTAGCAGTAAATGTGATCGATCATTTCGGGACAAACTACTATTGTTAAGAGGCTTCTTGGGCTGGGCTGGGCTGGGCTGGGCTGGGCAGGTTAGGTTAGTAAAGACGTAAATATCAACCCATATCAAGGTACCAACACCCTTAAGAGTTATAAAACAGTGATCACTTCGACGGAACCTCCAGGGAAGACTAACAAGGCAGAGGATCTACGAGGGTCTTAGGGAGCTTAAGAAGAATAATGGAAGGATCTTAAAGGATGCAGAAGGATTCAAACTAGCGTGAAGGGACTCTGAAGTGGAGGGCTATTGTTGAAGGAATTTATTTACACCTAAGATAGTTTCAAAACCGAATTTTTGATCTTGTTAGATTTTGTTTTTAATCTCTATCCCGATCAATAATTTTCTAATGACCTAAAATATATTGCTTACACTTAAATAAAAATTATAACCTCGTAAAAACACAATTTATGTTCACAGTTTCTATCGATGCCAACAAGCCTAAAGTTTCCTGTCTAGATACACCAGTGATGTCTTGTCTTAAATTCGAATATTAATGTCAGTTCTTGATTAAAAAAAAAACGTAACTATTTCATTAATTATCAACAGTTACCAACACTTGTCTATATGGTAAGCGATGCCATTAACTACTGTACCACGGAATTACATCATGATTAAACAACCTAACGCTATCTAGTGGCGTTAGGTTTGATTACGTTTAGTGGGTTAGGTTAGGTTAGGTTAGGGTGAAATATGGTGAAATAATCTTGGTCTAATCGTCAGGTGATCCTTAAGTTCTATTTCCCAGTATAACATGATTTTTACAAACACAGAAGCACAAACACTATTATAACACAGTAACAACCACAAACACTATTATAACACAACCACAAATACTATCATAGCACAGCCACAAACACTATTATAACACAGTAACAACCACAAACACTATTATAACACAACCACAAATACTATCATAACACAGCCACAAACACTATTATAACACAGTAACACAAACACTATTATAACACCGTAACACAGCCACAAACACTATTATAACACAGTAACACAAACACTATTATAACAAAACCACAAATACTATCATAACACAGCCACAAACACTATTATAACACAACCACAAATACTATCATAACACAGCCACAAACACTATTATAACACAACCACAAATACTATCATAACACAGCCACAAACACTATCATAACACAGCCACAAACACTATTATAACACAGTAACACAGCCACAAACACTATCATAACACAGTAACACAGCCACAAACACTATTATAACACAGTAACACAGCCACAAACACTATCACAACACAGTAACACAAACACTATTATAACACAGTAACACAGCCACAAACACTATCATAACACAGTAACACAGCCACAAACACTATCACAACACAGTAACACAAACACTATTATAACACAGTAACACAGCCACAAACACTATTATAACACAGTAACACAAACACTATTATAACACAGTAACACAGCCACAAACACTATCATAACACAGTAACACAAACACTATTATAACACAGTAACACAGCCACAAACACTATTATAACACAGTAACACAAACACTATTATAACACAGTAACACAGCCACAAACACTATCACAACACAGTAACACAAACACTATTATAACACAGTAACACAGCCACAAACACTATTATAACACAGTAACACAGCCACAAACATTATAACACAGTAACACAAACACCATTATAACACAGTAACACAGCCACAAACACTATCACAACACAGTAACAAACACTATTATAACACAGTAACACAGCCACAAACACTATCACAACACAGTAACACAAACACTATTATAACACAGTAACACAGCCACAAACATTATAACACAGTAACACAAACACTATTATAACACAGTAACACAGCCACAAACACTATCATAACACAGTAACACAGTCATAACACAGTAACACAGCCACAAACACTATAATAGCACAGTAACACAGCCACAAACATTATAACACAGTAACACAAACACTATTATAACACAGTAACACAGCCACAAACATTATAACACAGTAACACAAACACTATTATAACACAGTAACACAGCCACAAACGCTATCATAACACAGTAACACAAACACTATTATAACACAGTAACACAGCCACCAACATTATAACACAGTAACACAAACACTATTATAACACAGTAACACAGCCACAAACACTATCACAACACAGTAACACAAACACTATTATAACACAGTAACACAGCCACAAACACTATCACAACACAGTAACACAAACACTATTATAACACAGTAACACAGCCACAAACACTATTATAACACAGTAACACAGCCACAAACACTATCATAACACAGTAACACAAACACTATTATAACACAAACACTATTATAACACAGTAACAGCCACAAACACTATCATAACACAGTAACACAAACACTATTATAACACAGTAACACAGCCACAAACACTATCATAACACAGTAACACAAACACTGTCATAACACAGAAACACAGCCACAAACACTATCATAACACAGTAACACAGCCACAAACACTATCATAACACAGTAACACAAACACTATTATAACACAGTAACACAGCCACAAACACTATCATAACACAGTAACACAAACACTATTATAACACAGTAACACAGCCACAAACACTATTATAACACAGTAACACAAACACTATTATAACACAGTAACACAGCCACAAACACTATAATAACACAGTAACACAAACACTGTCATAACACAGTAACACAGCCACAAACACTATCATAACACAGTAACACAAACACTATTATAACACAGTAACACAGCCACAAACACTATCATAACAACTGAAGACTAAGAAAGGCACAGCACCAGCACGAAGATAGATTTACTGTACCCGGAAGTTAGCGAAACAATTCACTACAGTACAGGGAGAGTTGATGAGACGCTTCAAGCAATGAAATATAAATAGTTACACAAGTGTCAGAATTTCTTGTTTGTGTCTGGTTGTGTGAGCAGATCGTAAGGAAAAATGTGACCGTCACCTAACATTATGAAGTTTCTCCCCAGAACTGATCCTACTGAAAAGTTACGACAGATGCACGAGGCAGATGACAACAGAAAGTTTTTTAAAAAGGTCATTTCCAGTTTGCCATTTTTTACCTCCAGTTCAACACACGACACAACATTCACTCGCTGACATAGAACATCAGGATTATTCTCAACAACTATGAAGTATTTAAAGGGCTAATGTAAACTCTGACCCACCTACAGGTACCCGAGCGTCACCTTTAATTAGGAAACTTTAGAATACTTGAGTTAGGGTGGAGGAAAGCTACAGTACCTGTAGAAGGCTCGCCAGGCACTGTACGTTAAAAAAATATTTACACATTATAAACATTACTTTGGGTTCTAGCGATGTTAGAATCTGAACATACAAACATTCCTTCTACTTCACAAAGGAAGATGAAGAGAGAGAGACGAGTTAGCATGGTGGAGCGTAGTGGAGAGAGACAAGTGAGCATGGTGGAGCGTAGTGGAGAGAGAGACGAGTTAGCATGGTGGAGCGAAGTGGAGAGAGAGACGAGTTAGCATGGTGGAGCGTAGTGGAGAGAGAGACACGTTAGCATGGTGGAGCGTAGTGGAGAGAGAGACGAGTTAGCATGGTGGAGCGTAGTGGAGAGAGAGACGAGTTAGCATGGTGGAGCGTAGTGGAGAGAGAGACGAGTTAGCATGGTGGAGCGTAGTGGAGAGAGAGACGAGTTAGCATGGTGGAGCGAAGTGGAGAGAGAGACACGTTAGCATGGTGGAGCGTAGTGGAGAGAGAGACGAGTTAGCATGGTGGAGCGTAGTGGAGAGAGAGACGAGTTAGCATGGTGGAGCGTAGTGGAGAGAGAGAGAGACACGTTATCATGGTGGAGCGTAGTGGAGAGAGAGACGAGTTAGCATGGTGGAGCGTAGTGGAGAGAGAGAGAGACACGTTATCATGGTGGAGCGTAGTGGAGAGAGAGACGAGTTAGCATGGTGGAGCGTAGTGGAGAGAGAGACGAGTTAGCATGGTGGAGCGAAGTGGAGAGAGAGACACGTTAGCATGGTGGAGCGTAGTGGAGAGAGAGAGAGACACGTTATCATGGTGGAGCGTAGTGGAGAGAGAGACGAGTTAGCATGGTGGAGCGTAGTGGAGAGAGAGACGAGTTAGCATGGTGGAGCGTAGTGGAGAGAGAGACGAGTTAGCATGGTGGAGCGTAGTGGAGAGAGAGAGAGACACGTTATCATGGTGGAGCGTAGTGGAGAGAGAGACGAGTTAGCATGGTGAAGCGTAGTGGAGAGAGAGAGAGACACGTTATCATGGTGGAGCGTAGTGGAGAGAGAGACGAGTTAGCATGGTGGAGCGTAGTGGAGAGAGAGACGAGTTAGCATGGTGGAGCGTAGTGGAGAGAGAGACGAGTTAGCATGGTGGAGCGTAGTGGAGAGAGAGACGAGTTAGCATGGTGGAGCGTAGTGGAGAGAGAGACGAGTTAGCATGGTGGAGCGTAGTGGAGAGAGAGAGAGACACGTTATCATAGTGGAGCGTAGTGGAGAGAGAGACGAGTTAGCATGGTGGAGCGTAGTGGAGAGAGAGACGAGTTAGCATGGTGGAGCGTAGTGGAGAGAGAGACGAGTTAGCATGGTGGAGCGTAGTGGAGAGAGAGAGAGACACGTTATCATGGTGGAGCGTAGTGGAGAGAGAGACGAGTTAGCATGGTGGAGCGAAGTGGAGAGAGAGACGAGTTAGCATGGTGGAGCGTAGTGGAGAGAGAGAGAGACACGTTATCATGGTGGAGCGTAGTGGAGAGAGAGAGAGACACGTTATCATGGTGGAGCGTAGTGGAGAGAGAGACGAGTTAGCATGGTGGAGCGTAGTGGAGAGAGAGACGAGTTAGCATGGTGGAGCGTAGTGGAGAGAGACAAGTGAGCATGGTGGAGCGTAATGGAGAGAGACAATTTGAATGAGGGATCGTGGAGAGAGGTGTGGAGGGTGGAGGAAGGGGGTGAGAGTGGAGGAAGAGGGTGAACGTGACCCTGACTTCTGAGTGACAAAGGGAAGATGAATAAACTCCCCAAAAAGGTACCATAGACCTGTGTGGGGAGAGTGATCATACAAGACGTGCCGAACAAGTACCATGACCGACACTGCACTTGGCCGCCTTCACTTCACTTCCCCAACTCTAAAGTAAGGTACGCTGTGTACCTCATTCTCAACAGCACACAATAATCACAGGAGAGTCTTGATAGCAGTTAGTTACTACAGGAGAGTCTTATCAGGGCATATGTATCACAAAGTCTTAACAGGCACAGTTTCCACGGGAGAGCCTTAGCAGCGCATAATTATCACATGATTGTTTGAACAGAGCAAAGAGAGAGATGCAGAGTACGCGTGTATATACATTAAATAACACAACATTACCATAAGCTGTACGCGAGTCGCCATATCCATCCCCCAAAACAACTCACGAACAACTAAACTTGTACATGTTTTTATAGGATTTTCTACCCCTGTATATGCAAATGAGACTAAAACTCGAATAAAAACAAAAAGTTTTGCTTATACCAGTATCACTCACAGCTACAGCGCGGTACTGTGGAGGCCAGGAAGAATCCTGAGGAAATTGTACAAAATTAATGTGTTTGGAAGATTTTATTTGCTGGTAAAATTACTCAAGATATCCCGGCTGGAGAGTCACCACTTTTCATATCACCTCCACAAAGTTACCTGTCATCTCAACCATGTTTCTTAGGGTCATTATAATTTGTAGTCTTCAACACCTAGAGACAGAAAATTAAAAAATTTTGAATGTGTTTTTTGACGGTATATTTTAAAGCTAGGAAATTATTGTTTATACCTAAATCGTCCATGGATGTAAATAAACCATATATATCTTTGTTCTATATAACCAAACATTAGTGTTATTGATTCAGTAAGCCAGTAGCTTGATGTAAATATTGCTTTCTGATATATTTCAACTTTGCTGGTAAGAAATAAAATTATCAGTGATTCCACAGCAGGTGTGTACAGAATTTCACGTAAGGATTGTGACTTAGTTTATGTTGTTGAGACAGGCAGGAAGGTAGAAACTCGCATTAAAGAACACAAGTACTGTATGTCTTTCCTTTAAGACAGGGAATACCAACAATGCGGTATTTGCCCATGCCTTTAAAAGTAACCGTTCAATAGTTTTGAATGCAAACCAAACTTTTTACAAATGCAATGATTTTAAGAAACGTAGTATTGTGGAATAAGTTTGTAGTAATAAATATAAAAACTTTAACTGGACCCTGTTATGAGAGCCTTGGTGATCAGGTCCCGACTGGAGACTGTGTCAAAAAGGATTGGGATTAGGTAATGTGAGTGCGAGGTGACGTCGCCGCACCAAGCAACCACCCCCACACTGCAGGATGAACCAGGCGAAGGCCACTTTTTATAGAGGGCGTCCTACATCCTCCCTTCCGTACTCAGCACCAACAACACTCCTATATAACACATCCACATTCACTGCTAAAAAAAAAAAATGCAATTCGCCACATTTCCCCCTCAATCTCTCCCAACCACTTCCAACTATACTCTCGTCCTTCTAAGCCGCTCGAATACTCTGACCTTTACAATCAGAGATTCAACACCCCTTCAACTTCCACCTACAGCACTCCACTCCAAACTTTTCCATACTTTATCTTAAAAAAAACCTCTACGACGATTCCCTCACCCTTCCACGCTAGGAATACCTTGAAATTCAAAACCTAGGATTCAAACCTCTCCCTCCTTCACCTTTCTGCTAAAAAAATAAATAAATTACATGAAAGCTCAAAGATCTCTCTCCCGTTTTAACTAAAACTTCTACGACGATACGTTCATCCTTTACATGCTATGAGTAATTCGATATTTTCAAGATCAAAGACTCAAAACTCTTCCTCTTCAACTCGCTCCGTCCATCCTTGACATGAAACCTCAGACTTTGCCTTCACTTTTCTCCAAACTCTACCACCAACCAACCTTCCGTTCTGCATATTATTGTGATGATGTGGCCGCCAATGCCTGAAGGGGTGCTACCCGTTTGTTTGCTTGTTTTCTGTTTATTTTATGGGGGGGGGGGGGGGGGGGTCGGGCTGGCTGCTTTCGTGGCGGTGTCAGCCTTACAACGGAAACCCAACCCTGCACCCCCTTCTCTGTTGCTGATGGTGATCTTAGAACAATCCAATCGCCATCGGGCGAGCTGTGTTAAGTCACGGCACCTTTTTCTACTTCTACAACTCCCGTCCGTCCCCCCTTTACCTTTCCACTCAACCTTCTTCACCTCTGTCACTTGCCTTTCAGTTAGTTAGTTAGTTAGCTCGTTAGTTCGTTAGTTAGATGAATGTGCCTGTACTTCGCTGTTGTTCTACTGAGGAGGGCGATAGTTGTCCCGAAACAGTTTGGCATAAATATTTCGTCCACCAATGCGCATTTTTTTTCTTCCTATTCAAGATATGTTTACCCCTCGAGTAAGATAACTTAATCCTTGAGTACGATGACTTTAGCCTTGAGAATGATGACTTACAGTAATCCCTGGAGGTCGATGTGTTAAACCTTTGAAAACAATGACCAATGCCATGAGTACGATGACATTGCACTCAGTTTTGATTAGGTTAGGTTGCGTTAATTTAAGGTCACGATAGGTTAGGTTGATTTAATTAATGTTACAATAGGTAGGGCAAACTTAGGTTAGGTTGATTTAATTAATGTTACAATAAGTAGGGTTAATTTAAGTTAGACTGGTGTTGAATTTAGTTTCTGTTGTCATATAAATTTCAGTTACTTTCAACGTATGTAGTACAGCACGGCGTGTAAATGTGTACACTACAATCCACATAAATGTAAATGTAAACGTAACGCAAAGTTGGCTAAAATATTGCTCAATATGTCTCTATAGAGCAAAGCTGACATTATTTTTCCTGCATGAGACAACACAAAACAAAATATTTAAAAACACCTCACTCTTGGTTGACGAAGAGCTGCCATTAGTGTATGTTACGCTTCCATTGTTTTGTCTGCTTTACCGCCGCACAGAATCGTAACTAAAAAAAATTCTTCTGGTAAACTTGAAATTGAAACAGAGTGAGCAACAACAACAATATTGATATGGCCGAGTCTTTTGAGTGCTGTGACATCCCTTCACAGCACCTGATAAACGTTTTGCGTTTACCTCAAAAAATAACCAAACATCATAAAGTATCATTTGATTAAAGGAAAATACATGCCATTAGGGTTTATTTTTTTATATCCCCGATATTTTAATTATTATAAGACAAAACAGAAACGTTAGCAAAACTCTCCTCTCTTTAGCTGATGAAGAGCTTCCTTAAGTCTCTATTTATACACCAGGGGACGTGTTTCAGTCAGCCAGGGTCAAGCGGCCAACACAAATCTCAGAAGGAAAGTGAACTAGTGGGCTTTTTCTCACTGACCTGGCTGCGGGGTCTTGACAAAGTGTTCTTTATTATTAAGTGTGTCAAGCTTGTTTGTCACACGAAAAGAGTCAAATGTGATGTGTGTGTGTGTGTGTGAGTAAAAGTGACGAAACGTATGAGGCATGTGGGAGTAGAGAGAGTGTGTGTGTGGATTGGACGATAAATGAGTGGGTGGGGTAATAAAAAGTGTAGGTAGTTAGGTGTATAAGGGCAGAGAGTTGTGTTGTGTAAGAGGTTTAAAGATTGACGGGTCATACACCTGGTAGCGCCAAGCGGGCGAGAGGGGAATAACGAACTTCACACTGGGTCAGTTAGGGTTGGTAAAACGTAGCTAACTGCGTGTAGGAGAATGTTCAGGTTTTAATGAGTGAACTACTACAAGTCTATTACAGTAAATCGCTTTAACTCGGTGCAATAATGTTTCCGCGTGAATGATTTTTTTTTTTTTTTTTTTTTTTGAGAGAGAGAGAGAGAGAGAGAGAGAGAGAGAGAGAGAGAGAGAGAGAGAGATACTGTAACGATAATTGTTGGTGAACTTTCAGTACAAAAACAGCATCGAATATTTGTCAGCGACCCTCGACTCTCATTCGAAATCTTATTAGGAACGCATTGTTGCCACCTGCGCGCCACATTGACCCCTTTCACTGTGCTGTTAAAGCTGTTCACTACCGTGACACAACATAGATCACCACCCCTTAGTGCTGTTAAAGCTGTTCACTACCGTGACACAGCATAGATCACCACCCCTTAGTGCTGTTAAAGCTGTTCACTACCGTGACACAGCATAGATCACCACCCCTTAGTGCTGTTAAAGCTGTTCACTACCGTGACACAGCATAGATCACCACCCCTTAGTGCTGTTAAAGCTGTTCACTACCGTGACACAACATAGATCACCACCCCTTAGTGCTGTTAAAGCTGTTCACTACCGTGACACAGCATAGATCACCACCCCTTAGTGCTGTTAAAGCTGTTCACTACCGTGACACAACATAGATCACACCCTTAGGCTGTTAAAGCTGTTCACTACCGTGACACAGCATAGATCACCACCCCTTAGTGCTGTTAAAGCTGTTCACTACCGTGACACAGCATAGATCACCACCCCTTAGTGCTGTTAAAGCTGTTCACTACCGTGACACAACATAGATCACCACCCCATTAGTGTTGTTAAAGCTGTTCACTACAACGAATTAAAGTCGTCACATTCAAAGGATTTTGAAATATCGTACTCAAGGGTTAAGTCATCATACTTATTGGGGTTGTCATCGTACTCAAGGAGGTAAAAATGCACCATATTCAGGGGTTTAAAGACGACCGCCCTGTACTCGAGATAATCATTCCTGGGAACTCCTTATTCTCCTCCCCGTGCAAAACAAGAATTGGTGTAAAACGAACACATTATTATATTTCCTTTATTAAATTTTTTTTTAATTCTTGCGGTTCAATTCTCATAGCAGAGGTAATAATTATAAGGATCTTGAAATAAAAGCGAAAATACAATACTACAAAAGAGGTTATTGTGACGGCAGACTTATTTTTTGAGGTACAAGAATAAAAGAGTATTTTATCGAATGTGTTTGTGTTTTAGGGTAGAGCTAGGAGTGTTCTCACCTTGTGCTTTACGGCCCAGTTCATCCTGATAAAGGTAATAAGTGTCGCTGTCGACCAAATTTGTTGACACGCGAGGAAACTAGGGAGGTGTGGTGGCCCCAGAGTTGAAACACAAGTGAGGCGAGGACCCCATCCGAGACAAACTGGCTCAACTACTACACACATGGTCACCCCTGCTACACCCATGGTCACTCTACTAGCGAATATTTTGAGAAAGTGTACTCACTCACTCTCTATCTCGTCCTGGTACAAGTACACCCACTATAAGTACACCACACCACTTACACAAAACCCTCACTCTATCATCACCTTCTGGACTCTACCCCTAAGACTCTCTATATACCATTCACAAAACTCACTCATACCACATGGGTCAAATTTCGTAGACTAGAGACAATTGTGGAAGACCTAATATCATAAGTGACTCCTAAAGACAAGATAGCGTGTTCAGCTCCACCCGTGTCGTCTTCCCACTCACACTGTCTACGTAGAGAGAGAGAGAGACACCTTGTTTGGAGAGGCAATGACACTTGACTTCTTCTACGAGTGAGACTTTGTTAATTAGCGCTTCTGAGGTGACATCTTAAGGGCGTGGTGGACATGAAGATACATACGTATTTAATATTTTATTTTTCTTGTCCTCTTCCTTTTTTCGTCATCACCTGCCTCCTCCTCCTTCTTCTCTACTTACTCCTCTTCCTTATCGTCTTACTCTTCCTTCTCCTCCTTTTCGTCTTCCTCCTCTTTCTTCCCCTCCTCCTTTTCCTCTTCATTTTCTTCCTCCCCCTTTCCTCCTACTTCCACTCCTCATCCTCTTCTGCCTCCTCATCTTCCTCTTTTTCCTCCTCTTCGTTTCTTCCTTCTCCTTTTCCTCTTTCTAGTCGTCCTCTCCTCCTCCCCTATTTACTGGAATGTAGTTTTATAATACACATTGATTTTATTCAACTCATCCACTTAGAGAATGTGTTTAACAGTGCGGAAAACGTACACACGATATTGCTAAACTCTGCTGCAGGAAAGGCATATTATCTTGATACATTTTAATACATTGTATAATAGAGAGAGAGAGAGAGAGAGAGAGAGAGAGAGAGAGAGAGAGAGAGAGAGAGAGAGAGAGAGAGAGGACCCTTCTAAGGTTACGGGGTCTACCTCGTCCTAATACGATATTAATTAGCGAAAATATACACGAACTCTAAGACTTCCTAACTCATCATCATTACCCCATCAGCATACCCTCAATCATCTCTCTCTCTCTCTCTTCTTCTTCTTCTCTGCTTCTCTTTGTTATTCCTTTACATGTCGGGGGAGTCACACAGTTGAATCTCCCCTGGGTATCCTCGGAGTTATTTCGAGAAGAGGTTCTAACACAAAACATTATTTCCTCTCATGTTAATCCGTTAGTGTTTTAAGATGAGAATTTGTGAACGAGTTGAGTATTAGTTTAGGCAGTAGTTCCGTCGGTCTGTGTCACATTTTATCTTGTTTCATTCACTTCACTTATTCGTAATTGTAACTTTATGTCTCCCTGGGCGCTACGTGCCATCGTCCTGGGAATAGGGATCAGATGGCCTTCTTGGTTGTTCCTAGTCAAATATCCGTACGATGTATATTGTTTGTATACCTGCGCTGTTTATGTATATTTTTTGTATACTTGCACTGTCTATGTATATTGTTTGTATCCATTCAGTATCTAGGTACAGGTACTGTACATTAGTATTTTCATACTTACATGCTCAATTTTATTCATGCATGTTTATTTATATGGTGAACTGTATACTAACATTGTCAATATACATGCTGAACTGTATACTAACATTGTCAATATACATGCTGAACTGTATACTAACATTGTCAATATACATGCTGAACTGTATACTAACATTGTCAATATACATGCTGAACTGTATACTAACATTGTCAATATACATGCTGAACTGTATACTAACATTGTCAATATACATGCTGAACTGTATACTAACATTGTCAATATACATGCTGAACTGTATACTAACATTGTCAATATACATGCTGGATCAATGTAAACTTTTATGACAATTTTTGAAAAGGCGTAACTGAATTGAATTGCACTACCTATATACCTGTATATAAAGTGATGCGTAAGAACCATTGTAGGTGATGATATTTAAGCTGTCATGCTCATATTATTTAAGTAAATTAGAAAGTTCATAACTACTACTGTGCACACTCTCCAAACGCTATCATTACGGAGAGGTCCTATGAATTTCAAAATGAACACCGTGACTCCTATCGTCTCTGAGGGTTATCAAACTCCTTCATCCGTTGTGTCATATTGTCTCATAAAAATCGTTAAAAAACTTTTTACAACTTACAAATTAATAAATATTGTATAAATTATAACCTAATTATGATTAAGTATATCTTACCTGTACAGGATTGGACACTAAGATAAGTTCACTTCTGCCAGTGGCGGTTCCACACACCCTATACTTTGCCGAACAAGATAAGTTTGACATTCGTAATATTTACGAAATTGCCGAATCTTAGATATATTCCCTATAGTATGATATAACTCTTGTTAAAGTTACCTGTTCCGCACTAGAAACGGTTCAATTACGTTATTCTGTGAACTATGATGTGAGTTAATTAATAAGATATTGAATCACAGAAGAATATAGTATATGACTCTCAATTATTATGATGATATAGTTCTTGACACTCACAAAATTAAAACAAAATATGGGATCACCTGAATATTAGGTACCTCAGCTTATTTTACCTGAAGAATAACTACCCTAACGCTACCTGAGGGGGGGGGGGGTTAATTTAGGTTAGCGTTGTTAACCTTCAGATGAAATAAACTGGTGTCTAATCTTCAGGTCTACTAAATAATACATCAAATATATTGTCAGCATCCAAGTGACTCACTGAAATACAGGGTCGTGGAAAACTATGTATACCAGATTTTACAATGTAACCATATGAAATCTGTACTTTTTTTTTCGATGACTGTATTATGAAATAATTTAGAAGTGCCAGCCAGGTAGAGAGGCGCTGTAGTGTTGTAACTGAGGCTGTTCATATTACTCAGCCAGGGAGAGACGCTGTAGTGTTGTAACTGAGGCTGTTCATATTACTCAGCCAGGGAGAGACGCTGTAGTGTTGTAACTGAGGCTGTTCATATTACTCAGTCAGTGAGAGGCGCTGTAGTGTTGTAACTGAGGCTGTTCATATTACTCAGCCAGTGAGAGACGCTGTAGTGTTGTAACTGAGGCTGTTCATATTACTCAGCCAGTGAGAGACGCTGTAGTGTTGTAACTGAGGCTGTTCATATTACTCAGCCAGGGAGAGTGACGCTGTAGTGTTGTAACTGAGGCTGTTCATATTACTCAGCCAGTGAGAGACGCTGTAGTGTTATAACTGAGGCTGTTCATATTACTCAGCCAGGGAGAGTGACGCTGTAGTGTTGTAACTGAGGCTGTTCATATTACTCAGCCAGGGAGAGTGACGCTGTGGTGTTGTAACTGAGGCTGTTCATATTACTCAGCCAGGGAGAGTGACGCTGTAGTGTTGTAACTGAGGCTGTTCATATTACTCAGCCAGGGAGAGTGACGCTGTAGTGTTGTAACTGAGGCTGTTCATATTACTCAGCCAGGGAGAGTGACGCTGTGGTGTTGTGTTGTTACTTATGGTCGTAATAACACGCTCAATAAACGCTTAATATATTAGACATTATTCTGAACCAATAAACACACTGGCCGAATATGCTCCTGTAATTAAACAGATATACAACACACGCAGGGATATACTTAAACATAGTCATCCTTGAACTGGGGAATATTACGCTCTACCTAAAACAATATACAAACATAACTTACCTTGGGACTACTTAAACAGATATATTCATACATCCAAATACATCCTGGCAAATATTCTGGTACCACAATTACCTTTAGGAATATTCTGAATAATATTCTGGTCTAATGCAAGATTCTAGTTTTCTAAACACAGATTTAAATATATAAACACTGGAGAATATTCAGGGAATATTCTGGTCTACCTGAGCAGATATACAGCCATTCCCAGATCTTACACAACAAAAGATATTCAACACACATATATACATGATCATTTCTGTGGGGAAAATTAGTTTGTGTAACCAATATAGTTTTAATATATTTTATCTCTTTTTCTGAGGATAAGTAGGAAGTCAGAGACCACCAGGGAGCAAGCAATTATTCAGTCCTTCAAGGACGACGATATAACACTTCAAGGACGAGTTGCATGACCCAGTGTCAAGGAATAGTCCGAGAAGACCGGACAACTCCACTGGTTAACCATTACCCCGGAACACTAACCGCAAATCGATTAACATCCAGGTTCCCAATTACTGCTGGGTAAACAGAGACAAAAGGCGTAAAGAAACTTCCCCATAGTTTCACCCTGCCGTGGGTCGAACCCGGGTCCGCTCTCTTGCGAGGTGAACGTGCTGACCATTACACCACAGGTCGCCATAGTTACATACACAGTACAAGAAAGTCACGATCATTTTTCAACTCCGGTAATAACACGGGATGTTAGGTGACGTCTCTGGCAGCTGTGAGATATGACAAGCTGTCACAGCAAGACAGTTATTTTTCCATTAATGTCAGCGAAGGTCCTCCGCTGGCCTGACATAATGCATTCGTGTCCTGCCATGTGATACAACAAACGAGTATCGCCTGCCATAATGTACTCCCTATTACGACAGACTGTTATAATAGATCAGTAACTATAATAATTATTTTAGTATATAAGGTGTTATAAAAAGTAGCCACAAACACCAAAATGCAGAAACTTTGAAATGAGCTAAATAAACTGTTTCAATTCAATTCAGCTTTGGCCGTATTCAATGTTTTTTTTCTTCAAAGTAACAACTTATTAAAATGTAAGGAATAAAATTAAGATTAACAATTTATATTTACGAGCTTGTTTTTAGCTTAGGTAACATATTACTATTATTTTTAATAATGTGATTTTATTGTAAAAGAATGAGGGATGTGTCAACCCCTCCCTCCCTTCCTCAACTGCCGTCATCAGAGACCTGGTTAAATCTCTCGCTTGTATTCGTGTCAACTCATATATTCCTCTAAAGTTTGTTAAAGGTTTTAAAATTTTCATGATTTTGGGACGTACGTTACATGGGGAACCTGTGAGTCACTTATAAAAGTATATTAAAGTACAATGGTTAAAGGAGTTAATTAAAAATGGCTTCAACATATTGCCAGGTTATATTGTTCAGGATTTTCTTTTTTGCGAAAATACGTCAACAGCATCCCACTTTACAGGAAGTGAGCGTCACTTACAACAGTATTTTCCCTCTACATCTACACTATCTTGTAACTAACCTAATCGTTTGAAAGAAAATATATATACAGAAAGCACAAAAAAAGACTGGAAGAGTTTTAATGATTTAAAAGGTTATGTGAGCACATAAGTGGCGTTGTGTAATATTCATGTGGTACGGGAGTGTGCGGGCAAATGTACTAAAATTACCACAACACAGACTCCAAGATTTTCTAACCCCAATGGTTATACTACTTGGTACATACTGTATAGTTGACTTGTGCCTTGGTGAGCATATCCCGTTAAAACAACAACAACAACACCAACAACATATATATATATATATATATATATATATATATATATATATATATATATATATATATATATATATATATATATATATATATATATATATATATATACACAGGGAGTGTATAAAGTGGGTGCCAGGGAATGTATAAAGTGGGTGCCAGGGAATGTATAAGGTGGGTGTCAGGGAGTGTATATGGTGGGTGTCAGGGAGTGTATAAGGTGGGTGTCAGTGTGAGGTCAACTGGCAACCCAGACACAGGACAGTTGAGGCTGTGACCTCCAGATTTTAACACTACTGCTATCTTCTTAAGAATCAAACGGATAGTACTACATAGTTGTTGAGTCACGTAACCCAGCCCCACATAGTCTAACCCAGCCCCACATAGCCTAACCCAGCCCCACATAGCCTAACCCAGCCCCATAGCCTAACCCAGCCCCATAGCCTAACCCAGCCTCACATAGCCTGACCCAGCCCCACATAGCCTAACCCAGCCCCACATAGCCTAACCCAGCCCCATATAGCCTAACCCAACCCCACATAGCCTAACCCAGCCCAGCCTAGAGTAACCCAAGCCAACTCAATCACACCCAACTTAATCTACCTAACCCAACCCAGCCCACCCAACCCGACTTAGCCTACCCTTACCCATCCCAGCCCACCCAACCAAACCACACCAAACCTAACCTATAATCAAATACAGACATGAAACAAATTACGGCAAATTCAATCCATGTTTGAAAATCAAGCTTTATATATATATTAAAGTTGAATGGTACTAATCGCCGAGATATATATCTAAAATATATTTCAATTAAAACGCATCATACAAACGAAGCAGGATATAATTGTACAAGATTAAACGCTCGTGATGTCATGTTCAATATGTACAAGTGGTGTTCAACCCTTCACAATAGTGGTATTAAAAAGACAGCCTGTTGTTGTGCCTCTACCTGGCGTCATGCAAAACAGAGTGTTGACGGCAGTGATGTGAAAATGTGCAAAAATTACCATAAAATTCTATTAATTCCTCCCTCTCCCGCCCCGATAATAAATAAAATACCGGGGCCACAAAACCATGGTTAAAATTCTCTACAAAGGTTCTAGATTTTTTTCTTACGATTCATAAGTAAAAATATGACTGTGGTGTTGGTAAGCCATAACAACTGATTACATCATTCTGAACGACACTTTGAAAAAAAAAAAAACACCTTGTACAACACGGGTATTTTTACATGCTCGTCTAGCGTATTACACACACACACGCGTCGAACGAACCATCTTTTACCATCTATTGTATCTATTCAAACACCGAGACCTATTTTTTTTTATTGAACTGGTAATATTTTTTCCTAACACACACACACACAAAAAAATATATTTTCTTTCATCAATATATATACTGTAGTGTAGGGTGGTGACAGTCATATTACCTGATGTAGCCTGGAGTGTGGGTGTTTTATATAACCCAGGCAACGGGGGGAGGAGATGCTGCCAGGTCCTAGGAGTTGCCAGGTTCTGAAAACTGTCAGCCCTGAAAGTTACCAGGTAGAGGACTGCCAGCCCAAAGAGTTGCGAGTCTACAGACTGTACCAGCAAATAACCCCCCACCCCCCCGCCACTCCCCATACTAATCTTAACACTTTTTCACAAAAATGTGTTAAGATTATGCGCACACACACACCTATACACACACACACACCTACACACACACACACACACACACAGTAAACACTACTCCTTACACTGTCACTATGTTGAAATGAACTGTAGTTTGAGCTTTTCCCCATCTAGTTATTATATGTCTTATTTGTGTCACTTATGTTACTTGTATATTATTTGTAATTCGAAACCCATTCCCCAAATATGTAACTGTATATTTTCAGCCTTCTGGCTGCCAAGCTCTTTCAATAAACCGTTAATTATTATTATTATTATTATTATTACACACACAAAATGACGTCAACCACCATGTCCAGCATAGTCGTCCTCCAGCAGTAAGATGGCGTGTAGTGGTCACTTTAGACTCGAGACTATACTGCCGAAACTTGTTGATCTATGATATTGCGTCGAGATCCTCCTTCGAGTGAGTGGAGTCTGATGGATCTAGAACTCAGCCTTGAGTGTAGACTGATGCTCCAAGTTACCGCGTTATGGCTGAGTCTGTGTGCGAGTCTTGCAACAAGATCAACAAAATCTTGATAGTTTTCAGGATTTAGCAGAGGATCTGAACTTCGAAACAACAACAACACTATCACAAAAACACCAAGAACATCACAATAACAACAACATTAACAATATCATGAAAAAACATTAACTACAATAAAAAAAATAACAGCAACAACAAGACGAGGACCCAACCCAAACGAATCTTCAGTCATCTGGAAGTTACAAAGAATCACTTACATGTCTTCAACGTTTGTTATATTAGTTAGCTTAGCATAATGTCCTAAACGTATCTTATACTAATTAGCGAAACATAATGTCTTTAAACGTTTTTTAATTACTTCACATCATGTCTTTGAACGGTTTTATTCACATAGTTAGAGTGGTTACATATATTGTCATTGACTGTTTGTTATATTTTGGGGGTTAGAAATCGTATAATATATTGGCTTTCAAAGTTTCTGAAAATTTCAAATATCTTTCACTTTAAAAGCTTAACAAATGAATGTAAAGGTTTAACTTAATTTAATTTAAAAAGCTTAACATATATTCTCTTTACAAGCTTAACATATATTCACTATAAAAGCTTATTATATATCCACTTTGAAAGTTTCTCGTATATTAAAATTCCTGATAAGTCTCAAATATATTCACTCCTAAAATATCACACGTATTCGGCCTCAACAAACCATAATGGAAGCATATGATACCAGTATCTCTAGTTTACTCTTATCCTACCTGCACTTCCCCACACACTCTTTCCTCTTAAAAACAGTCTCCGTTTACCTCCCCGGCATGTGAAGCTCCAATACCTTCACTCTTGAAATCCACTGAATAATTGCTACACCTTAACAATTCACCTGGCGAATATCTCTTGCAGGATTTACCATCAACTCGTCTTCTACCTTCATTTACACTGGTGGAAATTGTCGATAAACTCCTGGTTCCCCTTAAACTTTCCAATGGCTCCGTAAACTCTTCCACCTTTCACGATGATTTATTTTTCACCCTTTTCTTTTCTCTTTTACCGTTATTCATAATGTACTCAAATTTTCTTCTCCCTCTCGCGGTTTTTCATTTTTCTTTACTTACCTCTGCCTATCTTTCACGAATACTCCACCTTATTCGTCTTTCTCATTCGTTATACATTATCACCACAATTGGTACTTGAGTAATTAGTCTAAGTACTGTAAATGTTTCTTGTTAAATTATTATACCCTAAATTAGGTCATCTTTATCAGGGTTCGGTTCGGTTCGGTTGGTTAGGTTCATTTTTCTTTCGTCATGGGCTAGTAATACGTCATTTATGCTTGTAATATATCACTTGTGCGTCACTTGTGCAAGTACTACATTACTTGTGCTAGCGTTACATCAGTAGTACTAGCATTACTTGTGCTAGTATTACATCATTTGTGCTATCCAAACATCATTAGTTCCAGCAATACATCACTTGTGCTAGCAATACATAACGTGTGCTTGCAATACGTCACTTGTGCTAGCAATACGTCACTTGTGCTAGCAATACGTCATTTGTGCTAGCAATACGTCACTTGTGCTAGCAGTACATCCATCTCTTGCCACAACACACTTGCACACCATTAATGAAGTAAATCCATACATTCTGTTAACAATTATGGAACGTTGAGCAAACTTACCTCACATAGACAGACAACATCGCTGTTGTGTACTGTACATCTAAACTTTGGGTTGGGGGATTAAAAAAGACAGTATTGCCTGACTGAGGGACCACCAGACTCAAGGTTCAGTGAGTTACTAAACTTCATGAGGAATCTTCTGTCCCCAAGTGCTGAAGTTGCCTTTACCTCAAACTTCTAAACATATTCCTGAGTGTCTGTTCTTGCTGCCTTAATAGTGTATGACCCATTTTAGTTGTACATTTTATCTTGTTTTACTCAAAGCTACTTACTTCTATTGTAAACTAGTTTAAACTTTAATATCTTCTATTTTTTATCGTCTCGTGTAAAGAGTTCTACAGGTGTTGATATACAAGTTTCGGCGTCTGTTGTCTGCATGAATGATTTTCCGGGTAATTCTAAGCACTCTATCTTCTTACGCACATCTGCCCTCTGTTCTGGTCAGTAGCTGAGTGCCCTATGAGTGATGGCTATGTAGTTAGTTGTGGGTGGGGAGGGGCTGGTAATTACCCTTGATCTTCAGCAGGTATAACTCTCAGGCTTCACAGTATGGCTCGACTATCCGCTATTCAGGTTCTAGTAACCCAAATGTTCATCTCCAAGAAGCTGCTGATACTGAGACGATGACACTGCGATTGTATTAATTTGCTGTTCATTTTACAAGTGCAACACTATATTTTAAATTAATTGGAATTTCTTATTGATTTTCTATGCTCCAGGAGGCCAAACTGCTTATATCTATGAATTAAAAATCTCTTTAATAAGGTAACAGTACAACAAACTTTCGCAGGATCACATGAACAGTGGCAATAAAGTTGAGGGAACACCACAAACTCTACAACAGTGACTCAGATCATAGTTATGGCGGGAGTTAAGCTAAAGAACCTTCTTTTTCACTTTTGATGATCCCGAGAATAGTTTGAATAAAAGTGGAACTGTGACAAAACTGCTGATTCTGCTAAGAGAAAGTTGAGCCACAACTCTAAGCTCTCATTTTGAAAGATGTTGTCCAGGACGTATATACCTGGCTGTCACCTGGACACTCTCTGGGCAATGATCAGGTAATACAAGCCATGATAGTCGGGTCTCACTGTATTCTGGAAGATTTTCGAAGAAATGTTTCGATATGACAACGTGAACATATTATGTTCATGTGGAAGATTTGTACAGTTCTGCCTGAAATATACCTCGCAGGATATTCTCTAACACTGAAATATATGGTTGGATGGGTAGAAAATAATAAGAGCCACCACAGAGAACTAGTTCATAAGAAAACATTGGTAACCTGTCGCGGCTGACCAAGAGTCCAGGAACTGAGGGGGCGAGATTTGATGGAGGCTGGAGGGAAAATATCAACCTACCCGATTTATAATATAATCCAAATTGCTGGTCTGTGAATCAAGTCATAAAAAGTGGCAAAATGGGAAGAAAAGATCGAACACTGAGCTTTGAGAAACCATCAAATTTGTGTGCTTTATTCTTATGATTAATGGTGCTCAGAGAGTCATGTATCGGTAAGGTGACAAGTCAATATGACATCACATAAAGTTTCTTACCTGCACTAAAGAGACGTGTGCATGTTAATCCTTAGATGAATAAACAATTCCTGATTCCTGAATGCTAAATGAAATAATAAATATTAAAATTTCTAAGTTACTGATGACGATTATTCAGTGCAGGTTAATGATATATTTTTGTACCCATTTTGTAGTGGATTCCCCCGACACTGTAACTGGTGTTGTGCTAGTCACGAGTCCGCTGCCTTAACGTAACCGAACGTAACCTAACCTAATCTAACTTACCCTAACCTATCTTATCCAATCCTAACTTACCAAACGTATCCTATCCTACCTCAAACTAAACTAACCTAACTTAACCTTTACTATCTTAACATATTCTATCCTAACTTAACCTTACCTACCCTAACCTGAGTAACTATATTTTAAGGGAAGCAAACGCATACCAAAGTAGTCTTTTTCCAGGTGGCGTCATGAGGTCACTTCTCGATAAAGAATACGATGAACATGACAAACAAATTATTAAGCTCGGCGAACACTGTCAATATTGCGGGAATTTCTGAACCTTTTCGAACATTTCACATTTTCAACTGTCAACATTTATGTTTAAAATATTTCTTAGAAAAATCTTTATTAAATTTTCATAAAACTATTTGTTAAATACCCAAGACCACACTTAAACTAATTATGTTCCTGAAAATTGATATGATTGGCCTGCGGTGCTCTGGGCGAGTGGATACAACGCTTGCCTCCCGTCCTAAGGTTCACTGGTCTGCATGAAAGGTTATCTAACTTTAGTTTGAAAACTGAACGAGGTCTGATACAGGGAACTAATTTTAGAATATTAAATTTTACGGAATAGGATAAAATAATTGTTTTTTGAGGAAACAGGCTGAAAGGGTTAATTTAAGTTACTATAAAACAAACTGTAAAGGTTCTGTTTTTACTAAATTATGAACTCACAAAGGTAAGACTTGGTAAGTGCACTGTGTTTTAGATATTTCTTATTCATAAACATGAAATTATACACAGAAACAAGGGAAATGTAATCGACCTTTAACAAAATGGTCTCATAGTCAATGTACAAAAGTCGTGTCGTGAAAATTGGTGAAAACATATGCCGAAAGGCTAAACTTTTGGTGCGCTCTGCGTTGTGGTAGGGCTCTCATAATGTTTCACGAGTTATATTTAATCTTCGGACAAAAGCGCGACACGACTTTTGTCCTTGATTGTACACACGAGGCTCAGGTCCCTTCCTCGTGCACACGACAGCATGACACCGCAACCATTTCTCTGTGATAGTAATTCCTTAACGATATTAAATTTCCAAATCATAGCTTCGCATTTGTCAAAGTGCGTAACCTCCATCATTACTCTGAAAACATTATTAATTACATCCTTTAGTCGTACGTTGTAATTGTTCAGGATAATGATAATATTTATTGACAAGACAGAACGATCACTCATACGATTATTGTTGAATACTCGGCTGTTATTCCTCTCTGTGTTATTCACTCCCTTGTCAACCAGCGCAGGTATGGAGTAGTAGGATCAACATTCCTTGAGTACTTCCTCCGCACACAGTTCAGTTCATTCAAAGTTTAATCGTCGAGGTGCCACAGACACTAAATGTTACACAGGTTAACTCTGGGTCCCATGTGCCAAGATAACCAACTCCTAGAAATATCTGCTCTCTGTTTCCTCCCATTCTACTACGTCACTCGACAATGACTGTCAAAGTAGCCTGCGGGAAGGACATCCACGTCGATGTAAGTCTCAATTTTGGTGTGGGTGAGGCGGAAAGAACGCGGATCCCGTCACGGGTCACACAGCTTTACGTCACAGCCCGACCCAGACACCCCGGCAGTAGGGAGTGACAGTTTTGCAAAAGTTTTCAAAATCTAATTGCTTGGGTTGGATTATTTGTCTATCGGCCACGCTAATTCCGAATATGTTTGAGTTTTTTACATCATTGCATTAGAAGGTTTGTGGATACTTTTGGGTTTGGCATGAAAAACGCGAAAAAACTGTAAATAATAAAGGGACTGGCAATGTGGCACAACCTGTTAAAATCAAGTTATTGAATTGGATTATTCGACTACTGTGTACACTGGTTCATAATATGCTATTGTTTTACAACTCAATGCGCTACAAATTATGCCGATATTTTTGCTGCAAGTCACCACATACGTATATTTCGAAAACCAGGGCCTAATATCACCAACGGCGTGGATAGATTCCGTGGAATGAATTCAGGACATTCCCGCTCATGGAACATTACCAAACTCCGTATATGTGCCAATGGCAGGCCAATGGCAATATTTACAGAGTTTGTTGAGGCTCCCTGGACGGGAATGCCCTGAATTTATTCCACGGAATCTATTCACGCCGTTGGTAATATTCGTCCCAGGACTGATCAACGAATTCAGCCCAAGTAGCTTGACTTGGACAGTTAAGGACAAAATCTCAGTCCGTACTTTTGAATAAAATATTGTTCAATAGGTGGTGATATTGAAGTGCTGAAAGTTGTTTTTTCTGTGTTGTTTTGCAGTTAGTTCAAAGGGCCGCCACCAAGATGGGTCGTCCTAAGATTAGCAACACTCAGCTGCGTCAGGGTAACGATAAGGTTTTCGGGGTTCGGATGCCTCTGCCATCTAACAAGTTGCCTCTGAACAAGGAAGTTGGAAGTGCCCTGGCTTATGAAGCAGAAAACGAGAGGTTTAGGAGAAGAACAAATGCTTTTGATTATATGGATGCCACCAACAAGGTGACTGAGAAGGTACTGGATGTGTATAGGAAGGCCACTGTCCCCACTATCTCTGAAATCAGGGTGAAAATGAGAGTCCACGACCTGTGGAGGATGCGGAGGGAGACGATGATGATGAAGGGAAATGGACAGAAACAGAAAAGGAAGAAAACGAAGAACGGGAAGCTGAAGATGAGGTTCGAGGCTCATCTTCAGCTTCCCGTTCTTCGTTTTCTTCCTTTTCTGTTTCTGTCCATTTCCCTTCATCATCATCGTCTCCCTCCGCATCCTCCACAGGTCGTGGACTCTCATTTTCACCCTGATTTCAGAGATAGTGGGGACAGTGGCCTTCCTATACACATCCAGTACCTTCTCAGTCACCTTGTTGGTGGCATCCATATAATCAAAAGCATTTGTTCTTCTCCTTAACCTCTCGTTTTCTGCTTCATAAGCCAGGGCACTTCCAACTTCCTTGTTCAGAGGCAACGTGTTAGATGGCAGAGGCATCCGAACCCCGAACACCTTATCGTTACCCTGGCGCAGCTGAGTGTTGCTAATCTTAGGACGACCCATCTTGGTGGCGGCCCTTTGAACTAACTGCAAAACAACACAGAAAAAACAACTTTCAGCACTTCAATATCACCACCTATTGAACAATATTTTATTCAAAAGTACGGACTGAGATTTTGTCCTTAACTGTCCAAGTCAAGCTACTTGGGCTGAATTCGTTGATCAGTCCTGGGACGAATATTACCAACGGCGTGAATAGATTCCGTGGAATAAATTCAGGGCATTCCCGTCCAGGGAGCCTCAACAAACTCTAAATATTGCCATTGGCCTGCCATTGGCACATATACGGAGTTTGGTAATGTTCCATGAGCGGGAATGTCCTGAATTCATTCCACGGAATCTATCCACGCCGTTGGTAATATTGGGCCCTGGTTTTCGAAATATACGTATGTGGTGACTTGCAGCAAAAATATCGGCATAATTTGTAGCGCATTGAGTTGTAAAACAATAGCATATTATGAACCAGTGTACACAGTAGTCGAATAATCCAATTCAATAACTTGATTTTAACAGGTTGTGCCACATTGCCAGTCCCTTTATTATTTACAGTTTTTTCGCGTTTTTCATGCCAAACCCAAAAGTATCCACAAACCTTCTAATGCAATGATGTAAAAAACTCAAACATATTCGGAATTAGCGTGGCCGATAGACAAATAATCCAACCCAAGCAATTAGATTTTGAAAACTTTTGCAAAACTGTCACTCCCTACCCCGGCAGTGAGGGCTCCCCCAATCAGAGGGCCCAGCAGTGAGGGCTCCTCTACCGTAAGGGCCCAGAAGTGAAGGCTCCTTCACTCTGAGTACCCAGCAGCGAGGGCTCTTCCACTTTGAGGGCCCTTCTATACCTCTCTCCCTCCATACTTACCGCCCCCCTCCCCCCTACGTACTGTATCTCCTTCTATACCACCTTCACTCCATACATCCTTCCAAAATCATTTTATACCCCTTTCCCTTACTCCCTCCTTCCTTCTATACCTCCTTTTTAACCTCCCTCCTGTCTTCCTGCTACCCCCCTCTCCTTCCACCTCTCTCTCCTGCCATCCCCCTCTCCTTCCACCCCCCTCTCCTTCCACCTCTCTCTCCTGCCATCCCCTTCTCCTTCCATACCTCTCTCTCCTGCCATCCCCCTCTCCTTCCACCCCCCTCTCCTTCCACCTCTCTCTCCTTCCACCTCTCTCTCCTTCCACCTCTCTCTCCTGCCATCCCCCTCTCCTTCGATCCCCCTCTCCTTCCACCCCTCTCTCCTTCCACCTCTCTCTCCTGCCATCCCCGTCTCCTTCCACCCCCTCTCCTTCCACCCCCCTCTCCTTCCACCTCTCTCTCCTGCCATCCCCCTCTCCTTCCACCCCTCTCTCCTTCCACCTCTCTCTCCTGCCATCCCCGTCTCCTTCCACCCCCTCTCCTTCCACCCCCCTCTCCTTCCACCTCTCTCTCCTGCCATCCCCCTCTCCTTCCACCCCTCTCTCCTTCCACCTCCCTCTCCTTCCATACCTCTCTCCTTCCACCCCTCTCTCCTTCCATACCTCTCTCCCTCCATCCCTCTCTCCTTCCACCCCTCTCTCCCACTCTCTCCTTCCACCCCTCTCTCCCTCCATACCTCTCTCCTTCCATACCTCTCTCCCTCCATACCTCTCTCCCTCCATACCTCTCTCCCTCCACCCCTCTCTCCTTCCATACCTCTCTCCTTCCATACCTCTCTCCCTCCATACCTCTCTCCCTCCATACCTCTCTCCTTCCACCCCTCTCTCCCTCCATACCTCTCTCCCTCCATACCTCTCTCCCTCCATACCTCTCTCCCTCCATACCTTTCTCCCTCCATACCTCTCTCCCATTCACAGCCAGTCGACACAACCATTAGCAACAGTAATCACCATTGTTAATACACACCAGCACTAGTAGATCCACCCGTGTCAACAATGTCTCTGTTGCTACAAGAACACCCAGCTATAATGACTATAGTCCCTCCAGGGTTATGCCATTTCCATACTGTCTACCTTCAAAGTTACACGATAGTTGAAGGTAATAGTTTAACCCCTTGAGGACGATGGCTTAAAGTATAATAAACAGAGTATAAAAACAACAATAACAATAATAATAATAATAATATACAATTACAAATTCAACGACAACAAAAAGAAATAATAATTGTGGACATGTTGAAAGTGACTAAAAAATATCCGACAAAAATGCATCACTGAACAAAGAATTCCCATAAAATATAAAATATTTATCTGAGAGGTAAAGAGAAAAATATTTTAATTACGAAACTAATGTTCTTATCCATAACTTCAAAAACATTCGTGTTTTAAAAGTATAGAAGGAAGTAGCATGGCCGCCATTGTGCACGACCACCATCATTTCCCAAACTGTAAAGTCAGGCACCCATTCATTGCTGGTGTGAACTAAACAACGAATTTATTGGGACAGGATGAGTGCTGTATCCACCCTCCCCGTCCCCCCTCCACTCCCGTGTTACAAAGCCTAACTAATGGATGTCATCTAATGCCATTGAGTTGAAAATATGAGGCTATTTATGAGTGAAATGCAAAAGTAGAGAGACCAATAAACACCTTAATGTTCCTCTCATTTAGTTTCTGAAAAATTGTGAAAATGCGACCAGGGGAACAGGATTATGTTATACTGTGTTAAGTTTGGTTAGGGTGGTCATGTTATGTTATATTCATTTATGTTAGATTAGTTTGGTTATCCTTGAGGTGAATTTAGCTGGAGAGGTATTCTTTAGGTTAGACAACATTGGTTTAGATTGGGTTAGAAAAGGGTCATTTTATCCGGAAAAAAAAACCTACAGCGTGTTTACCCCTGGTGTATGAACCCGAGATGATTAGTTATGGTCCGGTGTGTGTGTGTGCAGGTCCAGTCTTCACGCCTCAGAGACCTTAACACTTTCATATATTCAAAAAATGTGTTCACTGCCACCCGCTAAATTAGTTTTTTGTGCCGTGAATTTAATTCCGGTGTTTATACAACTAACACCTGGAATGTATGTAGTATGTGTGTGTGGTGTGTGTGTGTGTGGTAATCTCACAAATGTTACCTGGTGAAGATCTAGCACTAACCCATCAATACTCTCTTGAGAGATACTGTACAAGCCATTATCATCAAACACCTAAGCACACATTTTTTTATGTATCGATTTAAGCCATCAATATACTGGATATACTCTATAACACTCAATGCCAGTATATCCTGACCACTGAGGACTATAAACACCCTTTCTGGCCTCCAATCAGTAATTCTTTTGAGCTACAGCTAACAAACAGAATGAATATGAGGTGCACAATCAAGTATCTGCTGCTGCTAGACCCCCCCACACACAAACAGACCCCCATGCATACAGGAAGACCCCCCCCCCACTCACACAAACATACATCCCCTTACACACACACTTTACAACTCCTTCACCTGCGGACCAACACCCTCCATGGAGAAACGTCTTAATGAGTGTGAAGGAAATATAATCGTCTGGTCCTTTGTCATCAAGTCTACGTGGTGGTGAATATTTTACTTCATGGTGATTGACTCTACCCCGAACTGTCCCTAACTCTTGTAAAGGTGTAGGCACTATCCTTCATGTTTTCTTACGGTGTGGCCTAGACCAATAAACGTGTTGCTTCTCGCCATTTATTAATTTTCATTTGTAATCATTGCACAAATATTATTCACAGTTCTTGTTGTTGTCACAAAGTTGTAAACAAAGTTCTCAGTTATCATCTTGACATGAAACACAGATTCCTCGCCACCTGATTCTCCCACTTGTGAAATATTACTCGCTAAATGTTGATAAAATCAGCCTCATGCTAAATTGTATATAAAATTAACAAACCTGAATTTTTGCCCGTGTTTGCGTTCTGGGATTCATGTAAGAAATTAATATTTAGGGGAATGGACAAACTATGAAAATCCTTTTTTACACACACACACACACACACACACACACACACACACACACCTTCCACAAATAAGCTCATGCCACCTAGAAACATTACAAAAACTATCAAACAAAATATTAATGCCTACATTTCGTAAACTGATTCAATACCTTAAGTCAAATTCTTATGTCTTGTAAATACCTCAACTGTAGAAGGTGTGTGTGTGTGTGTGTGTGTGTGTCAGGTCTCCAGGTCTGTGATTGATGTGGTCCTGTCATTATGAATGATGGCTTCCTAAAGCTGACCTGGACATCAACTTCATCATTTGTCACACCTCATCTGCATTATATCATTTCCTCATCATTCCGTATTCACTATTACCTCAGTATTTAGTATTCTTTTAACCCCAGTATTTTTTAATTTCAATTAAAATTCGATACAATTCCCCTAAGATACCCTTTTCAGGACGATGGTTTAAGCTGTAGCATCGCCCGTAGCAAGGATTAAAACAAACTCATCTCCTTCAAGAGGGTAAATTTTAAACAAACGTCTCTAAAATGGGTTACAATTTAACCCATCAGCCTTAAAGGGTTAATACATAAGCCAAAGTTGCAGTGGCACACACACACACACACACACACACACACACACACACACACACACACACACACAAAATAATAATAAATAAATAAATCACAGGTGGCAAAAAAGCTGTATTAAGCGACAGACACAGCGCTGTACAGCCCTGATGGTGTACAGTTTAATAAATGGCTGCTTTCATTGTTGTTTTTGCTGTTGGTTTATCATCTGCAGCGAGCTAATGTGTGTGTGGAGGTCAAGTATTCTGGTATATTGTGCGAAGCCGAGTGTTCTGGCACAATATTTATAGAATTAAGTGTTCTGGTACAATGTGTGTTGAGGTCGTGTGTTCTGGTACGATATGTGAAGAAGATAAGAGTTTTGGTACAATGTGTATAGTATAGTAGTGTAGCGGCTTAGGTTAAATATTTGTTACAAATGTTCACGTTGTAACAAATGCACCAAAATTTGCAGAAACCCGTTTCAGAGCACTTGGAATCATACAAGAGTGGGAACCCATCTCCATCTTTTTTAATTTGGAATATATTCAAGATGGAGTCCAAAAAGGCCGTCATGGCGTGAATTTCTCATATCTCAGCTCCTGATTGTCATATAAACACGGTTTTTTAACTACAATGTAGATTTCCAGGCATGTGTGTAATGGTCCAGTGTTCCGGCACAATGTGTGGTGGGGTCGAGTGTTCCGGTACAATGTGTGGTGGGGTCGAGTGTCTGGTACACTGTGTATTGGTCGAGTGTTCCGGCACAATGTGTGGTGGGGTCGAGTGTTCCGGTACAATGTGTGGTGGGGTCGAGTGTCTGGTACAATGTGTGGTGGGGTCGAGTGTCTGGTACACTGTGTATTGGTCGAGTGTTCCGGCACAATGTGTGGTGGGGTCGAGTGTCTGGTACACTGTGTATTGGTCGAGTGTTCCGGCACAATGTGTGGTGGGGTCGAGTGTCTGGTACAATGTGTGGTGGGGTCGAGTGTCTGGTACACTGTGTATTGGTCGAGTGTTCCGGCACAATGTGTGGTGGGGTCGAGTGTCTGGTACAATGTGTGGTGGGGTCGAGTGTCTGGTACACTGTGTATTGGTCGAGTGTTCCGGCACAATGTGTGGTGGGGTCGAGTGTCTGGTACAATGTGTGGTGGGGTCGAGTGTCTGGTACACTGTGTATTGGTCGAGTGTTCCGGCACAATGTGTGGTGGGGTCGAGTGTCTGGTACAATGTGTGGTGGGGTCGAGTGTCTGGTACACTGTGTATTGGTCGAGTGTTCCGGCACAATGTGTGGTGGGGTCGAGTGTCTGGTACAATATGTGTATTGGTCGAGTATTATGGTACACTGTGTGTAGAAGGCGAATATTCTGGTTCACTATTAGGTAATATAGGAATTAATTCTGGTTTCTTTTATGACTCTTGAATTTGGCAAAAAAAATCCTCTTCATTACAGTAATTAGAAAATAGTGAAACGACAACGTGAAACAGTCTGTGACAACGGAAGTGAAATAATCTGTTACAACGCAACAGAGGTTAACAGGTGTGCAAATGTTTATCGCTGGGAATTATATGTTTTACATATAAAAATGAGAAGCTTTCATGTTGTATTGTGTGCGTGTGTAATTATGCTGTAATAAAAAACAGTGAACAACAATGAAAACAACCTACAGGAACTCAAACACCCCAGTCCCGGGGTGCACACAGACTGTCAGCCACTAGACAGAGCTGAATACTGTAGTCAAGTTCTGTTCCTGCAGCACACAAAAAACTTTCCTCAAAGTCAACAATAACCTCTTCCTACAGCAGATAGTTGAGAGATAACACCTTCCTCACGACAATATTTATCTGCGATAGAAAAACTAAACACATAAGCCTATAAATAAGAGGAATTTCAGCTATTTATTCTTACGACAGAAATAACCACACACCCTTATATGAAAACGAAATGGTTATAAAACAAGATGGACAATAAGTAATACAAGAGACACCCGGACAACCAACACTCGTACACATAAAAGCAGCCTCGGGACAACAAAACAAAAGTATATTAAAAAAGACATTCCATTTAATTAACTGGGAACCTTTCTAATAAATGGTGTGGGGAAGAAACAGTTCATCGAATGAACACTAATTTAATAATTTACTGAGACTTTTGATTATTTATGTAATACTGCAGTAAACAGAACTATGAACTCTTTTTTGGTAGGTTAGGAACGTGACCCAGCATTACAATACGTTACAGGGCGTATAATAATATAAAGAATACTCTCAGCAGAAGATATGTTCTCGAAAATTAACACATTATGATCATTATCGTTTTCTCAGTATGTCATCCATCAGCTGGTAGTTTCCTTCATCACAATTTCAGAGAACAACACTTGTATTGACCAAGTTCTTACAACAACTAGAGAGATAGTTGCCGTTTAGGTTGCTTTTTCTGCACTATTTTCCTTCGTCACAGTGGTCCTGTGGCTGTGTCGGGTTGTTATTCTTCTGACCTTAATTTATCTTATCGCTCACCACCATATAAGTCTATAGAAGATTTTAACACAATTCTTCACCACATTTCTAGTGTGGTTTTGAAAGGTACAACTTTGAACTCTTTAAACAAATAAGAAATTCTTATAGAATTAAATTTGTGAGTTATAAAGAAAAGTCGTGAGGTGTCAAAGTGATTTAGTGTTATTAAGGCTTTATGCTTGAGCGTAAGTGTCAGCTGCTTGCCAGTGAGTGACCGAGTGATATGATGGGCGGATCTGTGACTTCCCTGCTACTACTTTAGTACAGTAATAACAGTACTATCATTACCCAGTACAATGTCAATTACTACAGTGCTGCTACAATTATCCACCATTACAAAGCACAACCACTACAATGACACTTACTGAGATGGTTCGTCGGCGTCGCACGTCGGTCGTACGTCGTGAGGAGGTTATCCAAGATCTGCAGGTCTGTCAAGGTCTGCAGATCTGTCATTTGCCCGCACAGCCTAAGAGGAAAGAAGTGGTGTTAAGCAACCTTTGTTATGTTACACACACACACGCACAGTAGCAGTAATCCATATATCACTAACACTATCAGTACTAAGCAATACATACAGTGTATCATATCAGTAATACATATCCCTATGCCAACTCCAAAGAATGAAGAACAAGTGAAGGCAAAAGAATACACTGCTTCCAAAACATCTTCATATAAGAACACGTGAGTGACGTCTTCAAGATCTGACTCAATCTGGAGCTCCAAGTTAACTCGAGTGTGTGTGTGTGTGTGTGTGTGTGTGTGTGTGTGTGTGTCAAGCTTATACTCGAGTTTGTATAGTATATCACTTACTGTTTCTTCCGCGCATTAATTTCCGCCTCCTGTCTCTTCCCTTCCCTTCTTCAATTTCTTCCTCCTTTATCGCGAGTTAAATTTTCTTATTCCACCATCACTGTCCTATCTATCCCTTTTAAATGGTTTGCCAGAAGTTCACGTCCACATAACTCTTCAGCTGTACCTTTAAATCCTTCCTTGAAAGTCGCCCACACACTCTTTACTCCTATTCCATCTTCCTCCACTTCTCCCAATTCTCCTCTAACTTGCCCTTTGTACATCTCCCTCTCATCTTCACTACACTTCAACCAGCTAATCATTATACTCCTCCTCCTCCTATTTATCCTTGTTCCTTCTTTCCCTTCCCAATTATCTCCTCAAACATCTGTTGGATTATACTGTGTTTCTTTGTGGTGGTCTGAGAGTATCACCCCCCATCGCTGGCTGGATGCTCTTACCAGATCATTCTTGATTCAGGTGTTGTCTCGTCAATATAATAGTACCTTGTGTGGTTCCTATTTTTGGAAGGAACAGTAGACCACTGTTAAGCAGTTTCTCGCTAGCATCTCCACCAAATACTGCCTTTCCCTATAACTGTTGCTCTAACTATACTTGTCCATTGAGTCTCTCTCCTCCATTTATCTTATCCCAAACTCAGTTCAATCTTCCTCTCCATTCTGTCTCATCTCCATTTGGACATTCCAATCCACAGTCGCTATCAAGAGGAATTTTGCTTCCGCCTCTCGAAAACACCTTCCATTATATGCTTCTCTTTCCTCTTGAGGTCTTCCAGGGTATGTTACACACCTTGACAAAATAAATATAACCCGTCCCTACAGTAATTAACCTTACTTCCAACTACAACACTTTATTTCTCTACTTATCTACCAATATTCAATTATTACTACATCCTTTGTTCCTTCTCCTCATCCTCCTCTTCCCTTCATCATCCTATAAATATCTCGCCTCAAGTTCTCCTGTTGGCTGGTACACACACCTATTACTGAACACCAACAGCTGAACACCACAGAAGTTTTGAATACAACACTACCTGCCTTAGACAACACAACTGATGTGCTTTTGCAATCGTAATTTTTTTTAATTGATTAAAATATTTAAATTAAATCCACGAGTAAAGTTTCGTGTAAATTGGGTAATGAGCTTGACAGTAAGACATGATGGAGCTAGACGGTAGTGTTGACAATGTTGCAACACTCAACAAGCATGATGGAGTGAGGAAGTAGTGGTGACAATGTTGCAACACTCAACAAGCATGATGGAGTGAGGAAGTAGTGGTGACAATGCTGCAACGCTCAACACTCAGATATTGCAGACTCTGCTGCAATTAATCATCAATTTCCGAGTTATGAATTATGCTGACACCTGCATCTGGTGACATCTGTATGTGCTAACACGAGCGCTCTCTCCCCCTCCCCCTAGTGTTTATTTAACGTACAGTTTACCCGTATTATTACATACTGTATGTTCATAGCCCATCCACATCTTTTGTTCCGCATCTCTTGGTCTCTTAAGTAACCCTGAACATCACTGAGACACATGACAGTACGGCTACCATCACTGAGAGACATGACAGTACAGCTACCATCACTGAGAGACATGACAGTACAGCTACCATCACTGAGAGACATGACAGTACGGCTACCATCACTGAGACATGACAGTACGGCTACCATCACTGAGACATGACAGTACAGCTACCATCACCGAGACATGACAGTACAACTACCATTACCGAGAGACATGACAGTACAGCTACCATCACTGGGAGACATGACAGTACAGCTACCATCACCGAGAGACATGACAGTACAGCTACCATCACTGAGAGACATGACAGTACGGCTACCATCACTGGGAGACATGACAGTACGGCTACCATCACTGGGAGACATGACAGTACGGCTACCATCACTGAGAGACATGACAGTACGGCTACCATCACTGAGAGACATGACAGTACGGCTACCATCACTGGGAGACATGACAGTACGGCTACCATCACTGGGAGACATGACAGTACGGCTACCATCACTGGGAGACATGACAGTACGGCTACCATCACTGGGAGACATGACAGTACGGCTACCATCACTGGGAGACATGACAGTACGGCTACCATCACTGGGAGACATGACAGTACGGCTACCATCACTGAGAGACATGACAGTACGGCTACCATCACTGGGAGACATGACAGTACATACACCATTAACTAAAGTACAGGAGGGGAAACTGGGACGTTTTAAAAATAAAATTTAGTTGTTTATTTAGCCATGATCACACAGATACAAAGTGAACAACAACAGTAATACCATGACTGAGCCTTGCAAATGCCGTTGCCTTTTTGACGGTACCTGATAAATACTGTACATTTATCTGAACAAAAATAACAGTATTATCTGGATTACAACAACTTACTTGGTGTTAGCAAAGAAACATTGAACTTTTATGAATAATGTACTCCAGGCCAGGCAATCTAGGTTCACTATAATGTACTAGAGGTACTCCATGTTCACCAGTAATGTGCTACAGGTACTCCATGTTCACCAGTAATGTACTACAGGTACTCCATGTTCACCAGTAATGTACTAGAGGTACTCCATGTTCACCAGTAATGTACTACAGGTACTCCATGTTCACCAGTAATGTACTACAGGTACTCCATGTTCACCAGTAATGTACTAGAGGTACTCCATGTTCACCAGTAATGTACTACAGGTACTCCATGTTCACCAGTAATGTACTACAGGTACTCCATGTTCACCAGTAATGTACTAGAGGTACTCCATGTTCACCAGTAATGTACTACAGGTACTCCATGTTCACCAGTAATGTACTAGAGGTACTCCATGTTCACCAGTAATGTACTACAGGTACTCCATGTTCACCAGTAATGTACTACAGGTACTCCATGTTCACCAGTAATGTACTACAGGTACTCCATGTTCACCAGTAATGTACTACAGGTACTCCATGTTCACCAGTAATGTACTAGAGGTACTCCATGTTCACCAGTAATGTACTACAGGTACTCCATGTTCTCCACTAATGTACTACAGGTACTCCATGTTCACCAGTAATGTACTACAGGTACTCCATGTTCTCCACTAATGTACTACAGGTACTCCATGTTCACCAGTAATGTACTACAGGTACTCCATGTTCACCAGTAATGTACTAGAGGTACTCCATGTTCACCAGTAATGTACTACAGGTACTCCATGTTCTCCACTAATGTACTACAGGTACTCCATGTTCGAACCACTGACCTGAGTTATTACGGTAAAAAAAAAGACGTTCTTGTGTAAAAGGAATAATAAGAGACAACGAACTAGCAGGGAAGTGAATTGTCTGTTTGTGATGAAGAACGACGTGAAGACGGATGTGCCGCTGGCGAATGAATTCCCAATAGAAAAACGAACACTTATGAAACAGTGAAGTACTGTAGAAATCTTGATTCACTTTGTTTCGTTCAGAATAGATGAAAATGGATGAAATTAATTTCGTCGTGAATCTGGCACAGCTGATCCTCGTCATTCAGTTCAGAGGGATTGTTTTCGCGGGATTTGGGGAGTAATTACATGAATATATCAAAGGGGATGAAGACCAAGACAAGATATATGGCAACTTATTATATAAAATGTAATATAAATTCTCCTCGTTTTCTTAATATTTATAAGTTCAATTTCCCTCTAAAATTTGATGACATGTAATTATTAGTGTTTTCAGTTTTCATTTTAGGGTGTTCGAGGGTGGCACGTACTGTTTCTGTGTTATATAGGTGTATAGGAGATGCAAGCAATTATTAGTGCTAGCATTAGAGAGGTCAATCGTAAAGTGAAATAGGGTGGGACTATTTCTTCAGGTAACCTGATATTAATCATGTCCAATAAGTAATGACAATTCTCACTACATAATGTCCAGGAGGGAATACTGCTAACGTTTCCTTCAGTGTATAATATTCCTCCCCTACTGAGTGCCACTCGAGGCTGTTAACCTGTGACAGAAATAAGGTATCTCTAAAACATCCACGTAAAATTTCCCTCCTGAAAAAATTCCTCGTAATGATAAGGTATTCAGTAAAATCTTCCTGGAACCGAAATCCTATGATAAAAATCCCCTTTGATAGTTTTTCCTTGGCAAGTAACATCAATAAACTGACTTTGAAGATTTTCCTGTAAAAACAAAAACACACTTGTGACACATTTCGAGAGACAAAATTCCCATGAATGTGTCCCGCTAATAAATTCCATCTGACATGTTGTTGACAGGTTACCTTTAACACGTCTCACTGATAAGTTCCACTGACAAATTTATTCAGATAAATCGACGTCAGAGAATTCCTGACAATTTCTCTCAGATAAACTTACACGCTTGGCAAATATTCAAAACATTTAATACTCAATATACAGAGAATTGCTATTGAAATGATATAAAAATATCCTATTGGTATATTCAACATTGCAAGAGCATGGAGTCGTTAATGTGCATTTTTTTAAAGTAAAAATCTAATTATTTTTTCTAAAAGGTTCATCAAACAGTCGATAAGTCCTAATAACTTGCTATGTCTAATAAATTTTACTATTAAATAGGAAACGGTAAACTGGGCGGTGGAAATCGTTCCTACTTTTATTTTAACAAATATATAACAATAAGATCACACAAAAGTTATTGTCAAATCTATTCATTTAGATGTCGTTTCCTTGCTAAATACTGAAAATATTTGAAACAGGATGATGTGAACTGATAGGAGTTATATGACACAGGAAAAACGCATTACCACGTATAACTCTGACTGTCGTTAACACACGAATCAGGGTAAATTAAACTATAATTTTAGATCGTCTTATTAATATGCTTCATGGCCTTGTCAGCCAAACAGAGCACCGCTGAGGGTAAGGCTCTGTCCCATTTGCGAGCGACCTGTAGCGGCAGGGGTCGATAGAGACTGGTTTACCTCGTTGAGTACAGACTAAGGAGAAATACTTGAGAAGGCTAATATATACAGTAGAAGAGAGTGAGATCAAGTCCCTAGGGGACAGCAGGGGTCCACACTCTTCCGGTCATGAGGTAGTGACCCTTACTAATCTTCTCAAGTATTTCTCCTTAGTCTGTACTCACCCCTGAAGTTGTGGATTACACGAAAACGCTTGGGAACTTCGTGTTTTCTTCCTTCCTTGTGGTTATCAGCATATATATATATATATATATATATATATATATATATATATATATATATATGCTGATAACCAGCATATACCTAGATCACGCGCACCTACAGTGATTTACTTGCATATATATATATATATGTAACACGCGTGTTATATGGACTAAAAATGAAGTATATATATGGTACCTCGTGTTCCATACCAGCTGGATTCGGTAAAATGCTACTGACACCACATACCCGGCACGGGCAGTTCCCAATGAGGTTCACGGCGCCATCAGCTCGATGAACAGATTTTGTGTGAAATATAACAGAGTCTTGGACTGCTTTCAGTGTCCTTGTGGGTTGGTCGGTAGCGTTCCCTAGTCCCAACCAGTAGGTCAAGGGTGCGATTCCTGGCTGGTGAGGTCGTTGATTATATGTTCAAAGTCCGCGTGTTATATAGACTAAAAATGAAGTGTATATATATATATATATATATATATATATATATATATATATATATATATAACCTGACCATCGAGCTATATTTTTTCTCATTCCCATACAAAAAAAAATCCATAATATGATTTTGAAAATAGCCCAAATTTAATTAAATTTTGCCATCACACGGGCATGTTTATTGACATGGTCGACCCATATTAAGTGACATTTTTATTTTAACATTTTTTGTTGTTTTACTTATGAATAATGAATATACATAGTTTTCTTTTTATGTCTTTATTGATATGAATAAATACGTATTTCGTTAACATTACAAGAACTCTTACAAAATTCAGAAGCGAGTTGTTACACAATTCCAGATATAGCAAGACAAAATCCACCTTTACACAAAAGTCTACCAGCATCACCTGGGAGTTTGTTGACATGCAATTACTGCGGGGCGACGTCTAATGTAAATTGTGTGGGACTGGGGGTAACAGTATTTAGGACGTTGTAGAGTGCAGTAAAGCATAAAGGCTGTTGCTGGTATCGCCCAGACTGCATAACCAAAGTAAACGAGGCCATTGCAGATCATAAGGGAAAGAGATACTTAGAAACAAAAATAGAAGAAGCTGAATTCATGTTGATTGCCAAGCTGGAGCAAGTTGGGAGAAAGATCCTCGCTAAGACTGAGGAAGTAGCTGATAGAATAGAGGAAGTAGTTAAGAAGAGCAATGATCAGGTTGTAGCAGGTTGAGAGACTGTGACTGAGAGCAATGCAGGATCTGAACAGGTCCTTCAACAGCTAGGGACTCTGGAAGAAGTGTGTGAGGAGCTGACAACTAGTAGACCTACTTATATGAGAGAAGGAAAAGGGGAACGTTCCGAGGGCAGGAACATCAGGTTGTGGGTAGCCTCCCCACCCCCACTCCCGGGTATCCTAGACATATGTGCATATTACAGGTTCTGATATATTGACAACACCGTTGTGCGGGAATGTGATTGAAAGCTGTCTGGAACCCGAGGTGATCATATGCACCACACCAGCAACATACTTGAATGTCCATGCATAGAAAATGAGCCGAGATGCCAGACCTTTGTAAGCTGCATTATATGCGTGCAACAGCAAACAGGCCATCAAGTTGAGTGGACTAAGTTGTGTTGAAGTTGAGGGCAACCTATTGTTAATAGGAGGAGGAAGTTAGAAAATGGTGTTGCTGAAGATCTATCAATTTTGTTTTATAATGTGAATATTAGAATATATTTTCTTAACTTTGATGTCCGGTGATTAAAGAGAAACCTCACTACTTTTTATCTCAAGGTACTAAAATGTTTACAAAAGAAAACTCAATAATGCAATAAGTTAGTCTAACATTATTCGTCTTTTTACGCAGTAGTGTCGTTTACTATCTCGTAACCTTAAAGATATTGCAATTTGACTGAAAACATCATGAGAATACTTTTACAGAAATACAATACAACCTGTCGCTTACATGTTAATAAATAATAAAAGTCAACACAAGTCGAGACAGTGCTACATGATAACTTTGCAACATTTCAAGCAATTCAGTCAGATAAAATAAATATACTTTACACTGTATCTGTAGGTCGGGGTCAGTTATGTCAAAAGAAAAGGGTAAAAATTTTTAACCCTAGATATGTGACAATGGTGAGATACTGAAGTTAATTCATCACTGTTATTTTGAAAAGAAAAACAAGGAATGTAATCTCTTGTTGTGAGATTTAAAAAGTATGAGTTAATTTTAATTTTCATGACAAAATTCGATTCAACGTGAAGTTACAATTATTATGTGAGAAACTAGAGAGTTGAACATTTGTCACTTGTTGTCGAACTGGGAGTTGAGTGCTGACCAAACACATTTTTTTCAGAGTTAGTGAATAAAATATAAGCATATATCAAAGAACTATACCTGTCTGGTTGATAGTAATGTTTACCACAGTCAAGGAAAATATACTTGATGATTTTACAACACAAACTACCACTTGTGTCAACCTGCCACAGTGGCATATAAATTACGACTATTTACTATACAAAAATGGGACCACGTAAAGATTATCCCCAAGCTTACTTCACCTGATGAGTAAACACCTTAACGCTACCTGGGGAGGTTAGGTTAGGTTATAATTGATTACGTTAGATTTGATGTGATTAGGTTAAGTTTGGTTAGGCTATAATAAGTTAGCGTCAGGGTTGTTAATCTTCAGGTGACCCCCAAAATTTATATAAGAATTCACCTGAAATTGGTTCAGAGTGGCTGTGATTCCCTCGTCTGCTTCATCCACCACAAACATCCAACAGTTCTAGACACTCATTTATCAATCTCTCCTGACCACACATCTTTACCCTCATACGTTACTTATCTCTTCTTCTTCATTTCCTGATTCAGCTGAACTATTTGTGATGCTCCAACTGATAACTTTTATACGATAAATGACCAAGTGGATACAGCGATCGCTTCTTGTTCTAAGGGTCGATGGTTCGAGTGTAACAGCACCGTTTGTATTATATAAACATTCACCCAAATGTATAATACTTAAATGTATAATAACCAATTATTCAACAATGACTCGGTAGTTATTCACCAAGTTATTAAACAATGACTCAGTAGTTATTCACTAAGTTATTCAACAATGACTCAGTAGTTATTCACCAAGTTATTCAACAATGACTCAGTAGTTATTCACTAAGCTATTCAACCATGACTCAGTAGTTATTCACTAAGTTATTCAACAATGACTCAGTAGTTATTCACCAAGTTATTCAACAATGACTCAGTAGTTATTCACTAAGTTATTCAACAATGACTCAGTAGTTATTCACCAAGTTATTCAACAATGACTCAGTAGTTATTCACTAAGCTATTCAACCATGACTCAGTAGTTGTTCATGTCATACATGCTGAGGTCTGTAACTTCATCAGGGGTTGAGCCACAGGTCAAGCTGATTTTGCAAATACCTCGCCCGCTCCTCCTTGAGTCTCACGCCTGAGCGAGAGGAGAGAGCGGGCAGACTCGTATCTTTCGTTACCCAGCGAACACCTCACGATAGTGTTCTCCTGTGTACGTGCACTAAGACATTTCCCCTAGTAGAGAAGGTACAATATAATCTCAACTGAACTAAGTACCTGTGAAACTATATTTTTCTATAATAAAGAAAATCCAACAAAGTGTTTACTTCAGCCCAGCCACTTATTAGTTCCAGAACTAATATATATATTTGTGGGTGATATATATATATATCTATAAAAAAGGACCAAAACACGAGTCCGGGACACTCCGCTTATTATGATGTGAATGAGTATCTAACTTTACTGTTGGGGAAGTAAAGGCTGTCGATTACAGTGCTGACTTCAATGTTTCGGTGTATATCAAGACTTAATATCCAGTGTATTGTATCCATAAGGGAGACAGGGAAATGGGACACACTTTCACTATGGTGTAGAGCGAACAGTAATCACTTATATCACAAATTTTATAAAATCAGATACAAAACCAAAAACTACAAGTGAGAAAAGACGTAGCTAATTAAAACCGATGAATAATGACCTGAAAAGATGATTATCGAACAACAAGATTCTACAGAGTAACATCGGTAATATAGTAAGAGTCATCCTGTTTATGATTGAAGCCGAAATGAACAAGAAGAAATGAGACCGAACATCGCCATAGTCTCACAGGAGCAGCTTGGACGAGTGCGCTTCTGACTCTGCAGTTTGAGACGGGTAAGATGCCCTCCCTCATAAGGCCGCCACACAGAGTCAAGTGGTTGATGCCAGGGAGAACCCCGGCCAGCCACCATACAGACAGACAGAACGACACATACAAATACTGCCCCCGCACACACATACGGACACGCACACGGACACACACAGAGTGCTCAACACACGCATGCACAGACCAATACACACACACACACACGCAGCCAGCCTACCCAGCTATGATCCATCCCCCTTAAGGTTACCAACACACAGCGGAGAGGGTGAAGTAAGAGAGAGGGAGGGAGGGAGGGTCAATTCCTACACACACACACAGCAACGCAATGAAGAGTTGGACAGGAACAAATGACCTCACGCTTCACCCCAATTTCGATATAATTTGGACAGTAATTATCAAGTTATGGTTATTGTTTGGGTTATGGGCGGAGGGTGAACTCTTGTTTTATCTTCAGTATACAAAGTAAAGTAACAGTTTTTAATGACATAATTAATAAAACAATCAGGTATCATACATTAATCCCAATAAATTCTATTACGACCACTGAACTACAGTTTTAATACACTAATTGACATAACAAATATAGTAATACAATCAATAACATTCTCAAATAAATCAATATAAATTACAATATTTAATTCAATAACTCAAATAACAGTTATCTTTAATATAGTTAATAAAATTAGAACTTTTACTTCAAAATTCCAACAACACGATTAAAATTTTTTTTAGTAGAGTTCGTTATTTCTTTCCGACGTCAGTAAGTGCAGTTAAACTGATGAAGAACACACTACTTCTACTACTATTTTGTTGTCACTCGGAATCAAGTATGACGATCATCCAGCTACAGTATGATACAATGAAACGAGTTATTAAGGATGTCACCTTCATTGGTGAGCTCTGATGCGACTCGAGAGGCCGTGAATTCATAATTGATAGAAAAATAAATTCTTTGAGACTTAGATAAGGTAACATAAAAGTTTGAATCATTAGAATAGCTGGTGCTACCACTATTACCAATTGCCTACCGCTCAATACCAGTTACCTTGTCACACTAGCAAAGAATAAAGTAGTATACTGTACTCAAATAATCTGATGAATGTAAAAAACATTACAATTTAATGTACTGTACCACTATATGTTTTGTTTAGCAGTTAATAGTGTTTATATAGCAAACAACTTGAAAGGCCTTGAGATGTCTTCACAATATAACCAACGTGAACAAGTGATAGGTGTTAACTAACTGCCCCACCACTCTTGAACACTCTGGATGGAACTGTGAACAAGTGTTAAGCGTTACACTACACGTGCAGACACTGGGTGGAACAGCGAGAACGAGTGTTAGGTTTTAAGCGTTACACTACACTTGAACACTCTGGGTGGAACAGGGAGTTGTTCTTAAACTCAAAATATTACCAGTTGTGTTGCTGAAGGACAACATTAATCTTAACAGTAGAATTAAAAATAAAAGTTTTAAAAAGTTTCACCTAAAGAGTAAAGTCTCCAGAATGGCGTCTTCTCCTAAGTAACAAAAGTTTAGATTCTTTATCGACAAAAAGGTCACTTCACAAATGTTTTCACTTTTTTTACCATGCAATTCAACGGATAAATATTGTTATTATGACTAGAAAATCTTTAGTTCAAAGTTAAACCTCAATTCGCTATTATATCTGTCACGTACTAAAGCTATCAGATTAACTTTCAATATTAATGTTAAGGAAATTATTCTTAGAAAAAATGTGTAAACTTCACTCTTTGGCACACACAAGTGCTCAGTGTGGTGGCCAAGACACACACTATATATATATATATATATATATATATATATATATATATATATATATATATATATATATATATATATATATATATATATATATACAGAGAAAGAACGTCCATGCACCTTGAATACAACAGAAATATCCTGGAAGCTTAAGACCAATGATTCCTTATTTCTTCACCACAACTTCACGTCTGTGATACTGACACCAGCAGACTTTGGTTCCATTAAACCTCAGTATTAATAGTTGGTCCCCAGGATGGAGGATGGCTGTCCCTGTGGCCAACAAAGGTATTTGTTTACTTTAAGGTATACGTGACACAACTCCGCGCTGTGACGCACAACTGTGTAGCTCGGTGTCAAAGGGGCCCACGATGACTGGCCATGTACACTCGCAACAAAAAGTATCGGTGCATACAGTAGTGTGAACAATTTGAGACCAGTGACGATAGGTATTGGGAAAGGTGAGTTGTTCCAGCCGTATGTTGGCAGCCCTGATTGTCAGCCATATAGCAACACCTAGAAGAGGGGGGGGTTTATGAGGATACACTTACCAACTTTCCCGACATATCACAGTGTATACGTATTGTTTCGGAACTCGTCGATCTCACTCTGCACCGATAATTTTTGGTGCGAGTGTACCTCACCAAACTGGACAGCCTTATATCCTTACAACACAATTTTCTTATCAATTTACATCAAAGTCCCAAGTTTGTGGTTGAAAGGAAGTGACAAATGGGACAAAGGAACCACACACCACAGTGCTACACACACTACCACACACCATTACACACACTACACCACATACCACTATACACGCCACACACCATTACACCACATACCACTATACACGCCACACACCATTATACACTACACCACATACCACAACACACACAACTTACACCACACACCACAAACCACTGCACACACACACACACCACATACAACTACACACACCACACCACATACACACACCACACCACATACCACATACACACACCACACCACACACCACTACACACACAACATACCACTACGCACACCACTACACACACAACACCACATACCACTTCACACACCACACCACATACCACGACACACACCACACCACACACACTACATGTCATACGACGACACATACCACACCACATACCAGTACACACCATACCCAACACCACGACAAACACTACACCTAATACTACAACTACCTTCTGGTGCCAGACACCACCAAACAGGACACACACCACAGTGCCACACACCACCAAACAGAACACACACCACAGTGCCACACACCACCAAACAGGACACACCACAGTGCCACACACCACCAAACAGGACACACACCACAGTGCCACACACCGCCAAACAGGACACACACCACAGTGCCACACACCACCAGACAGGACACACACCACAGTGCCACACACCACCAAACAGGACACACACCACAGTGCCACACACCAAACAGAACACACACCACAGTGCCACACACCACCAAACAGGACACACACCACAGTGCCACACACCGCCAAACAGGACACACACCACAGTGCCACACACCACCAGACAGGACACACACCACAGTGCCACACACCACCAAACAGGACACACACCACAGTGCCACACACCACCAGACAGGACACACACCACAGTGCCACACACCACCAAACAGGACACACACCACCAGACAGGACACACACCACAGTGCCACACACCACCAAACAGGACACACACCACAGTGCCACACACCACCAAACAGGACACACCACAGTGCCACACACCACCAAACAGGACACACACCACAGTGCCACACACCGCCAAACAGGACACACACCACAGTGCCACACACCACCAGACAGGACACACACCACAGTGCCACACACCACCAACAGGACACACACCACAGTGCCACACACCACCAGGCAGGACACACATCACAGTGCCACACACCACCAGACAGGACACACACCACAGTGCCACACACCACCAAACAGGACACACACCACAGTGCCACACACCGCCAAACAGGACACACACTACAGTGCCACACACCACCAAACAGGACACACACCACAGTGCCACACACCACCAAACAGGACACACACCACAGTACCACACACCACCAGACAGGACACACACCACAGTGCCACACACCACCAAACAGGACACACACCACAGTGCCACACACCGCCAAACAGGACACACACCACAGTGCCACACACCGCCAAACAGGACACACACCACAGTGCCACACACCACCAAACAGGACACACACCACAGTGCCACACACCACCAAACAGGACACACACCACAGTGCCACACACCACCAAACAGGACACACAACACAGTGCCACACACCACCAAACAGGACACACACCACAGTGCCACACACCACCAGACAGGACACACACCACAGTGCCACACACCACCAAACAGGACACACACCACAGTGCCACACACCGCCAAACAGGACACACACCACAGTGCCACACACCACCAAACAGGACACACACCACAGTGCCACACACCACCAAACAGGACACACACCACAGTGCCACACACCGCCAAACAGGACACACACCACAGTGCCACACACCACACACCACCAAACAGGACACACACACCACAGTGCAACGCACCACCACACTAGGACTCCTGGCCGCCACAGAGTGAGCGACGGTATAGCCACTACATGAATCCGGCAGAGTAATACGGGAACTTTTCTCCTTCACGACCTGGCGCTGATGGAGACTTCCTGCGCTCTCGGCACTTTATTACAACCTGAGTATGGAAGGAACTTATGGCCTCGGTCACATACTACAGTAGCCCGATCTTTCTGGCTCAGATTACTTCTGGTCTCTGGCTGGCTCTTCGGGGACAGGAAACCAAATATCAAGAGGTGGGGAGTTACTGCGGCAGGTCACCGGTAGCTGAGTCCCTTTGCTGTGGTTTCTACATTTCATAGCCTTGAAAGTTGAAAGTTTCCAAAGTCTATGTTATCTGCCAGAGATAAGGTTATCTAAACATCCTCCAAGTTAATATCTTGTGAGAAAAACTCAAACATTATAATGAGATTTTTGCTAGTACCCTAAGGAGCAATAGAATTTGAGCTACAAGATGACGAATAGGAAATTTTGCCCAAAAATACCAAATATCATTTAAGGTTGATGGTACCAAGTGGGTGGCAGACCATTTCATATCTGGAAGCTATCGAGCACAATCCCGGCCAGTCTGACAGTTTTCAAAGTTTCATGCCGGACTTGGGTGCTTGGTAACATTACCTAACGCACATATTTTGATCGTTAACACCTGAAATTTGCTGTACACAATAAGAACAAAGTTACCGTATATCGTATTGTGTTGAGAGTGTGTGAGGCTGGAGGGCAGCAGTGTGAGTGGCGACCTGCCCACCAGTACTGAAACAATTAGTACAAACATAAGACTTAGTGTGTGATTTGTAATAAACGTCTGGTGGCAACTAACCAGATTTATTGACTGTTATATCAAAGAGGAGGGAGGAAGGTAAGGAAGGAGGTGGAAGAGGAGGGAGGGAGGGAGGGAGGGAGGGAGGGATCTTTTTTTAAATTGTTACTTATGACGGAGGCTTGAGGCGTCATCCCCACACTCAGCCGCCACAGTTCGGAGGCTCAAGGTACTCATGAGGACTGGATGATGCTGGAGGAGGAGGTGGTGAAAGTATCATCTCACCCTCCAGCATATGAAGATCTACGGGTCCTCTTCTAGGGATTTTTATAGAGATCAGGTGCTTCGATCTGCAGTTGAACGTACAGTATATCGCGAAAAGTAATTCTTACAAAATGCCAATGATTTGAGTCCTCCTGGATAGTCACTCAGTTAACACGTGCATGTCAACAGTCATGTCAAGGCTGAGATGCATTAATTCATGATCTGTCAATCAGTCTTGGTGCACTGACAGTCTCATGTAAATACTCAACCTCTTCAACATATTGGTGTCTATCACGTTTACTTCACGCTGCCGGGACGCTTGCATCTATCTACAGTAGTATGTGTGTCATGATAGTATTGTTTCATCACATTCTCAGGATAATATTGTGTCAGGTGCTTACAGTGTAAACATCCATCTCAAGTGTTCACAGTCAAGAGCTTCAGGAGCTGCCTGGCCCAACATGTGTTGGTCAGCTGCTGGTCGAGAGCGGTAACTGCAGTATCAAGTAACAGGAGGAAAATCAGATGTTGTATCTTAATGGGATGTCTGGTAAGGTATCCTTAATAGAGGTCAAGCACATTACAATATTTGTATCTCCACATTGCATTTAGAAACATGAAATTCTAAGATAATATATGTGTGGAACAACCGTGCCTTAATATTCTGCCGCGCGCCGATCTATATTTTATGTTATATAAGACTGTGTGAGTGAAGATCCATGGCATCACTTCACCATGCATTAAAAATAGGCATTAGGGGCCATCAATATATTCTGAGATATGCAGAAGTGTGAAAATAATTCTTGCATTGAATAAAGAAGTACTATATTGGCCACTCAACCAAAGTACCGTCCTCATATCTGAAGGTTGGCGACCACAGTCTTCCACTCTAAACGTTCTCGGACTGGTTTTACCAATTCTTTAAGGTTTTGGATCTCTTTAGGGCTCCAGGTTTTAATTCCATTCATCCATCCAAGTCTCTGCCTTCCTCTGGCCCCCTTACCGTCAATTTTGCCTATTAATATTTCTGTTATTATCCCCTGATCCCTAATTATATGACCAAAGTATCTCAGTTTTCTTTTTCTGTACATTTCAAATATTTCACTTAACGTTTTGGCTAATCTTTGTACTTCTGCATTTGTTTTTCCTGTCAGTGTAGCTTATTCTTACATTCGCCTATAACACCACATTTCAAAGGCCTCCAACCTTGCTGGGGTCTGCTGAGTGTCCACGCTTCTGACCCACACATCAGTCCTTGCCATATAAAGCCTTTCAGCAGACTTTTTTTTTTCAATTTGAAGTTAATGTTACGTTTCATTGGGTCTTTTAGATTATTAAATACTATTTTTGCTTGACCAATTAATTTGTTGTTCTCTTCTGTACATCTGCCACCACAGCTAATATTTCTTCCCAAATATTGATACACAAAATTTTCCATTTGTTTCAGTTGCCTGTTCCCTACCATAATTTTTTTTTAGGATTTATTTCCAATTTGGAAACAACCATTACTTTAGTCTTTCCAACACTAACTTTTAAACCATATTTTTCCCCTTTTCTCACTAATCTGTTAACGATTTTTTTTAATGCCTGATCTCTATCTGTGATAAGAGCAGTATTAACTACAAAACGTTTATTGATATTACTTTATTATTAACTTTCATTCCTTCATTGTCACTTATAACTTCGATCATTAAGAATTCTGAATATATATTATACAATGTCGGAGATAGAACACAGCCTTGTCTTACTTCCTGTCTAACATTGAAACAATTAGTAAGTTCATTATTTCCTTCACTACAGCTTCCTGTTGCCAGTAATGATTCTTTACAATCCTATTATCTCCTTCATTAATGCCCCTTTTCCAAGATCTTTATAATTTTATTGCGCTTTACCTTTTCAAAAGCTTTTTCACAATTAACAGAGCAGATACAGTATACTGTACAAATTTCTTTGAACCTCTAAAACTTTTCAAAATTATTTAACAAAATAATTAGAGCTTCACTAGTTCCTTTTCCTTTTCTAAATCCATTTTGCTCTTCAGATAACTCACTTTCTATTCTAAACTTTATTTTACTTAAAATTATGTTTAATAAAACCTTGCAGTCATGACTTAAGCTTACTGCAATAAACTGGGTGCACTCTAAGAATCCTGGGTTTTTTCGTTAAGAATACAAATATATATATATATATATATATATATATATATATATATATATATATATATATATATATATATATATATATATATATATATATATATATATAATATATATATATATATATAATTTTTTTTTTTTTTTTTATAGATTAATGAGGTCTCGTTTGACGTCTATAGAATTACATAATTTAGTCAAACATTTTATCCCATCGTTGCCCATTTGTTTTATTAATTCTGCTGGAAGCTGATCAACCCCACAATCTTTATCATTGATCATCTTGCTCACAGTTGCCTCAACTTCTGTTGCCAGAATTGGCATTTCGATTTTTATTTCCTTTTCGTTTCTTACATCTACTTTATCCTTGTCATTGTATAGTTCTTCTACCTACTCTGCCCATCTCTCTTTTACTTCTTCTGCCTCAAACAACATCTTATTGTCATTGCTTTTACTTGTCCCACCAAATTTATTTCCTTTTGTTCTGGTTCATTTCTTTAATCTTTCTGTACATTTCCCTGATAGAATCTTATTCAGTTTTACAGCGTCTACTGCAGCTTTCTACATACTGTACAAGTGTACATCATGCAGAATATAGTGTGCTATGGTATGTACTGTTCCAGGCGTTCCTTCACATCACCTTTAAATTGATAGTTAGTGACATTTGAATTAGTACAGAAGTGATACCATGCATTCACCTCACACAGTTGACCAGACAAACCACATTTGTGGTACGAACATTTTGCTGTTTTCTTCATTTTTTTTTCAATCTATTACAGCTGGTGGTTTCAAGGACTCAGATGGCGGCGGCGGGGGTGCCGGTGGTGGTCAGTGAGTCATAGTAGGAGGAGACCATCAGCTGCTTTCCAGTCCCAGACCAGATGCTGAAGTGATGTGTTCCTTGTCAGAGCTAAACACGGTAATAGACCCCGCCTTAAGTGGCACTTATCTGCAGCTGACGTTGATGGTAGAGTCAGATTGTATTGATGTTTTATCCGTGACTACTATTTTATCACAAAACCGTTCGTAACAGAGGAAAGATTTTAAATATTTCACAAATTTCTCGACACAAAGTTGGTATCGCGGGATTACGTTGTTTTCACTATTTCGCAAGACATCCGGAATCTCTAAACTGTTGCTACCGTTCATAGCATCTAAGACTTCTTCCCCAGTTCTAGTGTTGTCTTACATCAGAGAGCTGGAGATGTTGAACAGCTCAGTGCAATACCGTACCGCACTATTCTGTCGGATTCTATCAAAACATTTTACTATTGTTGATGTAATACAGGTAGGAGGTAATACCACACCCCACGAGAACAAAGATGACGCTACATACCTCACCACACACTCACACTGCAGTTCTCGGCCTCGCCACACACTCACACTGCAGTTCTTGGCCTCACCACACACTCACACTGCAGTTCTTGGCCTCACCACACACTCACACTGCAGTTCTTGGCCTCGCCACACACTCACACTGCAGTTCTTGGCCTCGCCACACACTCACACTGCAGTTCTTGGCCTCACCACACACTCACACTGCAGTTCTCGGCCTCGCCACACACTCACACTGCAATTCCGGACCTCCTCATCCTCACAATGCAGTTCTACCACCCACACACATTACAGTTACACAACTCGCCACACACACTATACAATAGCGTGTGCCCCCTTACCACTTGTTGTATTAAAAGAAAAATATTTGAAAAAAATATTCCATTACAGCATCTCTTTATGTGTTTATATCACGGCTTTATACGTCAGAAAGGTCATCCACCAAATTGTTAACACGATCGGTCAAACTTTCAGCTTGCCTCTCTCAGGGTCAAAGGTCACCAGGAACACAAAGGTTATCCAGTACACAGAGGTCACACGATATATATGTGAAACCAAAGAAAGAAAAATTGCACTAGAAAAATACGATATTTCTCAACAAAAAAAAAAATCCCAATTCTAAAAAATCGGAAAAATAATCCAAAACAATGCCCTAATTCTAACAAAACTTACGAATTTTTTGTTTCCATGGTCAAAATATTGCTTGAATGAGTTTGAATGACTCGAAGCTTCACATAGTATTTGAAGCCTCTCAATATTGACTCATGGTAGAAGTCGACCAATATCATTAATCTTACGTACATTTGTGTAATAGATTCGCTGATCATTTTTCACAATATCTAACAATCATCTACTTGAGGGTCGTGTAGGTAAGGTATGGATGGGGATTTTAAGCATTTAATTACTTTAATTATCATTTGTATTATAATTGTTTACGCGTTGTTATTCTAATGTAATTTATTAGTGTTCACCAAGTATACATAAATTACATATATGACCCTCAACACACAGATCTTGTCAGTCATTTTCGGATGGTTGTCAGACCCAGTTATCAATACAGCATTATATTCCACCCAAATAATATTTAGCTTACACCACAAACACCTGTCAGGAATACACATCAACACTTCCCCACTAACAAGTTTAAAGATCCTAGACACAACACATCCGACATCTTCCAACCAACCAAGTTAATTTTCAACACACCCACACACAACAAAGCCAGGCACTTCACTTCGCTGTCTCATTCCCACGCATCACCGCGCTATTAGATAGCTGTTGTTGTCGTGGGCTTTGTTTCAGGGGATCCAATTGCTAAAGGTTATGTAAATCTTTGGTTATGTTTTAACAATAAAGGTAATGCGTTATGGGCACCTTTGACAGTGTCCCAGTATTAAAGGTTGTGTGTGTAACTGTTTATGTATACACCTAACAATGACTCATATACAAAGGTTACATGCACCTTAAACAACAGTGTCATCTCTGCCACTCACACACACACTGTCACAGAAGCAGCAGGTCCTCTTCGCCTCTAGTACACCCTGGAGTATCAGCCAACAATTGTACAGCGACTGGTGATGGTAGAGTAAAACATCAGCTCATAACATGAAACTCAACTCTTGTGGCTTAGAATAATAACATCTAGAGGCCACGTGAGTCTAATGTTCACTTGTGACAACTACCGATTTTACAACAACTTCGAGGTTGTACCAACAAGATTGAGGTTTACACTTCCCTCAGAGTAAATTCATGCCCTCACCAAACCAAACCAAACCTAACCTAACCTAAGCACAACCAAGAGATTGTACAGTACCAACAAGCATAAGGTTTACACTTCCCGAGAATAGTGATGCTCCTAACACGTGCTAAAGCATCATAAGACACACACACAAGAGAGGGACGCCAACAAGAAAACCGGAAATTAGAATTTTTTTAGAATCTGTCGTCTTGGAATTGTTGCCATACTCTCTTTCTAAAATTAACAAGTTGCTACGGTATCTGTTTGTTCACTCGTTTGTACTGAAGAAAATAGTCACTTCTATTGTTATTTATGCTACCAGCAGTTCCGTCTGTTGGTGAAGGAGTCGTTAACTCTTTCAATGAATCATTGTGTCTTGGTGTTTCAATGTGCAAGTAAAGCTAGTGACCCCTGTCTTGTTATACTCCAGCTGTCTACCTGTCCTATTATCCTCTAACTGAACCATAATATTGAAGGGTGTGGACACTAGATTGATCTGTCCTCGCACTGCCACCGCTAATACACTCGTAGTAACCCAAGGCTTGACGTAAACATTCTCCAAGTCTGGGAACCCGAGTCTGAAAAACTCACCGTTTTATATTTGACTTGACAATACAAAGAAGGGGGTGTGTGTGTGTGTGTGTGTGTACAAGATGTTAAATAAAGAACGTTCGTGGGGAAAATGAAGGGTGTAAAGACAGGACTGCCTGAAATAAGTTAATGAGAAAGATGGTGTGGCGGTGTTGCTGAGTCACGGAAAGTGGAGTAACGTGATGGACTTAGAGATATTCAGTCCCGGAATATTTTAAATAATGATTAAAATTGTGTAATAAAATAAAAGTTATTGTGAGAGTTCGTGTACCAGGGCAGGGAGTGAGACAGAGAGGAGGAGGGAGAGAAAGATTTTAAGAAGACCTGAATCACTGTACCTAAGCTTGAACGTGAGTGGTTTAAATTGCTTTTTTATGTTAACTGACACTATTGCTATATGAAGGGCAGTGTTCATCAGCTATTAATCAGTTACTTAAATAGCCCATAAGTTGATGCCAGATATCACCAAGCATTGAGGGCACTTCAGCCTAATTGTACAGTACATACTGGTGAGAAAAAATCTATGTACGGTTCATTCACAATACTCAAGGAAGTAAAAGATAAATGTTATAAGAGAATAAGGCAGGAAGACGCATGGAATAAGAAAATCACAAGAAATTCGCCGGAAAATCTCTTATGATAACTTTAGCAGGTAGGAAGAGTAGTGGACGAAGGACTCTGAATAAAAGTGGAAAGGACTACATGAGAAATGGATAACTTATGAGACAGTGAATGAGTGTTGATGAATCGTGAAGGGGATTAATGTCGCAGGCAGAAGTGATCTTTAACTCTCTCACCGGCTGTTAGGATCCAGGTGAAGGGGGCAATCTAAGTAAATGAAAGAGAAGTTAACGACAAAAGAATAGAATGATATAGTATGGTAAAAGGTATAAGGGGAGGATGATGGATGGTGACGGAGGGACACTGGAAAATATTACTAATGGCACAATACACTTTACTGAGTCTATAAAGGTGGTGACCGTGTCATGCTAAGACACTCACTAACTCAGTGATTCCTTAATTTAAATGTCTTTTTATCAGATATTAAGTACTGTAAGTCAACGATGTTTACAAAAAGTTACATCACCCCGACCCTCCCCCCTTCAGTTTCCCTCCTATGAACAGCCTGCATGTTTTCCAAATCAAATTTTCACAGATAAATTCGTCACTCGTGTATATTTGTTCATGTTTTATCAACATTATGATTAACACTCAATATTGCCTCCACTACTCCCCATCAATCGGTGCTCGAGAGCATCTGACTTTTCTGCCTACCAATCATTTATACCCCGGACTAGCACTGTGTGGAACTCTCGAAAATAAAGGATTCTTCCTGTCATATAACTTCAAACAGTTCTGGTTACCTTGGTGCAAATATCTTCAGTCTCTGACGAGCAAACGACTCCTCGGTGAATAGTTATGGCAACGACGCTTATATCCTCTCTGCCTGTGTTTTTTTTTTATAGAGATACGTGATGTAACTTCAGGATATTGTGGGCAGAGAAGTCAACAATTCTCAGCAGGGGGTAAGGAGGGGGATGCTGTCTACCGCTCCATAATTATACAAACTCGCGTCGCCGCTCCTCCTAATTACGTTACTTTACACAAGCGACCAAGTTACACTCACTCACGCACGCACACACGCACGCACACACACACACACGAGCGCACACACACGCACGCGCGCACACACACACAAAATGCCCGTATACAATTTAAACACATTCACGAGCCCTTTAGACGTATCGAGTAAAAGAATTTCCACTTGTATAAAACCTTCCAAAATTTTTGGCTCACGACCCGTCTAGATTTACTTTCTGACAGCCGTGTGACAAGGCTCACTCTGTTACTCAAGTTTTTTTCACCTGTTACCGTTAAACAAAGGTGCAAAAATTTTCCGCGGTGACACAAACACATTATCACGGCAACCAAATCTTATAGAAAATGTAAAAATACAATTAAAAGTTACGATGTGAATATACTGTAGCCCAGTGGTTGGAGGGTCGACCATTCACTCCACGTTCACTCAATTTCCTGTACCAGAGTGGGATGTAAATGTGACGTCACTCGCTCCATTAACTAAAAATCGTTGAAGACCAGAGTGGTTTGTTAACCCTTTCTCTTTCTTCCTTATATTGACAGTCTAACAGCCAATAAGAAACATGTATCGATTGTTCAACAATCAATGAGAAATACGTATTACTCAAACAGTGAAAAACAACAAATGAGAATCGTCTATTGATTCTAATAACTAATGAGAATCCCTTACTGAGTCAAACAACCAGTTAAAAACACGAAGCTACTGAGTCTAACAACCAATATGAAATACGTATCAAGTCTAATGGAACCATTAAATTAAACATGGCAGGATTTCACCGTAGATATTTTGCTACAAAATCTTCTTCTTTTTTTCAGTGTATTTTTTTTAATTTTCAAGCTCTTATTATTAGTGGGGACGAGCGTATAGGAAAAAGAATTTAAAAAGCTCGTTACAATGTTTGTGAGAAACAAATTTTCGATGTGGTCATATAGATTTGACCTAAACAATATGAATCAGAAGGTTGTGCTGACTAATACTGAAAGAAGTTACGACACACCTGACTAGTAGCTACTGAAGGAAGTCACGACACACCTGACTGGTAGCTACTGAAGGAAGTCACGACTCACCTGACTCAATAAAGCCAAAATTACAGTATAAAGCTACCACCTCTGTAATGAACACACATCTTATAATTGTTTTAACCCACCATCCTGAGTCAATTAATTCAAGTGTATTTACAGATTAATTTTACTTGTACAGGTTTACTAGTTATATAGGAGGCATATGTTGTACGGCAACCAGTCTATCTCTTACTACTGTGTGTGTGTGTGTGTGTGCGTGTGTCATTCAGTAAGATAGAAGGAAAAAAGAGGAACACAGAAAAGTAGAGAGAGAGAGTAGGGAAATGGTGAGGTATGGTGCAAATATGGTGAAGGAGAATGAAAAGATGGTGAATGGTGGTGAGGCGACGACGAAGCATGGTAAGAAGATTGCTGATGAGGACGCCTTGAAGGATCCATCATCATCTTGCAGTGTGTTTCAACGACACCTACACGCCTGGGTTCCCATATCACGGGTTTGGAGGGGCTGAGAACCTCCTCGTCTGGCAGTATGTTATGTATCTGTCCTCCTCCTCCTCCTCCTCCTCCTTCTCCTCCTCCTGCTTCGAACTTCACAGCTATCATCTTCTTTTAACACGACTCTTAACTTAAACCTCTCACGTTTTATATTACTCTACAGGCCTCTACATTCACCCCCTCACCTTATTAAACAGTACAACACTTTCCACTCACCCTCATATCATACAATATATACATAGAGCTACACGTACCCTATGACCGTGCCTTTAAATCAAGATGTTACTTTTTGCCAGCATTTTTGGCCTAATTTCTATAATATTACACTTTTACGCAGCGATGGAGGAACGTCTCGAATTTTCTTTACCCTTCGGCATAATTCCAGGATCTCTTAACCTACGAGCGACCGTAAAGTCCTGTTACTATGTCGGGTTTCCATATCTCCAAGGCTTCTCTGCCGTCACATGCCCTTCGTGTCCCTCTGTTTACGAACTTTATGTCATGTCTCGTGAAATTCAATACATTATCTCTTGTTCTATAACTGTCTCGTGAATTTCAATCCATATCTCTTGTAGCTGCAGCTGTCTATAGTTAAATATACACGTAGATTTCATATTTAATTGCTACTGAATGTTTAAATTGATAAATAATGTTAAAAAAAATATCCACACTTTCCATAAATATATAACTCTTAATCATACACAACAATTTCCATCATTTTGTTTACGAGTGTTAAAGTTAAGTGTAGCTTGAGAAGCCCCACCATCACTCACAGTTACCACATTGGGTCAGAGAGGCGGCCTCGAGAAAATAGAGTTGCATCAAGGTTGGGGTCATAACTTATCATAGTGACTGTGGGTCGGTGCAGCGGCGGGTCGGGTCCAATCTCCTCTAACTCATGGCGGTGGGTCGAGTTTACTGGTCTGGAACTCTTAGTGGGTGAGATAACTTTGTGGGATGACACAAGATGAAGCGAGTGGCAGTACCTCACTGACGCAGCAAGTTTTGGGATAATTAAATTTTGTCATATCTATATCTAAGTCGCCGAGTATGGGTGAATACTATATAAGAAAGCGAGAGAAAGAGAAATAGGGAAAATTAATAGCAAAGTAACAAAGGCTGGCAGCAGAAGATACCGTAATAACAATAACCACTAAAATAAATTAACTTCTTTTTTTGTGAACGCTTTTCCTTCTCTCCTCAGCAATAATGGATCCTTTCAACATAATTAGAGTGGATAAGTCTGTTAAGGCCCAGCCAAGAAATTAATGATTAAACTTTCACAAGAGAAGTCAAAGGATATTCTTCCTACAGTAAGTGGCTTTAAGCTGGGCTGAGCAATGTAATCTCTGAAGGTCATCTAAAGCTGTACCAAGGCCGTCACCCGAGGCTCTGTTGATGTCCACTGTTTACATTACATGCAGCTGGCCTTATGCCATCGTTATTCTATTTCCAAGAGGTGGAAACTTACTAGAGCAGGTGGTTCGCTAGTCAACTGTATTTTTGAATCTATGGCGTATGGTTGACGGAGCCAATGTAGGAGATATTCTTTCCCCAACAACGACTATATATATCTTCACCTGCAGCGACTATCCCTCACTGAACAAATGGTCTGCTCGGCTACTTCTACCAGAAAACAGTCTTAAAAGTTTTCTTCCAAGAATTTAGTTTCGCGAATTTTGACAAAATTCTACCACTGATGACTGAACACTACAAAAGTTTATTTCGCCATCTTGCCAGGTAATCATCTCCCAATAGGTGGGTTCCAGCCTCTACTCCGCCTCGTTTCAGTGGCTTAAGAAGATTATTAATGTACTTGGTCTTATTTTACAGGAAAGTAACCACGGAGTTTTACCAAACTTAGTCCTTTCTTGATAAAATCAAATAGAGTTCAGTGTTGGCTTGTTTTCAACTGCCAAAGCGAAGTGGAGGAGGAGGCAGCCAACGTGTCTCAAGGATGAAGTTAAAGTTTTGCCTCGGAAATTTTCCAAACGCAACTTTTTCTTGGGATTCTCTTTTAAACTCGTCATCAAGAGAAAACGCATAGAATGTTTGTAAGAAAAACTTTAAAATAGGTATCCGAGACTTTTGTCAGGTATTACGTAAAAAAAAAAAATAAACAAAATACTTCAACGTTACAACAGACACAGTGCACTAGCCACTTTCCCCGTTGCCTCAGTAAGAACTTACCATTATAAAACTCACACAGAAACTCGCCTCCAAATGTAACAGAAATATGACTCACTGATTTCATTTTAGATCACAGTGTGCCTAAAATACCGAATGAATGTAATCACTTAATACATCGACTTCTGCTGCGTGTTTGTGTAGGTGCGCAGCTCAAAAATACAAAGAACTGGCTCTCCATCTCCTGGGACAAGTATTTTGAAAACTAAGACGTGGATGTGGAAATATACTTGAAATATATTTCTGAATAAATCTTCTGAATATTTATCCATTATTTTCAATATAGAGAAGAGGAAGACACGCCTGCATTGTGGGTTCCCAGTCACTTACGAGTACAAGTTTACATCGTCAGGATAATTTGCCTGAAGGATGAGCAGAGTTTTGTCTCCTAAGCGGAGCAACAATATACTTCTACAGTATATTGGGTAAATCAGCGTCAGTTTCTGTAATTGGAAATAACAGTACAAGATTCAGGACCAAGTCCAGGTTGTAACAGCATCATTAACAGATACACAGAATGAAGTGTAGCTCCCTATAAACAGTGTAATTTTTTACTCATAATAATTTTAATGGAAGCATCTCTTATGATTTCCTCGCACAAAACCATTAAAAAATAATCATGTGTATTTTTATTGCTCTTAACAACTGTTCATTGCTATATTTGTTGATATAATGTCCTCTAGTATGTTTATGTATGGAGTGAGTATCATTAGCAGGGAGACGCCCTGGTGTAGTGTTACATTACACCCGTATGTCTCGTGACAGTCTCTTTGTTCTTACTGTATTTGATGGTGCCTGTTCATTAAATATATATTTACGTTATTTCTCAGTAAAAATTCGATCATATTAAGCAAAATTATCATTGAAAATAGTGATAAAAAGTGGAGGAAGTCAGCGACTCTGATGTGGCTCGAGGATGATCAACTAAGTGTGAACAGCGGAAGTTTGTTCCTTAAGAATTTTAATAATGATAATATGTCCTAACTTTACCAAGGCTAATGTATATAAGAGATTCCTTTTCCTGCATCATTACTTAATAATACACAATTCCCATAACTTACAACTAAGCACGTACGTTAAGTCAGACCACACACCAGGCCATTTTTTTTTATTAAACCTAGTTACGAAACTCCTTTTAATTGGCATCTGACTGAACAAACATCAAACAATATTCTTAAATTTATATTTGAGAAGCCGAGACGAAAATATACAAATATTAAGAGAAATATAATGGAGTCACCGCCCCACTTCATCCCTAACGCTCTTCAGCATCACCGCCACCCTATACCCGCACCATCCCCGGACCACCACCCATCCCCCACCGCCACTCAACCTACGCCCCATCCCCCGACCACCATCCTACCAGTCGCCCCAATTCGTCACAGGTGAAAGATACCCCTTCACCAGAACCACAGCCGAGATACATAGAGACCTGAGACTAAAACCCATCAACCAGCAGCTGCACACCCTGGCCAGCAGAGTCTGGCAAAAGATAGAACGATCAGAGCAAGAACTCCTTCAAAGACTCCCACCAGATAACGACAACAACCATAATGGTTCCCAAAAAGTTACCAAATCTCAAAAGGTCCATTACCTACCCCGATCTACACGGCCAAGCAATAGACAACCTCCCTAGACCAGCATCCACCAGTAGGGTCGGCGGAATATGAAATAAGGACCTTAAAACACCCATATATGGGACAGGATAGGATGTCTAGTGCCTGTACCGACAGACAATAACTAACCCATGACACAACCCTAACACACTATTATCTTAGATAGGCGGTCAGCCCGCCCTCTCTTACCTCTTCCTAAATTTCTTCAATTTCCGAACTATATCTTCCTTCCCCCACCTCTATCTTCTTTCACCCCCCTTTCCCTACAAAAAAAAAAATCCCTCACCGCCATTCTTCCCACGCCACATTCCCCCACCGTCATCCTACCCGCGCCACATTCCCCCGACCACCATCCTACCCGTCGCCCCTTCCCTCACCGCCATCCTACCCACGCCACATTCCCCCACCACCATCCTACCCACGCGCCACTAACCCAGGACCCAAGGGAGGGAGGTGGACCGTTTCGTAATTGGTATGCACACCGCCCCGGCCAGGTGGAATTCATGGAGTCAAGACCAGACACCTCCAAAAAACCATCGATTTCTCGCATGATCATGTTTGTAAAATATATTCTTCTTACCATTAACATTACAAACATTTTGTATCACCATAAACATTACAAACATGTGTCACCACTAACGTTTTGTGTCACCAACACTTGCAACTCAGTAAGAATCAAGCAACTCACACTAAAACTTGGTGCTTTTGACCCAAACCCGAATCGCCGATGTAAAAAAATGAGTCACTCATGACTCACTGATATGAAATCAATCAGTCAACGTGAACACTTTGTAACTCACACATGACTCACTGAAGTAGCATCAGTCAGTAATCAGATAATGTAGGAGCAAAAGTAATGAAGCCCATCACTGCTAATTGATCTAGGCTGGAGTCTTGTGTGTGATCCTGCTAACGAGCTCGCAGAGGACGAAGTACGGCCAAACAGACAGACAAACAAAGAAAGGCACAGACAAAGACAGACAGGCAAGGAGACAGATTAACAGACAGACATGGAGACAGATTGACAGAAAGATAAAGACAGACTGACAAACGGAGACAGACAGGTAAAAATCAATAAGAACAAAAGAACACAAAATGGAGGAAACTACAGCGGGCCTATCGGCCCATACTAGAAAATCCCGTTTACACCCAACCCCTGTAGCTCATATATCCATCCAACCTATGTTTGAAGCAATCCAGCGTGTTCGAGTTAATGATGATGTATGGTAACTTGTTCCACTCACCCACAACTCTATTTCCTAACCAATGTTTACCTATTGCGCGCCTAAATCTAAATTTGTCTAATTTAAGACCATTGCTATGAGTTCGTTCCTAGTTGGATAAGTTAAATAAGTACCTTTGTTATATCACCTTTGTTTAACCCTGGCTTCCAGATGCCTTAATGATTTAGTCTGTCTCTGTACTCAACGTTCCTAATGCTTGGGATTAATCTTGTCATCCTCCTCTGTATGCTTTCTGGGAAGTCGATATCCATTCAGTAGTATGGTGACTAAAACTGTACTGCATAATCCAAGTGAGGCCTCACAAGCACAAGATATAGTTCTAGGATAACCTCGCTAGTCTTGTAACTAACACTCTTTTGTATAAATCCAAGTACTTCGTTAGCCTTGTTTCGAGCAAATACGCATTGTTGTCTTGGTTTAAGATTCCAACTTATCATTATTCCTAAATCTTTCTCAGTTAGATCTCACTATATCAACGCTGTTCATCTGATATCTAGTTTCTCTGTTTTCATCTCCAAGGCTAAGTACTTTACATTAAATTTAATCTGCAATTTTTTCAGACCATGCGAATTTGTTTAGAGCTTCCTGTAGTTTTGCGCAGTCCTGGTCAGATTTAATAACACGCCCTATTTTAGTGTAGTCAGCAAATTTACTTATGTTGCTGCCTACGCTATATCTATGTCGTTTGGCTATGTATATGATAAAAAGTAATGGTCCAAGTACTGAGCCTTGGGGTACTTCACTAGTGACGTTACTCCAACTGAATTTAGTGCCATTAATGCTGACTCTGTTTCCTGTCCTGTAACCACGCCCTAATCCAATTTAGAATATCTCCTCCAATTCCCTGTGCCTCCACTTTAAGTATTGTCTTTCATGAGGGACCCTGTCGAAGGCTTTGCTAAAGTCGAGGTAAACCACATCATAATCGTGTCCGTTATCCACGAGTGAAGCAATGCTGGGAATCATTGATCAATTTGTGTTTCTCGGGGTGATTTCGAATTGAGTTTGATATTATTGATTCCCGTAGTTTGTCTACAATTGATGTTAAACTGCAGAGGTAATTGGACGGTAGTTTGAGGATAAGTGATATATCTCCCTTCTTGAAAATCAGTATCACAATGGCAATCTTCCAGGTTTCTGATACCACACTGGTTTTTCATGGCATGTTCAACAAGTTTGCTAAGGGCATACTAAGTTCCTCCTTTCATTCCTTTAATAATCTGGCAAATATATCGTCGGAATTTAGTTTATCTATTTGTTTACTAACAATGTTACTGGTCATTACTATCTCGCTTAATCTATTTCATACACTACCTCTTGGGTTGTCAAGGCTGATGAAAAAATTCTGTTTACTTTATTGCTCATTTATCCGTCATTATGAGTGAGTTCGTCGGTATCTCACAGCATTGGAGGAGCTCCGGACCATAAACCTGCTAAGAGCCATGTATCGCTGAAACGTGTTATGTATTGCATTGTATTTACCAACCTCTCCTCTGTACCCTGGGTATGTCAGAGAGCCAATTAGGAACTTGTAGATGTGAGTGGCCCTCTAAAATGACAAACCTCCCCGAGAACTTCTTCCACTTTCTTTTATGGTACTTGCAGGATATTTTTTTCTTTTGGTCCACTCTTGTCTCTTGTTTTAGTTTAATACATTTGGAAGAATCCCTTAGAGTTTGACTTTGCCTCCCTTGTTACCTTAGTTCATTATTCCTCTTCGCTTTATTATCTCTGGCTTAGCCCTACTGGCTAATACTTTATAATAATCTGGGCGGTAAACGTCACGATTGATTCTCTTAAATTATACAAACATTGACAGACCATTGAGTTAACTATAATGATTGAACATTGGATACATAACTTAATTTTACATATACAAGTTATATAACCTCAGTAGCACAATAGTGATTAGCAGCCGTTGAGAGACACCACAAAGATAATGGTGGACCAAAACACTATGAGACCAACCCAGAGAAAGCTTCTGGCTAACTTTTCTTACCATGTAGCGGTAAAAGTGAAGGTTTCACCACAATTAAGATGTTTCCTGTGGTTGTCTTAAGAAAAAAATCTACTCATTATGGCGCAAAAGAGTGGGTTTGAGCCAGGCGGAACTACTCAGTACATTTAGGCATACGGAACTAATGGAGCTCCTTAAACTTCAACATGTTTTACTATCCTCCCCTCTACCTCACCCTGAAAGTTTGGGGCTTAGAGTGAACCGGCTGCCAGACTTGTTCCTCCCAGCTGTCAGGAACATGATAAAGATCCAAATAACGGTACACATTAGCGAGGGAAATACTGTGGCCTCACACGTGTAAATGCTATTTTCTAGTTTTCTCTCGTCTATATTGTTCATCAGTTTGTACATTTCGTTTAACTTGGGTCTTAAGATAAAGTTACACGTAAAAATTTGATAAAACTGTAATGAGCCAAGACAGCTACTATGTAATGAATAGATTTTAAGTGCTTCTATCTATCAGCTTGGAGGACACTTAGCATGATTTGTTGGTGCCTCACTTGCTACCATTATCACACCGACAAAACAATGCAATCATTTTACATCATCCAGGAGGCTGTGTGTGTCGTCAACCTGGGAGTGTTGCTGGTGAAGGAAGAGAGGGGGTTAAATGACTACCCCAAAGCCCCATAAGCGATTCCTGGGTCGCGTCTGGTTGAAATATGAAATTATAATCGAATCATTACACAGCAATTCTCTGAACGTCGACATGTGGACTGTCGTAATGAGAGTTTTAAATAAATAACTGAAAGATATCTGACTGTTGTAAACAGTATCTACCACAGTCGTAGTAATTCTTGAAAGTTACCATGAGTGCTTAATATCTGAACGGGTGAGGCGGTGAGTGACTGGGTTAGTGTTGAACAAGGTTATATCAGTGCTACAAAATGAACAGTGTTACAGTTTGTATATGCAGACTATATTATTTAATCACACGAGTCAAAATAAGTTTACTCATTAACTTACGGAAAGCGATAATTCCCTTTTAAATGTCAATAACAGTGACAATGTTACATATGCCTGACGGACCGTTAGCGGAAGTGCGGATACAGTATAATGAATACCAAGTATACAAAGACACAAAGTGACAGCCACTGAACACGACTGCCTCACTTCCTGAACTATAAAATCAGATATCAATTCACAGTTGGGTTAGCTGAGGGTGTCCTGGCATGAAACAACGACCCATATTACAAGACCAGAGTGTTGTATCCACTCGGCCACCAACTAAAGTGATAAAACAAAGTAAAATTGGGTCCCATGGCATGATCGCCAAAGAAATACTGAACAAATTTGTAGAGAGTGGCCGAGGGCCAAAAGGATACTTTAATTACACCTGACAAAGAGTAAAGTATTTTATGAGAGTATAGCAGCACCATCACACACAGTAGATGAGGTACTATACTAACACACCCCTGCTTCTAGACTGTGCCATCTGTGTACTGTAGTGTAAATTGGCTTTTGATGCCACGCACTAAGACTAAGTCACTCTACCAATGTGTCTAAACCAATTTAAAGATAAACATAACCTAAGTGAACGACGCTCGCTCCTACGGTGTTTGTGTTAATGGGACAAAGTGGAGACACACAAGTACAAACGCTTTATATATATATATATATATATATATATATATATATATATATATATATATACATATATATATATATATATATGCTGATAACCAACAGGAAAGAAGAAAACACGAAGTTCCCAAGCGCTTTCGTGTAATTCACATCTTCAGGGGTGAGTACAGACTCACCCCTGAAGATGTGAATTACACGAAAGCGCTTGGGAACTTCGTGTTTTCTTCTTTCCTGGTGGTTATCAGCATATATATATATATATATATATATATATATATATATATATATATATATATATATATATATATATATGTATATATATACTTCATTTTTAGTCCATATAACACGCGGACTTTGAACATATAATCAACGACCTCACCGGCTAGCCGGTAAGCGTTCCCTAGTCCCACCCAGTAGGTCAAGGGTTCGATTCCTTGCTGGTGAGGTCGTTGATTATATATATATATATATATGTACACTTCAACATTTCAGTCTTTCGTGATATGACGGTGTGTGGCAAGATTAATAAATGAACATAGACTGCCTTCACTCACTGTCTCTCCTTCACTGGTATAACAGATATGTTGCGGTGTTCCCCTTCCAATGCAACACTCCAAGATATTTGTCCTCGTCTCTTACATAACCCAGCGCCTCTCTCTCTCTCTCTCTCTCTCTCTCTCTCACACCGGCTGGTTGAGAGGATGTGTTTGACAGTATCTGGTCAACCCTTCATTCTGTAATTTTTCGAGTAAAAATATTCTCTATTCACACAGCAGAATTTTATAAGAACAACCACTTTTTAAACCTACTTTTTTCGGGTGGCGTTATATCTAGTGAAGCGTGGAAAGTGACACACGCCCGCCCGCCTTGATAGCATACACTGGTTTCTGGGAATTTTATTTTAGTACAGCAATATTTTTCCTGCGTTAGATTACATTACGTTATCTTTAAGGTGGTTAATCTTAAGGTAAATTAAGCTGGGTGCTAATCTCAAGATTGAATAAGCGAGAGCTAATTTTAAGATGGAATAAGCCGTGGGCTATACTGAAGGCGAAATAAGCTGAAAGGCTAATCTTTAGGTGAAATAAACTGGGGCTAATCTTAAGATGGAATAAGCTGGGGCTAATCTTAAGATGGAATAAGCTGGGGCTAATCTTAAGATGGAATAAGCTGGGGCTAATCTTAAGATGGAATGAGCTGGGTTCTAATCAACATGTGATCCATAGAATTTAAGGCAACTAGAGTTTATTATTTAACGGCACCAGAGTTGAGTGTCCAGAAGGGGAGAGATCGCCATGAAGAATGTATCTACAGTACTCCCTCCCCCGCCCTGTCAGCACCCCGTTAGCTCCCTTCCACATCCTCGCCTAGTGCGTCCTTGATTTCTGTTCTCGCTCACAGCAAAACTGTGCAGCAAACGTCACCCATCTGTGTTCTTTCCTGCCTCCCAGCCTTCACTAAGGAGTCATATGGCACATCATCTCTTTCTCTCTTTACTAGCTGGGTAAAGGGACCAAAGGGAGACGATAGGGGGTGAGGGGAGGTTGAGGGTTTTATGCTTAGGGGGGAGGTAATAAAGGAGTGAGGGACAGAAAGGCAGCAATGGAGTGATGATTAGGGGGGGGAGGGCAGTTATGGACAGTCGGGGAGAAGGAAGTGAAGGAAAGTAATGGTCAGGGAAGAGGCAGTGTGAGACAGTAATGGTCAGGGAAGAGGCAGTGTGAGACAGTAATGGTCAGGGAAGAGGCAGTGTGGGACAGTGATGGTCAGGGAAGAGGCAGTGTGGGACAGTGATGGTCAGGGAAGAGGCAGTGTGGGACAGTGATGGTCAGGGAAGAGGCTGTGTGGGACAGTGATGGTCAGGGAAGAGGCTGTGTGGGACAGTGATGGTCAGGGAAGAGGCTGTGTGGGACATTGATGGTCAGGGAAGAGGCTGTGTGGGACAGTGATGGTCAGGGAAGAGGCAGTGTGGGACAGTGATGGTCAGGGAAGAGGCTGTGTGGGACAGTGATGGTCAGGGAAGAGGCAGTGTGGGACAGTGATGGTCAGGGAAGAGGCTGTGTGGGACAGTGATGGTCAGGGAAGAGGCTGTGTGGGACAGTGATGGTCAGGGAAGAGGCAGTGTGGGACAGTGATGGTCAGGGAAGAGGCAGTGTGGGACAGTGATGGTCAGGGAAGAGGCAGTGTGGGACAGTGATGGTCAGGGAAGAGGCAGTGTGGGACAGTGATGGTCAGGAAAGAGGCTGTGTGAGACAGTGATGGTCAGGGAAGAGGCAGTGTGGGACAGTGATGGTCAGGGAAGAGGCAGTGTGGGACAGTGATGGTCAGGGAAGAGGCTGTGTGGGACAGTGATGGTCAGGGAAGAGGCTGTGTGGGACAGTGATGGTCAGGGAAGAGGCTGTGTGAGACAGTGATGGTCAGGGAAGAGGCAGTGTGGGACAGTGATGGTCAGGGAAGAGGCAGTGTGGGACAGTGATGGTCAGGAAAGAGGCTGTGTGGGACAGTGATGGTCAGGGAAGAGGCAGTGTGGGACAGTGATGGTTCTTGCTTGTGGAAATTCAACCATACAAATAGCTATACAGGTATGTATTTCTCGGTGAAATTATTAACTAAAATACACAGTTCTCGCCTTCCAGCTACTGTATATTGTTGACCATACAAGGGAAGAGATCCTCTAGGGATATACGAGTAAACAACACAATATATTAGATACCATTCCCTGTAATTCCCAACTTAACTTGGAGCAGGCGAGTCGAGTCCCAGCTCACCAATAACACCCGGCAGGCGGCCTTTGGCGGAGCAATATCATATATGGCGCGTGGTGGTGGTGAGCAACGCCTAGGGTCACTTAGTTCTCACACCATAAAAACTTACTCCCAAGTGTAGCAATCAAGTGATATTTCGGATTTAAAGAGTCTCAAAGAGTTTACGGTCCTGTTATATGACATACAGTCTTGACATTTTTATCTTTTAACCAAAATAATTACTGTTGAAGTAAAGTTGCCATTTTAATCCATTCACCTAACTCATTCGGGCAAGCCCAGCCGGCGGCACCAGCCCGAGGGATGTTAAGTATATAGTTCACGATAAACGGTGTGTAGTTCTGGTGATGACCTTCCCCTAGCCCTCCCCCTTTATCTTTCTCCTAACCCTCCTCCTGACATTCAGCCTGACCCTTCCCTCTTATCTTTTCATCTTTCCCCTAACCCTACCCAAACCATCCCCCTGACCCTCTTCTTGACTCTCCCCAAACCATCCCCCTGACCCTCTTCTTGACCCTCCCCAAACCCTCTCGCTCCCCAAACCATCCCCCTGACCCTCCCCAAACCATCCCCCTGACCCTCTTCTTGACCCTCCCCAAACCATCCCCCTGACACTCCCCAAACCATCCCCCTGACCCTCCCCAAACCATCCCCCTGACCCTCCCCAAACCATCCCCCTGACTCTCTTCTTAACCCTCCCCCTGACCCTCTTCTTGACCCTCCCCCTGACCCTCTCTCTGACCCTCCCCCTGACGAAGTGAAAATACTGACCCCACCACCCAAGCCCTTCCCGGAGGTAAAGTCTCCCTCAGTACAGGATGATTATAACCTAACACTTCTTCGGGGATTAGGTTAGGTTAGGTTAGGTTAGGTTACGTTAGGCTACGTTAGGTTACTTTTAGGGTTGTTAATATTTCGGTGATAATTATAAACTGGGGGGACCAATCTTAACGTGATCCGTAATTCTAACCTTGCCGGTGACTATAACATGTTGAGTGACGGAGTGACACTGGCATTGATGTTAAGGGCAAGATTTAATTACAGGGTTAATAAAACTGTAAACAAAGAGACGAAACGAAAAATATCAGCTAAAAAGATGTAATAGTCATAATGAAGAATCAAATACAGATGAGCGACAATGAAGAAATATAAGTGAAATATGAGAATTGGATAAAGGAAGTCTAGATAGATGATATATTAAACAAAAAAAATAAATAAACGATAATGAATGAATACGAGCAAAAGACGAAAATCAGAAGAAGAAAGCACAAACGGATGGTGATATATTCAGCAAAAGAGATGATTTACAATAAAATAAAATAATTCTGAACCAGCAAGGAATATTGTGAGTGTGTCGTACAAGAGAACTCTGAATGACGCCACATGGGAAATTACACCAGCTGAAGAAAACGAGAGAAGGGTGCAGGGTCACGTTATTAAAGCGGAAGTGGGTCATTTTAGCGCGTACCCAAGAATAACAATGAAGACGGGGCAATGTAGCCCATTAATGGAAGTAAATGATCATTATAACAAGGACGTGCACGAGCCTACACACACACACACACACACAATGAACATCTTCATACATACACACAAACAAACCTGTACACTTACACACATACAAACATGCACACACACACACACAAACATTCACAAATATACACACTCACACATTACTACTACTACTACTTTGCTGTCACTCGGAATCGAGTGTGATGATCATCCGGCTATGATATAATGATATGAGTTATTAAGGATGTCACCTTCGTTGGTGAGCTCTGAGGTGACTCGAGAAGCATATACGGGGCCGGCAGGGCCGTCCACAGATGTGGCACGTGTGGAAGGCTACATTTAGTGCGGGAGGGGCGGCGGCAGCGTCTTTCCAGCGCTGGCGCTTATCTGCCTCGGTATGCAGTCGGGCTAACTCGAAATTATTGACACCTCATGCGGTGCTCCTCCAAGCATTGCGGTGTAGAGTGATCGTGTCCCAACTGAGGGGGTCTATTTGGCACTTTTTCAGGCTTGTCTTAAGACTATCCATAAACCTTTTCAGTTGCCCGCCAGCGTTACGTTTACCATTCGTTAGGTGACTGTAAAGTAGCTGCTTTGGTGGTTTACTGTCGTCCATGCGGGTAACATGACCAGTCCAGCGTAGTTGTTCATGGATAATGGTAGCCTCGATGCTCCTACAGTTGGTGTCACCGAGAATACTGCCATTTGTTCTCTTGTCTTCCCAGTGAACTCGGAGGATGGAACGTAGACTACGTTGGTGAAAGTTTTCAAGTGCCTTGAGGTGTCTCCTGTATGTGATCCATGTCTCGCTGCCATATAGCAGGGTGGGGAGGACCACTGCTCGATATAAATGAAACTTTGTAGACAATTTCAGCTCCCTACAGCTAAAGACACAGATGCGGAGTCAGACAAAGGCTTGAAATGCACATCTGATCCGCTGTTGAATCTCTTCATTGATGTCCGCGGTGTGGACAGGTGGAAGGCAATATCGACAAGTTCACACAGCTAAAAATTACGCAACTCTGAAGAAGTAAAGTTCACAAGACACTAACTCAAGTTTCTGTGTTAAAAAAGTAGCAAAGTTTTGAAGAATCCGATTATGTTGAAACAAAGCGAGAAAAGGAGTACCATATGGAGTGTGAGGCTGTTTACTAAGTCGAGGTAATTTTAACATTATTATTTTAAAAAATAAGGAACCACCTGATAATTCCCCCAGCTTATTACACCTGATGATTAAACACAAACGCTAGCTTATTTGAACGTAATATAACCTAGCCTATTTTAACATAACATAACCCCCCCCCCCCCCCCAAGAGCATTAGAGTGTTTAATCATGAGGTGTAACCGCTGGGGCTAATCTTCGGGTTATCCAAAATAAGGAACAAACAAATGGAACATTTTGTCATCAACAGTAAATGTCAACAGACGTCACCCAGTTGTTGATTTATGGACACAGCGACGGGCAGTAATACATCAGATAATAAAGGTAAGAAGGTCAAGAAAGTAAAAGTGGGTCCCATATTCCTGGCTGCCCATCTGGGACAGAGTGGATGTAACACACTGAATTGGCCTACAAAGCCTTCACACAATGTGGCCGGCATTACAATCAATTAACTTCACTAATCCAACTGTGAAATTTAGTACCCATTCACAGCCCTGAACACGAACCAGCGTCCCTTCGAACACGAGACTAGTGTTGTGTCCACTCTATCGCCACTCCCCGTAAGAAAGTCGCAAGAAAAATATTTTCAGTGAACTTGAGTGTGTAGGAAAACAATTGTATTGCCAGGTAAAACTCGAAGTTAAAAACAAGTGAAGAAAAACTTCTGGTCTGGAAAGTTGAAGCAATATTCAATTTACGTGTGCAATGTAAAAACATTGCTGCTGCAACAACGATTTGTTCACCCAAGAAGAAATTGTAATTGATTTGGTGGATTACGTAAGTAAGGTTATTGTCCTGAGCGTAAACGAAGACAAACCGTGAACTTTTTAAGAAGCAGCTGTAAGTTAACGAGTTTCTTGGAGATGAGAAAGCCATTAATGGAGAAGTACACATTGAAAAGCTTCCAAATCTACTGAAAATAATCATATGAAGGCTTTGTTGGCTATCCTTGTTCGAATTACCTTACTGTTTAACACTGTATACCCGCACTGTGTACAGTATGTACACAGTGCATACCTCTTCCCAAAGATCAAGTCCGTGCTCAAAGGAACTAATTTTTTGTCGGTAGAAGAGGTGAAAGCAAAAACGATTGAGTTCCTCAACAGCCTTACGGAATATGATCTGCGGAATTGCTTTGAACTGTGGCAGCATCGTATGCAGCTGTGTGTTAACTCAGAAGGGAACTTTTGAAGGTGATCACAGTTGATTTTCTTAATTTGGTAAATAAAAAGATTTACAGCTTCAGTCTCATCTTTTTTGTGTCGAACCTCGTACATAAATATATATGCAAATAAATCACTGTAGGTGCGCGTGATCCATGTACTATATGCTGATAATCACAAAGGAAAAAAGAAAACACGAAGTTCCCAAGAGCAATCCTAGGCTTTGTTTTATTTTACACAAAGCCTATTCATTCGTCTTTGTTAAGCAACGTGAATATTAGTGATATAGTACCCTCTAGTGGTCATAATGAGGGGACGATTAAGTAATATTTCTCAAAATATCGCATCACCAGCTAACAACACACCTCTTGTATTATAAAGAAAATTGAGAGAGGCCAAAAAGATAAAAGAATTGATCTAGTTAACTGTAGTAAGATCCAACGTCTTGCGGTCACGCAACAATGTTAAAAAAAGGGGGCTAAATTTAGGCGTATGTGGAAAAGTGTTACATTAAAATTTTGCTGAATATCTTGTAATTGTGGATAATTAATCGGACATTGTCATTAATTGCGGTAGTTATATCAAACTACTAATATACAACATGACCACCAGTGAGATGCTTTGAGTTTTGAGAAGACTGGGTACCATTATACTTCATGTACACCGTGAGGGAGAACTATACACACAACACACACACACAAGGGCTTTCTGGTAGAAGCGAGTGAGTAGCCTGAGGCAGGTCGAGAAAGGGCCGGGAGGAGGCCCAAAGTAGGCTCTGAGGCGCTTGGAGGTTGAGTGTCTCTCTCTCATGTATACCAATACCCCAGGCAAGAACAGTCTCTCTCTCTCTCATGTATACCAATACTCCAGGCAAGAACAGTCTCTCTCTCTCTCATGTATACCAATACCCCAGGCAAGAACAGTCTCTCTCTCTCTCTCATGTATACCAATACTCCAGGCAAGAACAGTATCTCTCTCTCTCTCAGGTGTTTTGCGCTCCTTCATGTATGACCGAGTCCATCTTACTCACTGAGTATATGCCAGCGGTCTTGTTTGTGATGCTTTGTGAGAGATGACCCGGCTGGCTGAGGCTCAATGTTTATCTCGTAACTCTGGGTGGCTCCGTCAGTGAAAGTCGGATCATGATCCCCTGCAGTGATTCAGTGGCTCTGGGTGGCTCCCTCAGTGAACCTCGGATCATGAACCCCTGCAGTGATTCGGTGGCTCTGGGTGGCTCCCTCAGTGAACCTCGGATCATGAACCCCTGCAGTGATTCAGTGGCTCTGGGTGGCTCCCTTAGTGAAACTCGGATCATGAACCCCTGCAGAGGTTCAGTGGCTCTGGGTGGCTACCTTAGTGAAACTCGGATCATGAACCCCTGCAGAGGTTCAGTGGCTCTGGGTGGCTACCTTAGTGAAACTCGGATCATGAACCCCTGCAGTGATTCAGTGGCTCCCTCAGTGAACCTCGGATCATGAACCCCTGCAGAGGTTCAGTGCCTGTGGATGCTACACAGGATGGGTCGAATTCTTCGTCCTCACAACTTATAACAGGAGTGTTGTTTCTTACCCTCATATGTCACCCGGGGAGAAGCTTAGGGCCTTTGTGGACGTTAACTTCAGAAATTCATCGTCTTGCCTCAACATGAGAGTGAGGGAGGAAGTGGTGCACTTCAGGGATCACATCAGCCTGAGTTACGGTGAAGACCTTCATCAGGAGATGAAGTGGATTTTGCACATCCACTTTATGTCTTCCATCGTGTTTCCGAAGATTACAGCCAGAGCAGTGGAGCCCAGAGGAGCAGAGAAAGAGCCCATAGGAGTCTAAAAAAAGGAAGCTATGCGTATCAAAGTCAATAGCTCGGCCTCCTGGCGAGACAGCATTCTATGGGTCACGCAAGAAAATTTCAAATTTCGTGGAGCGAAGAGCAAGACAAGAGCCTCTCCCAGGCTCTCTCTCTCTCTCTCTCTCTCTCTATATATATATATATATATATATATATATATATATATATATATATATATATATACAGGTATATATATATTCCATTAGCCCAATAAAGCACGCGGACTTCCTGCATACAATCAACACCTCAACCCGCCAGGATTCGAACCCACGGCCTATGTCTGTGACCGGGGAACGCTAACAGCTGGACCACCAGGATACTAAAAGCAGTCCTAGACTTTGTTATATATATATATATATGCAAGTAAATCACTGTAGGTGCGCGTGATCTAGGTATATGCTGATAAAATCACACAAGCAAAAGGGAAACAATGGAGCACCTTAGCTTTCGTCTTTATTCAAGACATCTTCAGAGGCAACTGAATTACATGGACGGAGAGAGGCTTAAGTACACAGGGTGACCTTACTAAACATGAGGTCAGGTCATAATCATGACATCCAATAATCCGCACACCAACACCACCACACACGCAGAGGAGCTTAAGAGAAAGGGCGACGTGACTAGTGACTAGTCAAGTTAAGGCAGGTCAAAAATATGGGACACACTAATCATCTATCTTACATATAGCGGGCGGAGGCGGTCGTGGGCTTAACCCCCCTACGAGCCAAGAGAAACAAAAATGCCCAATAAGTGGGAAGAACAAAAGGGGACGCAGCCGGGTGATGCAACACTCGCACCCTTCACATTTTCTCTGGTGGTTATGGCAGTGATAACTTTCACATCGCCTTCATTTCTGCGTCAAAAATTTTGTAAAAGTGCAGAGCTCCCATGAGGTATCACCCCAGGATCTACTCAAGCCTAACAAGGTGACGCTACACGATGATCCACCAAACTTTACTTACTCTTATAAACCTCAACCATGAGAAATATCTGGTGTACACACACACACACGCGAGCACACACACGCACACAAACGCCTGTAATTCTTATTTAAGCAAGACATTGTAAGTCTGAGAATTCTCATCTATCATAAATCTTCTGTTTTCTCTGAGGAAAGACTGACCAATAGGATCCATGGTCATACGACTGTTACTTAAATCAAAACAATTACGTCATATAACAGCAATTTACGAGACAAGTGAGACGGCGGGCCAGTGATGACGTGTGTAAGGCAATTATACACTGAATTAAGGTAGCTGGAGGGTGAAGTAGGTAGAGGGTGAGGTAGATGGAGAGTGAGGTAGGTGGAGGGTGAGGTAGGTGGAGGGGGAGGTAAGTGGAGGGGGAGGTTGGTGGAGGGTGAGGTAGGTGGAGTGTGAGGTAAGTGGAGTGTGAGATAGGTGGAGTGTGAAGTAGGTAGAGGGTGAGGTAGATGGAGAGTGAGGTAGGTGGAGGGTGAGGTAAGTGGAGTGTGAGATAGGTGGAGTGTGAAGTAGGTAGAGGGTGAGGTAGATGGAGAGTGAGGTAGGTGGAGGGTGAGGTAGGTGGAGTGTGAGGTAAGTGGAGTATGAGGTAGGTGGAGGGTGAGGTAGGTGGAGGGGGAGGTAAGTGGAGGGGGAGGTTGGTGGAGGGTGAGGTAGGTGGAGTATGAGGTAGGTGGAGGGGGAGGTAAGTGGAGGGGGAGGTAAGTGGAGGGGGAGGTTGGTGGAGGGTGAGGTTGGTGGAGGGTGAGGTAGGTGGAGTGTGAGGTAAGTGGAGTATGAGGTAGGTGGAGGGTGAGGTAGGTGGAGGGGGAGGTAAGTGGAGGGGGAGGTTGGTGGAGGGTGAGGTTGGTGGAGGGTGAGGTAGGTGGAGGGGGAGGTAAGTGGAGGGGGAGGTTGGTGGAGGGTGAGGTTGGTGGAGGGTGAGGTAGGTAGAGGGTGAGGTTAGTAGAGGGTGAGGCAGGTGGAGGGTGAGGTAGGTGGAGGGGGAGGTAGGTGGAGGGTGAGGTAGGTGGAGTGTGAGGTAAGTGGAGTATGAGGTAGGTGGAGGGTGAGGTAGGTGGAGTGTGAGGTAAGTGGAGTATGAGGTAGGTGGAGGGTGAGGTAGGTGGAGGGGGAGGTAGGTGGAGTGTGAGGTAAGTGGAGTATGAGGTAGGTGGAGGGTGAGGTAGGTGGAGGGGGAGGTAAGTGGAGGGGGAGGTTGGTGGAGGGTGAGGTTGGTGGAGGGTGAGGTAGGTAGAGGGTGAGGTTAGTAGAGGGTGAGGCAGGTGGAGGGTGAGGTAGGTGGAGGGGGAGGTAGGTGGAGGGTGAGGTAGGTGGAGTGTGAGGTAAGTGGAGTATGAGGTAGGTGGAGGGTGAGGTAGGTGGAGGGGGAGGTAAGTGGAGGGGGAGGTTGGTGGAGGGTGAGGTTGGTGGAGGGTGAGGTAGGTAGAGGGTGAGGTTAGTAGAGGGTGAGGCAGGTGGAGGGTGAGGTAGGTGGAGGGGGAGGTAGGTGGAGGGTGAGGTAGGTGGAGTGTGAGGTAAGTGGAGTATGAGGTAGGTGGAGGGTGAGGTAGGTGGAGGGGGAGGTAAGTGGAGGGGGAGGTTGGTGGAGGGTGAGGTTGGTGGAGGGTGAGGTAGGTAGAGGGTGAGGCAGGTGGAGGGTGAGGTAAGTGGAGTATGAGGTAGCTGGAGGGTGAAGTAGGTAGAGGGTGAGGTAGATGGAGAGTGAGGTAGGTGGAGGGTGAGGTAGGTGGAGTGTGAGGTAAGTGGAGTGTGAGATAGGTGGAGTGTGAAGTAGATGGAGTGTGAGGTAGATGGAGAGTGAGGTAGGTGGAGGGTGAGGTAGGTGGAGTGTGAGGTAAGTGGAGTATGAGGTAAGTGGAGTATGAGGTAGGTGGAGGGTGAGGTAGGTGGAGGGGGAGGTAAGTGGAGGGGGAGGTTGGTGGAGGGTGAGGTTGGTGGAGGGTGAGGTAGGTAGAGGGTGAGGCAGGTGGAGGGTGAGGTAGGTGGAGTGTGAGGTAAGTGGAGTGTGAGGTAAGTGGAGTATGAGGTAGGTGGAGAGTGAGGTAGGTGGAGGGTGAGGTAGGTGGAGTGTGAGGTAAGTGGAGTATGAGGTAGGTGGAGGGTGAGGTAGGTGGAGGGGGAGGTAAGTGGAGGGGGAGGTTGGTGGAGGGTGAGGTTGGTGGAGGGTGAGGTAGGTAGAGGGTGAGGTTAGTAGAGGGTGAGGCAGGTGGAGGGTGAGGTAGGTGGAGGGTGAGGTAGGTGGAGTGTGAGGTAAGTGGAGTGTGAGGTAAGTGGAGTATGAGGTAGGTGGAGAGTGAGGTAGGTGGAGGGTGAGGTAGGTGGAGTGTGAGGTAGGTGGAGGGTGAGGTAGGTGGAGGGGGAGGTAGGTGGAGTGTGAGGTAAGTGGAGTATGAGGTAGGTGGAGGGTGAGGTAGATGGAGAGTGAGGTAGGTGGAGGGTGAGGTAGGTGGAGTGTGAGGTAAGTGGAGTATGAGGTAGGTGGAGGGTGAGGTAGGTGGAGGGGGAGGTAAGTGGAGGGGGAGGTTGGTGGAGGGTGAGGTTGGTGGAGGGTGAGGTAGGTGGAGTGTGAAGTAGATGGAGTGTGAGGTAGGTGGAGGGTGAGGTAGGTGGAAGGTAAGAGAGGTGAAGGGTGAGATACGTAGGCGAAGGTGAAGTACTTAGGTGGAGGGTGAAGTACATAGAGGTAGATGGAGGGTGGAGCACCGGATAAGCCAACTTAGAACAATTTCAGACACTCTCCCCAAGTCTTAGGATTTAATCAAGTTTCAGGTTCAAGTTTAGTGAAGGCATTGAAGTGTTCGGCAGATTGGAAGGACAGAAGCCAAGGCAGCGTGGGAAACCTTCTCGACTTGTGGTGACTTAAGTTCAAAATACAAGATGTTTTGCTGGAGTTAATGTTGTGGAGTACGACGGCGTAATCCCTTGAGTATGATACTTAATCCCTTGAGTATGATGACGTAATTTCTTTAGTATGATAATTAATTGAGTACAATGGGTTAACCCCTTAAATACGATGTGTTAACCATTTGATTATGATGAGTTAACCCCTTGATAATGACGAGTTTATCCCTTGAGTACAACGACCTATTTCTTCGAGTAAGATGACATTTTAATAAAGCTAAACAATAAATATCAATAATAAAAAATATGAATAGTAATGTCACAAATAATGAGAAGCACACTAGTCAAAAATAGCAAAAAGAGAGAGAGAGAGAGAGAGAGAGAGGGGATCAATACCTAATCGGAATGAAGAAGCTAAGTTTGCCAACTTTACACCACACATTATATTCATAGTGAGTCAAAAGCCTATTCACGGTGAGTAGCCTTGACCCAAAGATGGATACCTGCATACTTCATTATGAACCAGAACCAAATCGGAGAGGACAGAGACCTAAAGAGTGACCCTGACCCACACTGTCCAAGGTCAGGAGATCCATTCATGGCTGTAAACGCGGCACCATGAGAAGCACCCGTGACACTGTTACATCTGAAGTAAACACAGACGCTAGGTACAGCTGGTTATGTTTGCCATTGCTCAATTCCCTTTTCAAATACCATTCGCTGTGCAACCATTTACATATTTATGGCCCTCAGAATTGGTTCTCCATTTATATGCAAGCTGTGTTTGTGTTCGGAGCACAAACCAAGAGTCGCTATTGTCCAGTGTAAATGTTACTTTTGTTGGCACTCGACAACTGATACAATTTGACCAATAAAAATTTCTCCCCCAAAGAGCAGAACGAGGTGAGGAATCTGTAACACGAAATTAAATTGTGCGTAACGATAATCTCTGTTTATTATAATTTCCGATTTATATTATGATGATACTTCATGAAGAGTTTTATATCAAACGTTAGTGCATGTAGGATGAATCGTTTGTACTCTATAGGAAATTTATTATTTTGTCTTATAATTTTTGCACCTGAAGTTGAGAATATAACAGTTTAGTTAGCCCTGGAGCGCCGCCATAGGGTGGGCGGCTTGGAGGAAGGGAGGGAGGAAACAGGAATGCCTCTAAACATCCGTCAGTTACTGCCTCCGAGAGTTAAGATATTTCGAACACGAAAACATGAACAAAATAAACTGAGAATTTCAGCTAATTAAACTTGCTATGTGAATATATCACAACGTGACATGAGTAACAGAGTATAATATATATTTTGTAAATATTAGCCAAGAGGTGTTCATGGTGTAGCGTGGGGCGACGGGATGTCTACTTACCTGTCAGTTTGTTTTACGTTGCGTTTGTTGGAATAATAGTCCATTCCTGCCCATACAAACACACACGGGCTCCCTTAGAAACCTTTCCTGTACCCAAAGGACACTTCCAGGTAGTGCACCTCGACATCGTGGGACCTCTTCCAGCATCCTGCGGCAACACCTACATCTTCACCTGCATTGACTGTTTCACCAGGTGGACAGAAGCCATTCCCATGCCTAATGCTACAACAGAGTCAGCCATCCGCACCTTCCTGTCTGGTTGGGTCTCCCGTTTCAGTCCTCCCACGACTGTCCTCACTGACCGAGGAGCCCAGTTTGAGTCATAACTCTGGCACAGCCTCCTACAGTTCCTCGGCACTTCCAGGCACCGCACTACTGCTTACCACCCTCAATCCAACGGCAAGGTAGAGTGGTTTCATCGGCAGCTGAAGGACGCCATCAAGACACAGCACTACACTACAGCTTGACGGATGCTCTACCCTTAGTGCTCCTTGGCATCCGCGCATCACACAAAGAGAACATGGACTGCAGCCCAGCATATCTCACCCTAGGCGAGCCCCTTCGCCTACCCGGGGACTTCTCACCTACTCCTGACCTTGACCACTTCACTCCTGCTGCCTGTCACGACCTACTGCAGACACTACGATAAGCAGTTTCTGCATTCAAAGTTACTGCCCCACGCCAGCCATCCTATCGCCCTGAACACATCCCTACTGCACTACTCAACGCCGAGTATGTCTTCGTCAGGGGCGATGCTCACCGCAGCCCACTTCAACGTCCCTACGACGGACGCTTCCCGGTTTTTGCACGGCCAGCGAAGTTCCTGACGATCATTCGCAATGGCAGACACGACATCGTCAGCATCGATCGAGTGAAGCCGGCCACCTTACCTGAAGGGGGCCACAGCCCAGCATTACCCCTAACAATCCACGCCTGCACCAGTCTGCCCACAGTTGCCACTCAGGGCCGGATTCAGGAGTGGGCAAAGTGGGCAGCTGCCCAGGGGCCGCCACAATCTGGGGGCCTCCACATATTACAATATTTTATTTATTTGTTTATTCATTTGGATTATTTTTATTTTCATTCTTTAAAATTCATGTTTATCTATTCCATCACGTAAAACTATGTTCAGCAAGAAGCGTGATAGTAAATTAGGCTAGCTACTCCTTGAAATTCATGAATACCTGGTTTTCCTATGAACCGTACATTTCTAATGAATGTTATTGTTTGTGTTGCTAATAAGATATTTAGAATTCCACAAACACAGATTTATTAAAAATGAACTACATGGAATAACGAAATTGAGATTAAAAAACAAACAAATAAAATATTTTTTTCATTATCACTTCCATTACGAATGCCATAAGGGCGGTGTGTTCGAATTTCCTCAATATAACTGCATATGGCTTCAAAATTCTCCAAAGAAGTGTTCAAATTTCAAAATTTTCCCGGGGGCTTACAGCGCCCCCCGGAACTCCCAGATGTTTAGGCTCGCTTCACTCGCCACTCCACCCTCTTGGGTAGTTATAATGATGGGGCCTCCACAAAGAGGCTGCCCATGGGCCTCCACACGTCTAAATCCGGCACTGTTGCCACTTGCAGCACCACCTTGTCCACAAGAGTTCTATGTGCCCCCCCTTTCATTCTCACTACCTACTGCTCTTGATGAGGATCCTGCATCCAGCCTTATGGACCCAGACACCCCACCCGGCGCCCCCGCGGACTTTGCACCTGCCGCGAGAGAAGCACCTCATTCCTCCCGCCGTTCAACCTTCTCATATCTACAATCCTCCTTCTCCCACAGATTTTGTGTCACTCGACGGAGTCGTCACCTGAAGCGGCCGAGTGGTTCACACCCCCGACCGTTATGTCTCACATGTGGGATACAACCCTGCTGACAATAAGTTTCCTGCAGTGCTCGGAGGGGAGGGGGAGTACTGTAGTGGATACTCTCCCTACAACTGCTGATTGGTCACTTGCCTTCTGCTTCCCAACCAATCAGCGGCGAGTTCCACAAATCAGCCCTCGCGTTCGAAATGTGCGGTGATTGGTCAGTTGCCGCCTTCATCTCCGCCAATCAGCAGCGTTTCTCATCTTTGCACTTCGATTCTTGATCCGGCAGAATCATATAAATACACCCCTGCCTCGCCAAAAAGATGGATGAATTCCTGGGAATCAAAATAACTACCACACTTGGAGAAATAGCAATAGCCACAGCATATTTACCACCAAGAAGGAACTACGTACCGGCCCAAGACTTGATAAAACTATTGAACTACAACTTCCCAACATGTATAATAGGAGATCTGAACCCAAGACATCCAATATTCGGCCACGGAAACAGGAACAGGGTGGGCACTGCACTGCATACCATAATGAACACAGGGAAGCTGATCCACCTAGGACCAAACTTCACCACATTCATTGGCATTAACAAAACAACAACCCCAGACAAAGTCTTCACCAATAACAAGGCATTCCTGAATTACCATATAAAACAAGGACCACTACCAGTGACCACATTCCAATGATAATAAAACTATCTACAAGCCCAATCCACGTACCAACAACCCCACGTTTCCAAATGCAAAAAGCAGACTGGGAAGGCTACAGGAAGCAACTAGAACAAGTTAAGATCCCAGATCTCCAAGGCAAAATACTAGAAGATATAAACAACGAAACAGATACCCTTTAATTAACATCAAAAAGGCAATAGAGAACAACATACCAATCACAACATATCAAACGCTACCACACACCAGGACATCTCATGAATTGTGAATGCTCCAAGTACAATACAATAACATAATGATGTACATGCAAAACTATCCACCAACAACAGAGCTTATAAGAAACTTAAGGCAAATACAACAAAAGTTAAGAGATGAAAGCCTGAGAGCACACCAACAGATATGGAACGAATTAATAAACAACCTGGATACCACAAGAAATGACAAGAACTTCTGGCAGAACGTATACAAAATTCTAGGAAACGACAAACCCCAACAAAAGTACTTAAAAGACCAAAACGGGAAAAAACTCTTTGAAGAAAAAGAGATAGAATCAGCATACAGGAGAGAATGGAAAAAAGTATTTCAAATATCAGAAGAAGAAAATGAGCAACTTGATGAGGAACACGAAAATCATATCTGCAGAGAAATGGCTGAAATGATACATAGGATAACCCCATACCATGTGGTGGACAAAACCAGGCTCAACCCGATAGAACCAATTACTGAAGGAGAACTGCTACACTACATCAGACACACTAAAGAAAAAGCACCAGGATTCACAAAAATCACAAGAAATATGATCCTATACCTACCCAACAACTGTACACAAGGCATCCTTGAAATATTAAACTCAGCTTTGGCAAGTGGACACTTCATTGATGCATTCAAAAACGCAAAACTCATATTCACACCGAAACCAGCCAAAGACCACGCTCAAGTAATGAACTACAGACCGATTTCCCTACTCGAAGTTATAGGAAAACAATTTGAAAAGGCAATAAACAAGAGAATCAGAAAACACAGGAGCGAAAATGGACTACTAAACCCCAGAAATCATGGGTTCACTGAAAGAAAGGGAACACATACTGCACTAGCCATAATCACGGAAACGTTAGCCAATAAGAAAGCAGAATGAAACCAAGTCAACACTGTATTAAGAGACGTTAAGAAAGCGTTCGATAAAGTTTGGCACCTAAGATTAAAATTTAAACTGCTTCAATTAAACCTTCCAGACCCACTAGAAAAAATCGTCTGTGACTTCCTAGACGATCGCACGGCACAAATACAAATTGGCAACTATATAGGACCACCCATAGAACTGAAAAGTGGAGTACCCCAAGGCAGTGTCCTTTCACCCACGCTGTACAAAATCTACACAGCAGACCTACCAGAACCAGCTCCCTACAGTGAATACATAAGTTTTGCAGACGATATCACACAAATCATCACATACCCCAGCAAATCAACAGCAATAATGGCACAACATACTGCCAACGCAATAGAGAACATCAACCAGTACGAAAAAAGTGGAAGATACAAACGAACACCAACAGGTTCAAAATAATACCAGTCGCTAAAAGGAAAAAATACCCCATTATAGTAGACAACAAAGTAATTCCATATGCCATGGAAGGCACTGTCCTAGGGCTGAAGATAACAACAAAAGGCTACAAAACATTCATCACCGAAAAACTTGCAAAAACCAGAAACATGGTAATTAAATTAAAACGCTTCAGAAGCCTGTCAGCAAAAAACAAGTTAAGTATTATAGAGCCTTTGTCTAATCCCGACTAGTATATCCACCAATTCCCCTACATGCAATAAAACAAACAAACAAAGAAACTGCAGACAATTCAAAACTTAGCCCTAAGGGATGTATACAACATCAAATATCCTGACAGTTACCAACCGTCAACTACACCAACGAGCGCAAATAGAACCCCTAAACGTTTACCTACACCAACACTCAAAAAGCATATGGACAAAGTTAGAAGAAATAGACGCAGGACCAATCATAGTATGGATGGAAGAGACAGAAGACGGAAGAAGAGAACACTCGTGGTTCCCTCGCAGTAAAAGAAGAGCCCCAGAACCCACACCAACTCCACTCTATTGAAAGATGCAACGTTACCCAGTGACAGCCTTGGCAGCCCTACCACTTACAACATTAGATCATAAAATGACGGGATGTTCTTAGCAGAAACACAAGTACCTGCCCTAGACTCCCCACCATTGGCTAGGACACAAGACCCGAAAATGTAAGGCATAAAATTGCAATATTTGCTAAACATACAAACACCTGACATAAATATAACACCTAAGACGAAAATTAGCTGAAACACAAACATGAGAAAACAGAAGCACTTGGGTTGAGCCCCAAGCCCTAGCATTCTACTACTATTTTCCAATTTCCTCGCTTTTCTTCTTGCACTATCCACCAACATCAAGTCCCTCCAAATTCAAGTCCAGTTCCCGCACCACCAACATACGCACCAGCATCAAGATCTCTTCATACTTTACTTCACCCATCGATCGATCGATCGTAAGGCGAGGCAGGGGGGTATATATATATCACACAGCTGGTGGCCAAGAAGCATCAACATTAACACAATCAGCCCGGAATCATTATACGTGAGAGAATAACACCACTTATATAACCAAAAAGATGTGGACTACCCTGCCAGTTCACACAAGGACCTGGTGGGACCCCCAATCACTAACTTAGCTTAACTTATCTAACCTCCCTTGCCCCTGGTGGACTGCGGGACGTCTGTCACTGGTTAAGCCACAAACCAGCCTCCGCAAGGTGGAAAGCCCATCTGCTATCATTCTTCGTCTGTACTTCCCTCTTCTTAACTATACCTCGCCCTAAATCTCCTTGTTCACCTCAGAGCCACGCTCTCTTATCTCGGTTGTTCTGACTGACTGACTGAGGGCAGACAGCACCAAGCTCTTAAAAAAGAAGACCTCCTCTAAAGAAGCTCCTCCACAGCAATTCCTCTACTGTGCAGCAACTTCCCAGCACCTGACTGCTCTGTACATAATATATATATAAAAAAAACGCCATTGTGAGTTTCCTTTTTCACCTCCATCCTTAGTGCGAGATCTCCTACATGTACTTATATATGTATGTGAGCCTAACAAGAGAAAATAGACAAGCAAAGAGAAATTAGAGAACTGGCCACATACACTACGCTACAAGTTAATCCACCGCCAGTCACCAATGAGTGAGTCAGGGTAGTGGTGGTGACTCATACTGCCAGTCAGGCGGGGCCAGTCTACGAGAAGATTACATGAGGCTGGCGGAGGCTCAGTGGCCAGTATTCCTACAGCCGCTTTAACTCGAGTTCCGACGGTGCAGGAGGATGAGTGAATCTAAAATGGTAACCTTACTTGGTAAGCCTAAGTTAACCTAAACTTAACTCCGGCATCAACAGTGCCGTACACGCCTAACCTACAGCTGTCCAGGCATCCCCTGCCCACAAGCCAACGCTGTGTGAGAAAAATATCCACAGCTGTGTCTCGAGATAAACATAGACAGATTCTAGCACACAAACAGGCTCAGCTTGGCTGGGATTTACACGTCAACATTTTGCCTTCGACGCCGACTACTGAAAAATAGTCGAGTGTGGAGGCTGGAATGAGATAGTAGTGGAGACCTAGAGACCCCAGTTGCTCCATCACCACATCCACGAGCGAAGTGTTGTGGTAGGAAGGTCAATATGTCCGTTTGGCGATGGATGTGGCCCGGGAGAGCCATTGAAAGTCGGTGGACGGCTCTCAGCCGATGGCAACGTAGTCACCTTAAACTTTTATCTACCATCAGTGCGTTCTATGGCGATATTTGACACCATAGGTTTAGTGAACAATATAAGTTCCATCCACACAAGTAATATAGTGAGAGACTGAATCCAGGCACAAGCTGGAAATGGTGGTCTTTAAGCACGTACACCAAGTTAGTTCATACACTTGCCAACTGGTACGTAGATGTATCTTAATAATCTATAAGGTAACGCACCAGGGGCACCAAACTTTAACTGTATGGTTTCTTTTATCATTCACATTACAAAGGCGACGCCAACAAAGCCAAGTTTGGTGGAGGGAAACTTCCCCTGCAAGGAGCTGGGCCCATTCACTTTCCCCACAATCACCACCCCACCCATCACCCTCCTCACCACCCTAAGCGCCACCTAATCCCCTCCCCACAATAAATCACCGTCCCAGCTACCCTCCCCACCACCCTTCCCTTCACCAGCCCCACCACCCTCCCCCTTCACCATCCCCGCCACCTTTTCCTTCACCATATCCACCATGCCAATCCCTGCCACCCTCCCCGCCACCCACCGTCTATAGTGTTTCTCCAACTGCCGTGAAACTATCTGACCAATACTAGTAAAGAAACACAGTCCGGGAATTTTCCGAGGGAGGGAAATACAGATATACACGAGTAATTCATATAGAACTGAGAGAGAGAGAGAGAGAGAGAGAGAGAGAGAGAGAGAGAGAGAGAGAGAGAGAGAGAGAACAGGAGTAAAACAAAACACAACAGGAGTGAGAGACAACGGGAGTGAGACCACAAGAGTGAGAGACACAACAGAGGTATTGATATTTACCGATAATGAAACAGTTTATTTAGCCAGAAGAACACAGATACAGAGTCGATTAAAAATCATAATATTAACATGGCTGAGCCAGTTGAGAACCTGAGCTCTCTTGTAGACACCTGATACATACTGTACATTTATCGGAAGGAAGTATTATATAACGTTAGTATCATCTGGAACAGTACACAAAGCATGGTGGTAGTAAGAACATATCAGAATGTTACCACGGTTATCACTTCGTTATTTATTTATTTTATTATTCTATTTATTTTTTACATTTATATTATAAGTATATACATACTTTACAGTGGAGTCGATATACATAAATATGATAAGGGAGGGAAGCAGTACAACACGGGTTGTATTAAGGCGGAACAAAAGGACAGAGCTGTCAGTATCATGTCTAATCAGCAAATACTGTATATTTATTGCAATGGTAATTTCTATCTTTCTACAAGACAATGTCTGATAAAACGGTTTTGGTATACAATAAAGGCAGGACTATAAAGTAGGTATTACAAAAAAAATGTATTAATAGTGAGACAATAGATATTTTTTAAGAGATGATTTAAAGGAAGGGAGCGTTATGCTTGCTCGGATGGATAGGGGTAAGTTGTTCCACACCTTCACACCATGATATTTTATGATGGTTCTGGGTGTCTTAAGTTGTATCTCTGATTAGTCCGAATTGGAAATAATTATTGTCAAGTAAGTGACTGACAGATTTGTAAACAAATAGGGAACAGTAGTATGTGATAATATCCTCGAATTTTAACATTTTAAATTTAGCAAGTTGTTCGTTAGTGTATTTCTTTTTCAAGTAGGTCATTGTCCTCACAACTCTCTTCTGTGCAGTAATCAGGGATTGTGTTTTTGAAGAGCCAGAGGCCCCCACAGTGTGTGATAGTGTATCAAGTGTTGGTAAACAAGATCACAATAGATTTTTTTCATTGCTGCAAGGGTGAGTGACTGACGAGTGTGATACACAATACGGCACAGTTTATTGATTTTACTGCGAATGACTTGTAGGTGGTTTCTCCAGCTACGTTTCTCATCAACATTAACCCCAAGGAATTTGGTATTTTGTTCGCGTTTGAGTAACTTTTCCTTCTGTGAAAGATTGTGAGTGAGGTTTTTTTTTTTGAGGTTTAAGTTCAGTTTATTACGTATTACCCAGGTCCTGGCTTTAGTCAATTCAGTGTTCATAGTTCTCATCAAGGAATGGAGGTCTGAGTTGCTGGCAAAGAGATTACTATCGTCTGCAAATAAGTTGTATTTTATGAGTGTGCTGGAGTGGACTATATCGTTTATGTACAACAAAAACAGTACAGGACCGAGAATGGAGCCTTGAGGGATGCCATACAAAATTGGTGAGGAGTCAGATTGATGATTAGCCTAGCAGACATACTGCTTCCTATTAAAAAAGTATGAGGTAAATCAATTGTTGGATAAGCCCCTAACGCCGTAATGTTCAACCTTTGAAAGGAGGACGGTATGGTGGCGGTGGCAGTTACTCTTGTGGGTTTGGTTATAGTGTTGAAGAGCTTAGAATGACAGGTAGCAAGAAGGTCTAATACTGAGGTGTCGGTTTCCGATTTTAATAGATCAAGGTTGAGATCTCCTGTAATGTAGCAAAGTTTCCTCTCTAAACTTATGATAGAGATAAGCTCCGAAAATTTATGAAGAAAGTTCCTTACATTAGTGTGGGGTCTTCTGTAGATTACTCCTACTAGGATATTTCGTTTTCAGGAGGGAGATAGACAGCAGGAAAGATGGACAACGGGAGTGAAAGAGAGAACATGAATGAGGGGCATAAGAATGAGAGAGAAACGGAGTGAGAGAAGCAACAAAAGTAAGAGAGACAGCAGAAAAAAAGAGACTACAAGAGTGAGAAACAACAGGAGTGAGAGAAACAAAAGGAGTGAGAGAGAAAACAGGAGTACGAGAGATAACAGGAGTAACAGACAACAGGAGTGAGAGAGAAAACAGGAGTACGAGAGATAACAGGAGTAAGAGACAACAGGAGTGAGAGAGAAAACAGGAGTACGAGAGATAACAGGAGTAAGAGACAACAGGAGTGAGAGAGACAATAGGAGTGAGGGACACAACAAGAGCGAGAAAGACAGCCCAATTAAGAAAAGTCACCTAGACTTGACCTGCGTCGTTTGGAAAAGTGTCTTACTGATTTAAAGAATTGTGTGTGTGTGTGTGTGTGTGTGTGTGTGTGTGTAAAAGAGAGAGAAAATATACAATTTCTAACACTACACTACAGTTTCCACGTCTACAACTAACCACTTTTACGCCATAAATTAAAAATTATGGTTCTACTCCATTAAGTTCCGTTCCGTAATATGTATTTAATGGCTCTCTCGAAGGTATCTAAAAGAGATTCAGTACGGTACTCGCAGGTGTTAAAGGTGTGTTGCAGGGAATTGATTATTACAGTGAAAATTCATAATTGGTAATATGAGGTTACATAGATGCAAGTACACAGTAACACCACCAGATAGACTGTACCTCCACCAGATAGACTGTACCTCCACCAGATAGACTGCACCTCCACCAGATAGACTGTACCTCCACCAGATAGACTGTACCTCCACCAGATAGACTGTACCTCCACCAGATAGACTGTACCTCCACCACATAGACTGTACCTCCACCACATAGACTGTACCTCCACCACATAGACTGTACCTCCACCACATAGACTGTACCTCCACCAGATAAGACTGTACCTCCACCAGATAAGACTGTACCTCCACCAGATAAGACTGTACCTCCACCACATAGACTGTACCTCCACCACATAGACTGTACCTCCACCACATAGACTGTACCTCCACCACATAGACTGTACCTCCACCACATAGACTGTACCTCCACCAAATAAGACTGTATACCTCCACCACATAGACTGTACCTCCACCGGATAAGACTGTATACCTCCACAACTTCCCAACAACGCTGCCTCTGAATGAATTACCTCATTGCAAAATCACTTCGGGGAGTTAATTATCTCATTTCTTCCATGCCTTCTGATGCCTAGTTGGTTATCATTTATGTATTCGTCTTTCTTCCTTCTGAATTATTCAACTTTATTCATGTTTCTCTATTCATTACCTCTAAATGCAATTATACTCGTGTTATTCCTAAACCGAAGTCATATTTTTTATCATTAAACTCAAAGTAACAGCTTGATTTTTTTTATTTTAGACAACTAAAGTCTTTAAGCGCGTGACTAAGTCAGTTCACACACGAAATAATAACTTTTAAAGATTAAGAGTGTTATTCATACCTGACATAATGGTACACCTTTGTCATAACTCGACTGTTTCCTGCACTAAAACGAATTTTAAAAGTAATGAACACCGCTCATTTATCTTTTTTATGGGGACTGGAGATGAAGGGACGAGAAGTAAATACTGTGAAGCTTTAAGAGTCACCTCGCAGCGTCAGCACGAGTACCTAACGTCTCCTACAAGACACACGATGTCTTCTTTCTCGCTGTCTTGGCCAGGATATTTGAGACGATAAGGGAGTATCTTCCTGTATTGGTCGGGATATTTATGACACGGTACAATGTGTCTCCCTCATATGATGCCACAATATATTTCTTATGTTTCATCTATCTATCTAATAGTTAGCCATATCCTGGGATTTTTCGTATCTCGCGGGTTCCAGTACCGGCCTACTATTGGTCTGCTGTTCTCAACAATGTGGTCGACTCAGACATATGAGCTCCTTTACCTTAACATTAATGACTCAGTACTTTACTTTCTTGTGCCTACGTGTTATAACTGGCTGCATCTGTCCAAGTTTCTCCACGTAGTCTGGAGTTTCTGAATCAGTTCAGTGTTTATTTGCCGGGTGCCACGTCCTCAAGTCAACACTAATCAAATACTCAACACAAAGAGACAGGTTGCGATGAGATTTAGTGTGTCTTTGTTTTAATGCACTCCAACCCTCTTGGCTACTCTTCATTTGTCAACACCATTTCCTTGTTAATATGATTGTACAGTCGATGCCTTCTAGGACGTGTGGGTGATTGATTCATAATTGAATTGGCCAGTTGTTTAAAGTCTGGGCAGCTCCGTGGTAACATTACCGCCTCTGACGTCCTGGCTTCACTGATGAAGGTATATACTGTATGTACGGTATATATTACGCCGTCAATCTGTTATGGCATCTCCACACTAAGCCAGTATATTACGCCGTCAATCTGTTATGGCATCTCCACGTTAAGCCAGAGTGTGTAGAATATCTGCACGTCATGCATCCTGGTCTTTGAAACCTATTAAGTTTCTCGCACATTAAATGTATAGTATTAAGTACAAACCATAAATCAACTCAATTAAAAAAATAAAGACTACCAAAATACAACAATAAGAGTGATTAACAATACAGCCACGTCAGCTTTGATTCAGAACCCTCGCCGGTGCCGTCACTGTCCTACAAATTTGTAAATGCATGAACACACCAGCTAGTGTCGCTTCCCTGCCTGTCGGTATTTCCATCTGGCACACTGAGGTGGGAGCGTTTGGGGAGATCCACTAGCACTGGACACTGGCATTGGACACTAGCCACAGGGTACTGGACACTGGCGTTGGACACTAGCCACTGGTCACTGAACACGCATTGGACACTGCCGTTGATCACTGAACTATACACTGATATGGAAATCACGATTAACTAATTATTATGCCCTGACTTACATATACAGTATATTGTTATATAAAAGTTAAGTAAATTGTTTACATTAACTTAAACGTTCAGGGAATATTGGTTTTCACTCCTGTGTTTTACATTCTACAAGAAAACACACATTTTGCCTGCAGTTCCTTAAAACTTTTGTCAAATCTTTCAGATTTCTACATAAAAATATAGATTGGCCCAAATTTCGACAGATTTCCATCCAAAATGTTGAATTCGTCAAACGCCATCACTGCCGACAAACCCTCGGCTCAACCCAAGAGCAAAATCATTTCAGTCTTGTACATCAGAGTTAACGTGACGGAAACCAACCATCAAAGATTATCACAAGACACTCGTTGGACATTTCATACTTTTTTCTCACCTGTCATTCATTTATGCATTGTCTAAACGAGACAGCTCAACAATATTTTCAATAATTTCCTTTAGACAGACAGACATAATCAGTACATCGTCATACATATTTACATTGATTAGCATGTATATAGATAAAACAGGTATACAGTACAAACAATAGTAAACAGAATGTTGATGTAACCAAGGATACAGACAAAATTTGTGGTATTGTGTTGACATTACGGGAGAAAATAACACAGTAGATGTTTATATTTGTTTAAATCCCTTGTTTATGTCGCCATTACTCCTCCTTATCAATCACCAGGCACATCCGTAAAGAACACTCCTCATCACTCAAAGTATGGGACTATCTCTCCCCGCCACCTCACATCTCCCATTCATTTTAAACGTCCCTCATAACCGTCTCTTACTCCCCTTTCCGTTTCTCTTTTCACGGAACCCATTCGAGTTCTCTCCGTCCCTCACACACTCACTCATTGTTTACACTTCATAGGGGGTCGACGTTCTATGCCGCGTTTACTATTCTCTCACTCATGTTCCCTCCTAATTCACTCTGATTTACGTCTCCCCTCACTGCCTCTACCCCCTCACTATCTCTCCTATCTCACTGTTTCTCCGACCTCACAATTTTTTCCTCGTCCCCTTGTTTAAAATCCCTTCTCATTATCTCTCAATGTCTCTCCGCATTTTCTTAATCTAATCCCCTTTACTAACACCTCCTGGCCTACGAGAAGCTACCCTGGTGTCCTCCCTCACCATCCTGACTCGCCTCTCACAGTCGAGTTGTAGAGACACAATTAGTCAGCTAAGACAAATGGCACCCAAGATGGTGTACTTTAAGATCCAGTAATTTGTAAATAAATTTTCTCTCAGTTTAAAGAGGAGGCGATTTACTGTACATTCCGGCTCTCGTTCTCTCGACTGTTTTTTATTTCTCTCGATAATTCTCTTTCGACTGTTCTCTCTTTCTCTTGACATTTCTTTCTCACTTGCGTCAGTTTAATGTTTCCCTCATCTGCCGCCTTTTTTAAGAAACTTCTCCACAGTGGCCGTATCTCGAGAGAAACTTACGAACTTTAATTGATACTATAATCATGAGATAGTAAGTCTGTTTCCTCGCGACAAGTTAAGGTATTATTGTTGTTTTAGAAGTATTATATATCAAACTATATTCTTCACATATCAAGTAGAATAAACTCGTACCAGTAATATATTTCAAATCATATACAATAATAGCGCATTTTAAATAGAGTTGATATAATATGACGTTTCAAAATTATCATTATCAAGTAGGGGTGATATATGACTGATCCATTTCAAGACAATCAGATTAGATTAGTGTCCAGGTTGGTTTTATAAGAAAGGCAAAATATAAAACAGGATTTACACTAGTACCGACCACTTGAAGATCATTGTCATTATGTGTTGACTAATTATGAGAGGTCACACGGTACTTGACTCATTTTTATTTGAGTTATATTTTGGTTAATTTCTTATTATTTTCGTTTTCTGTATTGTTCCGTAATTTTATTATTTAGCAATTTAGTCTATCATCTATTTATCAATATATTATTTAACAATATTTCTTTAATTAATTTATATATTTAATTATTAAGTATTTTATATCTTGATTTATTCCTCCTTTTAATTTTAAGTTATCGCTTCTATACATTGACCATTAAAAACAAACCGAACGAAAAGTTTTAAATTGAAAATTTTAATTTTCCAAAAAACTTAAAACACATAACAGTAAATTAAATAGATAAGACTGTAAAATAAATAAAAAATTAATCACCTAAAGAAGAAGAAACCAAACAGACAGATTAAGTGAAATCCCTAGTTAAACACATTCCCTCTAACATACTGTATATAAATATTTTCTCATAGTTGGAGTTTTAATAAGAAGGGTAACTGGGTAACGTAGTTGATATGCTCTGAGTGAAGTCATATTTACGTCTTTAACGTCCCCTGAAACGTAATGTTGTTGTCACAGTTAGTGAGTGCCCGTCCCTTCACCCATACAGGTCCCCTGACGCTGCCCCGTTTGTCTCCCGATCCCATTGTGATTCTTGAATCGCTCTACCATCCAACAACGGCCTCGGATGTATTAGATGTCCAGCCGGGATCATATATGAGAAGATGGCACCGATGCGGCCTGATTAATGTGCCCCAAGGCTTCGTTGGGCCAGACCCGCCATGTGTCTGGCTACCCCACAATAACAACAGCCCCAGTGCTCTACCCTGGGTTACTCCTTGGAAGTATATGTCCACAGAGAGTGTTGTAACATGTATGTTAGGGATAATTAGTTGGAAATAATTATCCCATGTTGGGTAGCGGACCCCTGCATATACTAGTGTCATTGTTTACGTATATGTTGAATAATCTACAATGAGTGCCATGTAATGTACCACCAGTAATGTTGTGAGTAAGAGTAAAGAAGAAGGAACTGAGTTTGCACTAAGCCCAGGAGGTGAACCTGGTAATCATATGATTAATACAAAATCTTTCCCCATTGATTGCATATAAATAAATTTGTTTTTAGAGTACTTTAGGTGTATTCATTTCTCCCACAGTATTTTACCTTTATTTCCATCCAAGTGACCTGATACCAAAATTACCATACTCACGTGCCTAGACCCTCGACCATGCTACCAAAAGAATGCCCAGGCTACCAAAAGAATGACCATGCTACCAAAAGAATGCCCAGGCTACCAAAGGAATGTCCATGCTACCCAAGAATAGGTGACGGAACTGAGTAAGAGTAAGAACTAAGAGAAGTAAATAAGATGAGGGTGGTGTAGAAACAGAGAGGGAGCAAGTAACAAGATCACTAGATTACAAGATGTTGTAACCGCTAGATTAAGGTAAGGATATAAGTACCTTTGGCAGTATGTTCCTCAAGCAGATGTAAACAAAACTAAATGCAAAGTGTGTGGCCATACATATGGCCACACACTTGAACACTACGTCCTCGACTGTGTGAAGATAGAACCTTTTAGGGACAGGTCCAAGCACACTGTGTGTGAAATGGCACAACACTTCATCTCTAATGGCAAGATAGCCGACATATTAAGATTGTATCCACTTTTTTGCGCTTAGTAACTATATCAGTTCTCATGTACAGAACCAAATACGCAATGTGCTTGAATACCTCCCACGTAAATGTGAATAACAAAGTGTGAGGCCAGACATACTGCCTCACACGCCTGTTCTCACGCATTTGTGAATAAGTTACCCTTTATGTATAGAACTAAACAAACAATGTAAATGAAATACTGTGTAACTTTCAGTGCCATAATATCCTGACAACCGGGGTTAATTATTATGACCCTTTGTTAACCCTACTCTGTAATCCTTTTGCGCTACCGCTCACAGGATGAGTGTGGGGTGCACAATAAAGTAGCCGCTGCAAGCGGCAAAATCAAAATCAAATCTCACTGACCATCACCACGACCTCATCTGCAAATTTGGTAAGAAGCTTCTACACCATCCTCGACACCGGCTCCTACTACCACCTGAGATCCCTAGTCCGAGAATTGCTGTTCGACACCACAACCGCATCCAGCCCATACGTGCACGAACTGATCGCTATAAGAACAGCCCAGTCCCAACCATTGTAAAAATTATCAATAACTTGTAATAAACCAGTGTATTCACTCCCAGTAAACACTACTCCTTGCACTGTCATTATGTTGAAATGAACTGTAGTTTGAGCTTTTCCCCATCTAGTTATTATATGTCTTATTTGTGTCACTTATGTTACTTGTATATTATTTGTAATTCGAAACCCATTCCCCAAATATGTAACTGTATATTTTCAGCCTTCTGGCTGCCAAGCTCTTTCAATAAACCGTTAATAATTATTATTATTATTATTATTATTATTATTATTACACACACACACACTCTCCTCCCAGACTTCCCGTCACGTGTCACGATTTCTCCTCACCCACCTCCCATTATTCCCCCCCTCACCTTTCAGATATTTCCCTCACCACTCAAGATCTCCCCTCACTTCTCACGACCTTTCCTCGACCAGTTTAACGCTGCCAACATCAGATAGACAGTAGGGCGGACAGCAAGAAGAGTACTCTAACAAGACTAGAACTTATACTACAGTGGCAGGAGTATGATGAGGATAAACAGTGATAGTAGCGATACAAAACGAGGATTAAAGGAACACTACCCCCCAACTTATTTCGCATAAGACAACCTAACCTAACCAAACCTAACCTAACCAGCCTAATCTAAGCTACCTTTACATATCCTAACATATTCTTACCTAACCTAACTTAACTGAACCCCCAACATCATCTACAACTAATTGACCCCAACATCATCTACAACACTAATTGGCCTACCGGACCATATTGTTAAAACGGTTAATATAATTAGTCGGATGCTAAATGGTTCACGTCACCCACAGTATATTGCAGAAACTCACCACTCGTGTTTTAGGTTGCAGGGATTGTTTTATGCTGCGCTGGTCACGTAAAATTGTAACCTCAGTACGTCAGGCTACCATGCGCTTGTGTTGTGTATGTAATAATAATAATAAATATTACTGGTTTATTAATAAATATATCAGCCACACGACGAAAATACACAAATGACGTAAATGGAGCTATACAGTCAACAGCGTAAGTTCGCTGTATGATACGAGCCAGGTGATCTGGTAACACTGTATGGAAAAGAGTTGCTTTAAATGGCTAATTATTTAAGATAATGATCGGAGATTGCCTATATAAACATTTATTGCATATAACTTAATTAGTATCAATGTATTTATGTTATTAAGAAATATGTGACATTGCCGTAGGGTGATTCATAACTTGGGATCCAGACCTAAGATTATATTATTCATACTGTTACTGCCAACGAGTATTTTTCATAGTTAATGACACATTCATTATAAACCGTTTCAGCAATAAATCGGAAGTTGCATGAAAACATTACATAATGTCACTTATACGCAAAATTAAAACATGTACATTATTGAAACTGTTTCTTGATTAGCACGTCGGTTGTTTCTATTAACGTCATTTTTTTTGCCCGAGAGAATCACAAGTTAGAATATTACAATGCGCTTCTTCTATAGCCTTCTGAAGTGAACTATAACCGTCTAAACCCACCTCTTCTTTTACTGAGTTGTGTGAAACAATATTGACAAGTTTTGTAAACTTATTAAATTTTGTTCAAAATATTACAAAAGTTGTGTGAATTATTTTATCCCGATATTTCTTAAGCATGATCTTCATCTCTGACTGGAATCATGGACATCAGATCTCACTCACCAGGGATGCTTCCAACCTTACACTAAATTTGGCTACTAGGTTTCTATGATGTTTTCACCATGAAGCAGCAGGGGGGGGGGGGGGGGGAGACTTTTGGTATGTATCAAGGTATAATATAGGGAAGCTTTCCTGATACTTTCAGCTTTGTTAATTTTGTCCAGGTCTCTACACTAATGTTCCTGTACTATACAGTATATAATGCAGTAAGAGGCAAAACTATCTTTCCAGTTTTGCCTGATTTTTTTTTTTTTTAAGCTGGCAAAACACATCAAGATTTACCTCGACTACATATGAACAGTTGGTGTGCCTGACTGAGTAGCATGATTCATCTGAGGCGAGAAACCCTCCACGGAACATGAAGCATAATATGGTTCGAAACATCCCAAAGCAGTAAATGCGGTAAATTATATATATTTTAAATATATTAGTACAATTCTCAGTACATTCAAATTATGCAGATGGAAACTCAGAGTCAGTCCTCGCCTGCAGTGTAAAAGTTTCCCAAAGAGCGTGTCGGAAGGCTCGAGTAGTCGTGATACATTTATCCAAAACTAGGAAAATAGTTTTGTCTCATTGTACATATAAGCCAACTTAATTTGACTTACTCGATTACTAAGATCTTGGTTCAGAAACGAGTTTTAAAAATACATTGCCATGATAACTGTAAAAAAAAAAATTACGTAAAAATAAAGGAAAGTGAAACAATTCATTTCAATCAATCACTTCGGCTGGAGCATGTGACACAATGAATGCTCGTACCAAGGCCGTCGTGACTAGAACCCTCGCTCGTACCAAGGCCATCGTGACTAGAGCCCTCGTTCGTACCAAGGCCGTCGTGACTAGAACCCTCGCTCGTACCAAGGCCATCGTGACTAGAACCCTAGCTCGTACCAAGGCCATCGTGACTAGAACCCTAGCTCGTACCAAGGCCGTCGTGACTAGAACCCCCGCACGTATCAAGGCCGTCACGATTAGAACCCTCGCTCCATCGAGCGGTTCGTAAGGCATTATATTTTGTTGTCATGTTTCGTTCTCATATGTGTTAAGTGATGATGACAGTGTTCCACAACGAGAACCGCAAGTTAGAATATTGACAAATTTTGTATTTCATTCACGGTGTATGTCTTCACCTGAGAGAGAGAGAGAGAGAGAGAGAGAGAGAGAGAACATGTGACAATTCTGACAAGACTTCCTATCTGCTATTTTTGGTCTGGCTCTGGGGAACATCCCCCTCATGACGCACTCTACAAGATTACAATAGCTGTATAAGAGTGAACGACGCTCCTTCCATCTATACCAGTAAATAGCTAATGACATGACACTTACTGATATAAGAATGAAGGAGCAGATGAAAACACAGTACAGAAACAGAGGGATTAACAAAAATAAGCGGTTTGATCACAGGACGCGGGTTATTCTCCTTGTGTGTAAACTGAACAAAAGATGATGAAACACCGGACAAGAGAAACCACTTTACGTGAAGACAAAATCTTTTAATGTAAATAGCATATTTTCGTTTGAAACACCACCGCTTTGATGATCTAATGGATCACCTGAAGGTTTACGCAACCAGTTAATTTCACCTTAACCCCTTCACTACGGAAAGGCACTTTTAATATTTTATTTGACTAACATCAGACGATTATATTCAGTACAGACAACCCCCTCCCTCCATACACAAGGGGTTCAGATTAGCCACCCAGTCCCAAAATCTAATCTAATCTAACCTAACCTAACCTTACCTTGAACGCCTGAGTGTGCATGATCTTCATGTTATATATGAGAGAGAGACAGAGAGTTTAAGTGTGTTTGTGGGGGAAGATGTGGTGCACTGGTGCTGATAGAGCCTCCAGGATATTGGTTTAGGGAAGATAAGTTTATTGTGTGGTGGACTGGTGGCTGGTCGCTTGGTGTGGTGTGTATGACCAGCAATAGTATCGAGCGCTTCGTCTGTCCACCCCCGTCTAGCACGACTCACAGCACCAGTAGGAGGACGTGTCTAGTGACGTTACAAAACACCTTGTGACTGATTGACTCAAGACGCTGTGTTGATTGTTGTATTTAAAGGAGGAGGAGGAATGAGTTATATAGATCAGGTGTTGAGGAATTCCAAGTGTGTCAAGAGATTTGTTTTTTAATAATATGATGCAAACGAGGAATTTTATGAAAACCAAATCTAGGTTAGCTTGCAGTTGCATCGATAACAAGAACTTTTAGACGACTTTAGGGATTACATGAAATCCCAAGTTTACATTTTAGGGCTTACTTTACATCCCTAGTTACATAGATGCCCAATAATATACATATTAGGGAGGAAAGTTTGGTACATGTGAATGTCTCTCAGTGACCAGACAGCTCCAGTGCGCCACCATTACCGGATCATGATTTAATTTACTTGGATTAGGTAAGTTTCCGCTTCAGCAATAATTCCCAGAGAGGTTATTAGCTTGATTACAATGGCTTACTCCTCTGAGTACTATGTCAATGTACGATGCCAGCCCACTGAGTACATTGAGTTAACCCCTTGAATGCAATGTTTTAATCTGCCGAATAGGATGAAAACCAGCTGAGTACAATGACTTAACCCACCGAAAATGACATCTTAACTTACCGAGTACGATAACATAACCTACCGATTACATTGACTTAACCTACTCGGTACGATGACTTACCCCAGTGAGTACGATGATTTAAAATCTTGACTTCGATGACATAATCTAAAGATTAAGTCAATGTACTCAGTGCGTTAAGTCATTGACTCATCTACTGCTGTAATTTGTTTCAAAGGGTAATTAATGTTCTTGCTGGTATAGAACATAGTCACTAGTCATTGTGTATCTATCTTTGGTATTGAGTTCTAAACTTCTGCAACTTTCTCGGATTTTGTTTAGTATTGTTAAATGTATTACATTTTAGCAATTCAATATTCAATGTTTTACTGTTTATAATTAGCATTATTTTCATCATAAGGTTCTTATTGTAATGAACCCATTAGTGTTTCTAATCTTATTTATAATAATAAATAATTTACATTGATGCTATCGTATTTTATTTCATGTTTCTATGTGTGATGATGTCAAGAGATGACGAAATGTTACCACATAATTATATTGCTGTTTATCCATACGCTGGTGTTGATGTTCAACCCATACATCAAGGTCTCTATATTGACCCTGCTATATATATTGTATACGTGAACCTCTAATGGGTACGGGTGGTCCCCATTAGAGGTTCACGGCGCCATAAGCTCGTTGAACAGGCTTTGTGTGAAATATAACAAAGTCTAGGACTGCTTTTAGTATCCTGGTGGTCCAGCGGTTAGCGTTCCCCGGTCACAGTCATAGGCTTGTGGGCCGTGGGTTCGAATCCTGGCGGGTTGAGGTGTTGATTGTAAACTGATAACCACAAGGAAAGAAGAAAACACGAAGTTCCCAAGCGCTTTCGTGTAATTCACGTCTTCAGGGGTGAGTACAGACTAGAGAGAGAAATACAAATCAAGGTGTATATATATAGAGGAGGGTGAGACCAGGTCCACAATGGCCAGGTATTAGGTAATGACCCAACTAATCTTTAAATAGCACACAATGGTTGGTGGTCAGGTCAGATGGTCAGGTGACCCGGCCTTCTCACCTGGTCACAAATCTTCTTAATTACAAAATTGTCCAGCTTGTACATGCCGTTACTCAAATTCATGTTGAATGCTTCGGTATGTTTAGTAAGACTAGATTCTATGATGTTCCTACTATCAATTGAATTACATGGTAATATTGAGGAGGCATTATCCCAGTCAATGCAATGCTTGTTATCCCTCAAATGAACAAACAGAGCATTGGATTCCTGGCCTGTCCTAACACTGTATTTGTGTTGTTTAATTCTAGTTACAAGATCTTTACCTGTCTGGCCTAAGTAAAACATATTACATTCCTTGCAAGGAACTTTATAAATGCAACCAATTGTGTTGTTGGGGGAGTTCTTGATTAACATTTGTTTAACAATGCATGAGTTTTTAAACGCCACATTGACGTTCCAGGTTTTTAGTTGCGAAGGAATGTGTGAGAATTTTTTGTGAAATGGTAATATTAAGATATTCTTATGGTCATGGGTGGGCTTGGGATCAGTTCTACAAACAGTTTTCTTAGTAATGTTTAGGCATTTGTCTATGAAAGATCTAGGGTATTAAAGGTTTGAGCGACATCAGTTTCTCAACTCTAATGTTGATATTCTCTCCACAATTAGCTTCAAATAACCTCTAACGTCTAACAACTCTGATGCTATGCTTCTCAGATATCATTAACGCGACCTATTCTTTATACTCTCAGCAGAAACAGCAACACAGCAGTAGTGTTTAACAGGTGTCAAAAATGCAAAACGGAAAATGTTGGGTGACGAGGAAAAAGTGAAACGTCAGACAGTTTAACTGACAATACGTGTTATATTGATTACGTCATCCGGCTCCCCAATTGTTATTTCTATTTACGTGCACGACACAGGACATCATTTTTCCTTTCAGTATTTTCCCTATAAAATATCATAACCCGCGTTTGAACGGCGTAGCGCGTGGTACAATCAGGACAACGAAAGGTTATTGAAAAGTTGAACCTTTGACAGCGTTAACGCTAAAAGAAACACAAAATAAGATTTGATCCCCGAAATAATATTGGCCCTTCAATACTCTCATCAAATTTAGTTTCAATATTTATGATTTTTTTTCCTAACAGAGAATATTGTGATATAAAACATTCAATACAAGCAAATATTGTACAGCCGAAACCAAAAATTCCTTGAACACATGGTAATAGCTGGCATCGACTTGTGTTATAGGTGGGGAACGCTGCCTTTCATTTCATATGGTCTTGACATGAAGAAATACACTGAACAATTATGTAAATAGTATTAAAACCATAATTTCCTTTACTTACCTGGCCCTAAAGTAGACATTGCCAGATATAGTCAAAACTATCAGGGAATTTTGTCCACAACTGTACAAATCCAATACCAAAACATTTAAGAATATCGATATTTTGTAAATATTTTGGGGGTAAGAAAGTTCACTACACTTTATATCCTTTCGTTGTCATTTTTATCATTAATTTTCAACTAACTCGAAACATTTGAATATGGTTGTAATCCAGACATTACTTGAAGTGAACCAAAACTAAAAGTAGAGACATAATGTGCATTCCCGTTGTCTTTTGCTGACCGCCAATTGTTTCCTCTTTTCGCTGTCAAAATATTACAGCAATTACCCTACACGCCTGATTCGCCTCCTACCATTAATGGGTTATCACGTCCTGGGTGGCCATGACAGCTATATGACCCAGGTAACAGCAGGTGGCTCAACATGCTGCCCTGGGACGCTGTGTTGTGTTATTATTCCTGCAGTCGCCTTAAAGGTGATATCAACAGTATTTGGATTAAAATCAGACTTTAGAGTCAGTTTCTTTCAATTCTAAACTTCATTACCGAGTCATTTTCTGTGTTCAAATCCTGATTCTGTGAATAAGAGTTACGAAATTTATTATTCATAAGATCACTGAGCGCTTGTTGCTACGCCTTTGTTTTCCGCCCTGCCATGGCGGTCATGATTATTATAATAATAAAAAAAATCACAAGTTTAGAACATGGGTCTTCTTTTTCGATGACCCTGTATACATAAGTTCATTTGAATCTACTGTTATACGAAGACCGCCACACTTGATAATGGAGAGCTTCCAGATTTCAATAAAACATCTGGTAATAAGTGTTTTCTTATAACTTGTATTCCAGTTGAGGATCTGTTTGGCTCACTGTTCATCTTTTCTTCTTGTGAAATAACCTGACCACTACCATATCAGTTCCTTAGATATTATAATAACATCTCCTAACCCTGTGGGAGGCCCCTCACCCGCCCTGCTCTCCCGGCCATGCTGGCCACACCAACATACTTTACATCTTCTTACGTCTGTTCTCCTACTTTAGATTTTGTGCGTTATTTTTTAATTATCGCCAAGTTTTCCCGGCGAGTTAGTACTCACGGTGCCATGGTCAGACAACTATTTAAACAAAGGTTTACATTGTTCTTAAGTGCACGAGTTCACTTACCAAAGACTGCACAACACGCTGACCCGTCTTTGGCTCGACTGACTTCCACACGAAAGTGAGAAAAAAAATGTTAGAAAAAATTGACTAAAGTTTAGTAAAAGTCGATGATGCATCTCGGTAAATTTAAATAAAAATTATATTACTTTTAACATAACAGGAATAAGCTGACCTTGTTATGCAGGCAGAAGCTTTACAGTTTTTTATAGGGAATAGCCCACACGGGCACAGGTCATATTGACCCACAACGAGGCCTGTGTGAACAAGATAGTTAAATAGATAATACCAGCAATGTAAGCCCGCCAAAAAAGGTGTCGGGATTTTTGCCATGATTTACATTCTGGAACATAGAATTAAATGTTCTGTTATATGATATATACAGTATACTGTATACTCTGGGTATGATGATGTGTTGGTATGCTTGCTCTCTTTACCAGAGATACGAGCGACCTTGGATGTTTCGTTTCTGCGTCAGTCTTCCATCTCGTTTGGATAATTGATGGAGAATGAATTCTGTTTCAATTGCGTAGCAAAGAAGTCGAATCCATATTGAAACCCATGAACCGAGAATATCATTTTCATATTTCAAGATCCTCAAAATAAAGGAAAATACACGAGAATATCCATAAAGAGAAGACTGAAATAATCTGATGCGACCATAAGGTAGAGGAGAAATACTACATAATATATTAATATTTCAGTCAGCCGGTTTTCTGTACATAGTAGTTGGAAAATGTCAACGCTTTTGTTCCGATCTCAAGCAATCCTTTCCTGTTGTACGCCACAAATACATCGTTAATCATCCATCAAGGAAATACTACACATCACGTGACCATTAATTTTGAAGCAAATATTACAGTAGGCTTATTATTATTTCAGTAGTCTAAAACAAACACCATTGCACGCTAAATGATATTACGCCTACAGTATGTATAGTCAGGGGTACCAACTCAACACATACATCAGCGTCTGTACATACTGTATTTGCTCATTTCGATTCTCATCGTACCCGAGGATCGCGATACAGAGACAGAGCTGGAATACAAACAACGTACAAAACAGTGCAGGCATACAAACATTATACAAATAATCCATGTGAGTTATGTTTACATAATACACCAGAAACTTCTCAGTGTTTAGATGGTGGAGGTAAGTCTTCCCTCAAGGTCAATGCAAATTAGTAGTGCTCGCTAAAATGATAGGGAAATTAACCAACAACAAGCTATGAATTATAAAAGCACCTGAGTTGTGCCTATAAAGATGATTTAGTTAGATGTCATCGTTGGCAATTGTTAATTTCTTATTCTTAACCTGACCTAACGCTGACCTAACCTAACGCTCACCTAAACTAACCTAACGGGAACCTAACCTAACTTATCCTAAACTAACCTAACCTAATCCAACGCTAACCTAACTAAAGCCAGCGATAACCTAACCTAATGTAACCCCTCAGGTACCGTTTGGGTGGATAATCATCAGGTGAAATAAGAGGGGGTGGTCCAATTATTCATCTCATCTTCACCAACAATCTAATTATAATTTCAGATTCCGTTTCGTAGACACACCCGAGACTAAAATCTCCTCTCATATTATCTCATCAAAGACTTCCTTCACAAACTCCTGCAAGAAATTTTTAACTCCACATTCCGCACACAAAAATATTCTCTGAGTTATTAACGGTTTCAGACTAGAATATAAGCTGCTTAACTTTATTGGGTTAGGTTAGGTTATGGTTAAGTTATGGCTAGATTACTTTAGGCTAGGGTGGTGGTGTGTGGCCCCGTGGTAGTGTATGGCCTCGTGTTTTTTGTGGTCCTGTAGTGGTGTGTGGCCCTGCATTGGTGCGCGGCCCTGTAGTAGTTTGCTGTCATGTAGTAGTTTGCGTCCCCGAGATAGTGTGTGGGCCTGTGGTGGTTAGTGGGCTTGTAGTAGTAATGTGGCCCCGTAGTCGTGCGTGCTACCGTGGTGATATGTGGCCCTGTGGTGGTGTGTAGACGCGTGGTGGTGTGTAGACGCGTGGTGGTGTGTAGACTCGTGGTGGTGTGTGGCCCCGTGGTGGTATGTGGCCCCGTGCTGGTGTGTGACGCCGTAGTGGTGTGTGGCCCCCTGGTGGTGTGCTGCTCTGTAGTGGGGTGTGGCTCCGTAGTGGGGTGTGGCCCCTGGTGGTGTGCTGCTCTGTGGTGGTTTGTGGCCCCGTAGTGGTGTGTGGCACATGGTGGTGTGTAACCTCATGGCTGTGTGCTGTTCGGTGGTGGAGTGCGGCCAAGACGCCATGTAGGGTCGATAGTAATGACACCCGCTGTCTCATTTGACAATGAAGACTTCGGCTGCTTTATGTGATGGCCAGTTCTTGACAGTCTTCCCTTTATTCTCTTTATGTTCGTTTACAGGTCTAAGGATTTTTTGTCGTCTGCCATGATTTTAGGGAGAACGATGAAATGAAGAATAGAAGTTAGTTACGCAATCATCATCAGATGGTTAAATCATTATCATAGGAAACTGACGTAACTCTCTCGTTAGCAATGGTTTAATATCTATAAATACCTAATAGGTTCTGCTCTTCTGGACAGGGTACGCTGACAAGCTCTCAAAGATACATAAAGAGCCTTATGACAGTGTGTGTTACTCTTGCACAAAATGGATCCTTGTCGTGTAGATCACAACTGTATGACACCAGTCATAATTGATAAAATATTTGTTTAGTGAAATACATAAGAGAGAACAGTGATGTAGTGGTGAGGTGGTTAATATTCTACAGTGGTCATCTATTGCTCTTGGGTCTAATTCTTATTGAGCAGGTATTGTGGGAGGGATATGTAATGTGAGTCAGTGCTAATAGTTTAACCACAGCCTCTACCGGCTTGTCTAAAGGCTTAATTGGTTCATAAAAATTCAGACCAGTTTGTGATATATGACGTCAGGCCCACGTGACTGACACCCTGGGTCGACTATCTCATACTGGTTGTGATATGTGGTGCCAGGCCCACGTGACTGACACCCTGGGTCGACTATCTCATACTGGTTGTGATATGTGGTGCCAGGCCTACGTGACTGACACCCTGGGTTGACTATCTCTTACTGGTTGTGATATGTGGTGCCAGGCCCACGTGACTGACACCCTGGGTTGACTATCTCATACTGGTTGTGATATGTGGTGCCAGGCCCACGTGACTGACACCCTGGGTTGACTATCTCATACTGGTTGTGATATGTGGTGCCAGGCCCACGTGACTGACACCCTGGGTTGACTATCTCTTACTGGTTGTGATATGTGGTGCCAGGCCCACGTGACTGACACCCTGGGTTGACTATCTCTTACTGGTTGTGATATGTGGTGCCAGGCCCACGTGACTGACACCCTGGGTTGACTATCTCATACTGGTTGTGATATGTGGTGCCAGGCCCACGTGACTGACACCCTGGGTTGACTATCTCATACTGGTTGTGATATGTGGTGCCAGGCCCACGTGACTGACACCCTGGGTTGACTATCTCTTACTGGTTGTGATATGTGGTGCCAGGCCCACGTGACTGACACCCTGGGTTGACTATCTCTTACTGGTTGTGATATGTGGTGCCAGGCCCACGTGACTGACACCCTGGGTTGACTATCTCTTACTGGTTGTGATATGTGGTGCCAGGCCCACGTGACTGACACCCTGGGTTGACTATCTCATACTGGTTGTGATATGTGGTGCCAGGCCCACGTGACTGACACCCTGGGTTGACTATCTCATACTGGTTGTGATATGTGGTGCCAGGCCCACGTGACTGACACCCTGGGTTGACTATCTCTTACTGGTTGTGATATGTGGTGCCAGGCCCACGTGACTGACACCCTGGGTTGACTATCTCATACTGGTTGTGATATGTGGTGCCAGGCCCACGTGACTGACACCCTGGGTTGACTATCTCATACTGGTTGTGATATGTGGTGCCAGGCCCACGTGACTGACACCCTGGGTTGACTATCTCTTACTGGTTGTGATATGTGGTGCCAGGCCCACGTGACTGACACCCTGGGTCGACTATCTCTTACTGGTTGTGATATGTGGTGCCAGGTCCACGTGACTGACACCCTGGGTCGACTATTTCATACTGGTTGTGATATGTGGTGCCAGGACCACGTGACTGACACCCTGGGTCGACTATTTCATACTGGCTGTGATATGTGGTGCCAGGCCCACGTGACTGACACCCTGGGTCGACTATCTCATACTGGCTGTGATATGTGGTGCCAGGCCCACGTGACTGACACCCTGGGTCGACTATCTCATACTGGTTGTGATATGTGGTGCCAGGTCCACGTGACTGACACCCTGGGTCGACTATTTCATACTGGTTGTGATATGTGGTGCCAGGACCACGTTACTGACACCCTGGGTCGGCTATTTCATACTGGTTGTGATATGTGGTGCCAGGCCTACGTGACTGACACCCTGGGTCGACTATCTCATACTGGTTGTGATATGTGGTGCCAGGCCTACGTGACTGACACCCTGGGTCGACTATCTCATACTGGTTGTGATATGTGGTGCCAGGTCCACGTGACTGACACCCTGGGTCGACTATTTCATACTGGTTGTGATATGTGGTGCCAGGTCCACGTGACTGACACCCTGGGTCGACTATTTCATACTGGTTGTGATTTGTGGTGCCAGGCCCACGCGACTGACACCCTGGGTCGACTATCTCATACTGGTTGTGATTTGTGGTGCCAGGCCCACGCGACTGACACCCTGGGTTGACTAGTAAGTGTTCACTGTTACGGTGTATAATCTATATTATGGCTGCAGGTCATCCCTTGTCCTGCCGTTCTCTGGAAACAATAATTAAACATAACACACAGAGGTTACCACTGCGGGTTATCTTCTGAGAGTCCTACAGGTTGTCTCACCTCATTTCCCTGCCCTAGTATTATATCGCAAAAATGCTGTCAACATTATATATTTTTAATTAACACATACTCTCTCCTCACCAGAGTCAACCAATCAAGGAGAAAAATCCGGGTTGTCGATACTAAATACTCCCAGAGTCACAAATGTCAAATGTTCAGGAGCGTCTCACTGACCCTGAGAGTAGCAAGTGTTTGGTGTTGGTGAGTCAATGATGTTGGACGTTATCACTGAACACGGCGCAGCTGGTCTACTGAAGCTAAGTGACCAGACCTCACTTCCCCTCTCCTTCCCTTTCACTCCTCCTCCCTCCCACACAAAACACTGTACTCGCCGCCTTCATTTCCTCAACTAAAATAAAGTACTCGTTCACACACGGCTCGAATGGGCGTGTTCCTAGATCGAATTAATGAACCTTCAGACAGGAGCCGAGTGCCGTATCCACTCGGCCACCGCACCTCTATATCATAGTGGGGGGGAAACCTGAAAAGTGACTCAGCTGAAATGTATGAGTATTGTGCCTACATCCATCTGGGCCTCACCGTGACCAGTGTTTCATATAAACACACACAAAAGGACGAGATATGGTGAAGTGGGGGTGCGATGTGGGGAGTGGGACAGTGAGAGGAAGGAGTGCTGATGGCGGGGAGGGTGGGGAGAGGCAGGGGGAGAAAGGGGGAGGAGAGGGCCTGCTGATGTAATGTGATCTTTAACAGTTAACTAATTTTAACGATTTGCTCCCTCCAAGAGATTAATTTTTATTCATTCAATCTCACTTTCTGCTTTTGTTCATCTCACAGTGTAAAAAGAAAGTAATTTAGAATAACCTTTTTATAGTTGTGTCTCCTGTGTGTGTGAGAGAGGGGGGCCACAGAGGCATAGTGCAGGGGGAGGAGAACACGTGAAAAGCATTATAAACATTGTGAGTCTCCAGCTGCTTTGTGTCACCCCGTTTACAGAAGGTATGTGGCCTCCCTCCCTCCTTCACTCCTTCCCGCCCTCTCTTTCTCCCTTTCCCTTCCCTCTCTTTCTCCCTTCCCTCCCTCTCTCTCTCACTCGTCCCTCTCCTTCTCACTCGTCCCCCTCCCTCTCTCTCTCACTCGTCCCCCTCCTTCTCTCCCTCTCCCTCTCTCCCACTCTTCCCCCTCCCTCTCTTTCTCCCTCTTCCCCCCTCCCTCTCTCTCTCTCCCTCTTCCCCCTCCCTCTCTTTCTCCCTCTTCCTCCTCCCTCTCTTTCTCCCTCTTCCTCCTCCCTCTCTTTCTCCCTCTTCCCCCCTCCCTCCCTCTCTCACTCGTCCCCCTCCCTCTCTCTCTCTCCCTCTCTCCCACTTCGTCCTCTTTCTCCACTGTATTGGTTGCAAGATGGCAACTCTGGCTTTAAGATATCGGGAGGGGGAGGCCATGTATGGTACTAGTGGAGCTACGAGGCCATGAGCATCACTAGTGGAGCTACGAGACCATGAGCATCACTAGTGGAGCTACGAGACCATGAGCATCACTAATGGAGCTACGAGACCTCGAGCATTGCTAGTGCAGCTACGAGGTCACGAGCATTACTAGTGGAGCTACGAGACCTCGAGCATTACTAGTGGAGCGACGAGGTCACGAGCATTACTAGTGCAGCTACGAGACCTTGAGCATTACTAGTGCAGCTACGAGACCTCGAGCATCACTAGTGCAGCTACGAGGTCACGAGCATTACTAGTGGAGCTACGAGACCTCGAGCATTACTAGTGGAGCGACGAGGTCACGAGCATTACTAGTGGAGCTACGAGACCTCGAGCATTACTAGTGGAGCTACGAGACCTCGAGCATTACTAGTGGGGCTACGAGGCCACTAGATTTGCAAGTGGAGATACGAGGCCACGAGCAGTACTAGTGGAGATACGAGGGCACGAGAATTACTAGAGGAGATACGAGGCCACGAGAATTACTAGAGGAGATACGAGGCCACGAGAATTACTAGAGGAGATACGAGGCCACGAGAATTACTAGAGGAGATACGAGGCCACGAGAATTACTAGAGGAGATACGAGGCCACGAGAATTACTAGAGGAGATACGAGGCCACGAGAATTACTAGAGGAGATACGAGGCCACGAGAATTACTAGAGGAGATACGAGGCCACGGGTAGTAATTGTGGAGCTAAGAGGTCTAGTCTACCTCCTACCAGCCGCAGCGTACATACAACTTATATATATTTACCTGACACCTGAAGATTCCCTCTCAATAATAACTGCCGTGATAACCTTGTTAACATACCTGAAAAGAAAAAATATCAATGAATATAAAAAAATAATTATAATAATAATTAACGGTTTATTAAATAAAATTCTGCAGCCCGAAGGCTGAAAATATGCATTGGACATAAATGACTTATTACATACATTGGTGGTTTAACAAAAGCCTTCATTAGAGAGAGAGAGAGAGAGAGAGAGAGAGAGAGAGAGAGAGAGAGAGAGAGAGAGAGAGAGAGAGAGAGAGAGAGAGAGAGAGAGAGAGAGAGACTGTGCATTTAACAATCACTATTATGTCATTGTAGCACTGTCGCATCTTATACTGTGCAGTACACGACAAAATATATAATTAGTTTACTGGAAATTCACAAGATTATCTACTTATTAAAGGTATAAGATCATCTGAAGATTAACATCTAGGTTATGTCACCTCAAGATTAGCCCCAGTTTATTTCACGTTTACATTAGTCCAAGCATATTTTACCTGAAGATTATTACCATCTTTTTTCACCTGGAGATTAAACAGCCTTACGATACCTGGAGGAGCTAGGTTAGGTTAGGTTAGCGTCATGGCGTTTAGTTTAAGGTAAAAAAAATGAAAGAGCGAACCATTAGGGGATCTGAATTAAAATGTATTTGTACTTAAAATCCTTACATGTTGAGGTACAGAAATATATAAGCACAACACTCGAGCTGTGCATAATGTTTGATAACAGTGTTGGGTAAAACTAATGAAGAACAAATTAAAACAGAGAAACTCGTCATTCGGTCAACAGCATCTGGTAATGTTTAGTTATCACCAGAGAACAACAGCGGCAGCTGCAACATAAAACAGCCAACAGGGATTGTGTAGTGTTAAGTTTTAATAGGCCTTAATGACCAAGGGGGCAGCGGTGGCTGGGTGGATACAGTGCTTCACACCTGATGACGTTAAGTTTAAACTATTGTAATCATTAATTTACACAACAGTTATCAGTGTTTATTGGTAGTTGTTGTCTAGTGCGTGAACTGACGTTGTGTATGAGCTTAGATGTTACCTAGTGCGTGAACTGACGTAGTGTATGAGCTTAATGGTTGTCTAGTGTATGAACTGACGTAGTGTATGAGCTTAGTGGTTGTCTAGTGTATGAACTGACGTAGTGTATGAGCTTAGATGTTACCCAGTGCGTGAACTGACGTAGTGTATGAGCTTAGTGGTTGTCTAGTGTATGAACTGACGTAGTGTATGAGCTTAGATGTTACCTAGTGCGTGAACTGACGTAGTGTATGAGCTTAGATGTTACCTAGTGCGTGAACTGACGTTGTGTGTGAGCTTAGATGTTGTCTAGTGTATGAACTGACGTAGTGTATGAGCTTAGATGTTACCTAGTGCGTGAACTGACGTAGTGTATGAGCTTAGATGTTACCCAGAGCGTGAACTGACGTAGTGTATGAGCTTAGTGGTTGTCTAGTGTATGAACTGACGTAGTGTATGAGCTTAGATGTTACCTAGTGCGTGAACTGACGTAGTGTATGAGCTTAGATGTTACCTAGTGCGTGAACTGACGTTGTGTATGAGCTTAGATGTTGTCTAGTGTATGAACTGACGTAGTGTATGAGCTTAGATGTTACCTAGTGCGTGAACTGACGTAGTGTATGAGCTTAGATGTTACCTAGTGCGTGAACTGACGTTGTGTATGAGCTTAGATGTTGTCTAGTGTATGAACTGACGTAGTGTATGAGCTTAGATGTTACCTAGTGCGTGAACTGACGTAGTGTATGAGCTTAGATGCTACCTAGTGCGTGAACTGACGTAGTGTATGAGCTTAATGGTTGTCTAGTGTATGAACTGACGTAGTGTATGAGCTTAGTGGTTGTCTAGTGTATGAACTGACGTAGTGTATGAGCTTAGATGTTACCCAGTGCGTGAACTGACGTAGTGTATGAGCTTAGTGGTTGTCTAGTGTATGAACTGACGTAGTGTATGAGCTTAGATGTTACCTAGTGCGTGAACTGACGTAGTGTATGAGCTTAGATGTTACCTAGTGCGTGAACTGACGTTGTGTATGAGCTTAGATGTTGTCTAGTGTATGAACTGACGTAGTGTATGAGCTTAGATGTTACCTAGTGCGTGAACTGACGTAATGTATGAGCTTAGATGTTACCCAGTGCGTGAACTGACGTTGTGTATGAGCTTAGATGTTGTCTAGTGTATGAACTGACGTAGTGTATGAGCTTAGATGTTACCTAGTGCGTGAACTGACGTAGTGTATGAGCTTAGATGTTACCTAGTGCGTGAACTGACGTTGTGTATGAGCTTAGATGTTGTCTAGTGTATGAACTGACGTAGTGTATGAGCTTAGATGTTACCTAGTGCGTGAACTGACGTAGTGTATGAGCTTAGATGTTACCTAGTGCGTGAACTGACGTTGTGTATGAGCTTAGTGGTTGTCTAGTGTATGAACTGACGTAGTGTATGAGCTTAGATGTTACCTAGTGCGTGAACTGACGTAGTGTATGAACTTAGTTGTTGTCTAGTGCGTGAACTGACGTAGTGTATGAGCTTAGTGGTTGTCTAGTGCGTGAACTGACGTAGTGTATGAGCTTAATGCACAAAGGCAGAATATACCCTACAGAAAACTCAGATTAAATAACAATGACCCCAAATGGATAAATATTTATTTAAAGAATATTATTGGACAAAGGAAGGCTATAAGCGGGAGAATAAATCGTGGTGATATTTACCTCCGAGATTATTAGAAGGTATTGGCCAGTAGGGTTAAGACCTAGATAAGAAAAGCAAAGAAATAATGAACTGAAGGTAGCAAGGGAGGCGAAGCTAAACCCAAGGGATTCTTTCAAATGTATCTAACTAAAACACGAGAAAAGATTGGACCAATACAGTCAGACACCGGCGAGCTAACTGATAACGACGAAGAAATGAGCAATAATCTGAACAGAAATTTGTCAACTGTTTTCACCACCGAAATTTTAAACATGATACCCGAAGCATCGAATACAGTATATACAGAGATAGTGAAGAAACTAGAATAAGCGAGAAAGTAGTGACTAGTAACGATGTTAGTAAGCAAATAGACAAGTTAAAGCCTAATAAAACAAATCTATCACTAGCAAGTCTACAGACTTGGGCGCACCCTCATTCAACTACTACAAGTCACCAGGTCCCGGTGAGATATTTGCCAGAGTACTAGAGAAATGTGAGGAAGAGCTTAGTATGCCCATAGCAAATTTGTTTAACATGTCATTAAAACAGGGTGTAGTACCAGAATCGTAGAGGATAGCGAATGCGATACCGATTTTCAAGAAGGGAGAGAGATCACTATCCTCTATTTACCGTCCAATTAGTTTAACATCAATTGTAGGCAAATTGCTGGAAGCAATAATTTCAAACTCTATTGGAAATCGCCTCGAGAAACACAAATTGATCAAGTTGGTGTTCATGTCTAGCAAATCGATTATCATTCTTTTCAACTGTTTTCGAATCAGTGGATGACGGACACGATAATGACGTGGTTTACCTCGACTTTATCGAAGCCTTCGACAGGGTTCCCATTAAAGACTAATGCGTAAAGTGGAGGCACAGTTTCAATTTCTCCAAATAATTTGTTCGTGACGAAGTGTCTAACGAATCAATATATCCCCGTGTGTTTTCCTTATCACCACCGCCTGGTTTCTTACTGGATAACATTGTAATTTATTGTAAACGAAGCTGCAGCAGTAAACAGTCGCGTCGAGTATGGCGTGTTGTTGTACAACAGGGAGGCGACCAGAGGATCACGTTGCATTATGGGAGTGTGTGTTGTCATGCGAAAACTAAGAATACGTGATGAAGGACTTTAGTTGTTAAATAACAGAATATATTTAAAGAAAAACAACACAAACATCCTCAGCAACATGCGGCTTATTTTCATATTTGTGGAACTTCACGTCAGCACTCAGCAGCGGAGGCCTTTAGTCAACGCGCATCTGCTTCCCATAATTAACTAGAGGACGAGAACTCACCATTATTGTAAATATTACTAAGAACCGAACACAGGATATTTTACTTTTTATGTTGTGTTTTAACCAAAGTTATTATTGACCATTATGTGTTATTATACAGCTTATTATTAGTTTCTATGACCTTCAATCCTGTATCAAGGTGGATGTTTATTGTTAGTGCAGAGAAAACATAAATAAAGACAGTACTCTTGCTAAGGTGTAAAGTGGCAATGTCTCTTAATTATAAAATGTTGTTTTGTGGAGTTGTAAGTAAGACTTTATTGATGCTTTATGACTCTGGCAGCTAAAATACTGAAACACACATTAACAGCAATAAAATTATCAACAAATAGTTTACATTTAGGATTATAACCAATAATATTTTATAAATGACGATAAATTAGAATAATTAGATGTCATACGAAACGTCACCAGTAAAAAGGAAATTGGAACAGTATGTAGAAAGGGAAGTAGATGCAGCTGTAATCAAAATTAAATCTTACAAAGCTTGTGGAGTTGATCAGCTTCCAGGAGATTTTATAAAATAAATGAACACGAATGAGATCAAAACGTTTGACTAAAATATGTAATTCTATACTCGTATACTTCAAAGGAGACCTTTCCTGGGATTTAGAAATATAAATATTCCTATCATATACCTAAAAATCCATTGGCCTTAAAGTGCACACAGTTTAGAAATATTAACTTAAGTCATGCCTGCAAATTTTATATTAAACATAATTTTTAACAGAATAAAATTCATAACAGACAGCGATTTATTTGAAGATCAAATTTGATTTAAAAAGGGAAAACTGGAAAAGCTACAGTATATTTAGTTTGAGAATTTTGAATGAGAGGGCTTTAGAGGTCCAAAAAGATTTATACGAATATATATACTTTGTTGATTTTAAAAACGCTTTCGATAGGGAAAAAATATATACAAGACTTGGACAAAATAAGCATTAAAGAATTTAATATTAAAATTCAAAGAAAAATCTTCACTGGCATCAGAAGACTGCAGTATTAGTAAATAATGAACTTAAAAATTGATTCCAAGTTAGACAGGGAGTATGACAAGGCTGTTTTCTATCACCAACATTATATAACATTCAAAATTCTTATTAAGAGAAGTTTTAACTAATAATGGTAAAGAAATATCAAATTAACACAAGGCAGATGATACTGCTTTTATCACAGATAGTGAAAAGGCTAACAGGTTAGTGGAAAAGGGTAAAGAATATGATTTAAGAGATAAAGCTGTAAAAACGAATGTAATGGTTGTTTCCAAATTGAAAGTAAATCCTGAAATAAAAATTACAATTATGGTAGGTAACAGGGAACTTAAACAAGTGAAAAATTATGTGTACTACCTGAGATGGAAGATGTGCGAAGAAAAAAATAGATCAAGCTAAAACGGAATTTAATAATCTTAAAGATTTGATAAAAAGAACCACCAAATTTAAATTTTAGGAAAATATTGATGAAAGGCTTTATTTGGCAAAGGACTGATGTATGTCAGAAGCGTGGACATTTTCAGCAGACACCAGACAGAGGTTATGGAGGCCTTTGACATGTGGTGTTCTTGGCGAATGTTAAGAATAAGCTACACTGACAGGAAAACAAACGAAGAATACTTAGATTAGTAAAAAAATTCAAGATACTTGAAAATCATCGAGAAAGTAAAATGAAATACCTTGGTCAGGAATGATGGGATAATAGCAGAAATATTAATGGGCAAAGTTGAGGGTAGGAAGGAAAGCAGACAGGGATGGAAGAATTATATTAACATTTGAGCCCCCAGAGGGATTAAAAATCTCGGAGGATTGGTAAAAACAACCCGGAAACGTTAAGAGTGGAGGACTGTGGTCGCCAACACTCAGATATGAGGACGGTTCTCTGATTGAGCGACTCGAAAACCGAAATGCTCATTGAATAACAAATTTATAAATGCCGAGTAAAAAATAACTATAGTCTCTCAGACAAAATGTATTTTAAATGTAAGCTAAGAACAAGATATATGAATAACTCTAATCTTTCAATTCATTTCCAAATTAACTTAAAAAAATAGAAATCAGCGAAAAATCTTACACCAAGTTGATCCGGGTGAAAATAAGCACAAAACGTAAACCACAAGAGCCTGATATTATAGAAGACCTCCAGACATCTTCCTCGCGACGTTACACGACAAATCTACACCACCTGGTTGACAGGTACAGTAATCCGGGCGTCCTGGGGATTACTCTGATATTTACGTAGTTTTGGTGGCGTGGGCCTGGTGGCTTTGGACCTACCTAGCACCTACACCTTTAATGACGCCTAGAGTCTGCTGTGGTGCCTTTAAAACCAACTGAGGGAAAATAGCAGAATCCTTCAGAGACCATTAGAGGGGTAGCAGTAGTAACACTTTTAAAAATCGTTTTCTGGAAACGATACCGTCAAGATGGTTTAAGAAATAACTTCTTAAAACTAATTCTTAGCTACAGTCCAATAGGTTATTTAGCTATCGCACTGATTCATAGCTAAAAGATTCTCAGAATGAACAATACACCGACCCGTCTTGACAGCAGGGGGAGGAGGGGGGGGAACGTTACACCGGTGACAGGGCAACACCCAATCTCGGTACTTCTTGACAGCAATAAATAACCAAAACACAGAAAAAACAGTTAAGACTGTCTATTTGCAGACATCGGAACCATTGGGGATATTGTTTTGTTTTGACGGCTTGGCTCCACCTGCCCGTACTGGACCACAGGGGCAAAACATCCAGCTCCGTATACCTCCAGTCTCTAGCAAGGAGACAATGGTTATAAAGCTGACAATGGTATTTGTTTATCTGTGTTAATTTGTTTTTTAAATAACAACTTTCTGTCCACACAACACAGGTTGTTATTATCAGCACAAGCTGCCATAATTAGCACGGGTTGTCATTATTAACACGAGGTGCCATTATTAACACGAGGTGCCATTATTAACACGAGGTGCCATTATTAACACGAGGTGCCATTATTAACACGAGGTGCCATTATTAGCACAAGCTGCCATTATTAACACGGTTTGTCATTATTAACACAAATTGCCATTATTAGCACAAGCTGCCATTATTAACACGGTTTGTCATTATTAACACGAGGTGCCATTATTAACACGAGGTGCCATTATTAACACGAGGTGCCATTGTTAGCACAAGCTGCCATTATTAACACGAGGTGCCATTATTAACACGAGGTGCCATTATTAACACGAGGTGCCATTATTAACACGAGGTGCCATTATTAACACGAGGTGCCATTATTAACACAAGTTGCCATTATTAACACGAGGTGCCATTATTAGCACAAGCTGCCATTATTAACACGGTTTGTCATTATTAACACGAGGTGCCATTATTTACACGAGGTGCCATTATTAACACGAGGTGCCATTATTAACACGAGGTGCCATTATTAACACGAGGTGCCATTATGCCATTATTAGCACGAGTTGCCATTATTAGCACGAGGTGCCATTATTAGCACGAGGTGCCATTATTAACACGAGGTGCCATTACTAACACGAGGTGCCATTATTAACACGAGGTGCCATTATTAGCACAAGCTGCCATTATTAACACGGTTTGTCATTATTAACACGAGGTGCCATTATTAACAAGAGGTGCCATTATTAGCACAAGCTGTCATTATTAACACGAGGTGCCATTATTAACACGAGGTGCCATTATTAACACGAGGTGCCATTATTAACACGAGGTGCCATTATTAACACGAGGTGCCATTATTAGCACAAGTTGCCATTATTAGCACGAGGTGCCATTATTAACACGAGGTGCCATTACTAACACGAGGTGCCATTACTAACACGAGGTGCCATTATTAACACGAGGTGCCATTACTAACACGAGGTGCCATTATTAACACGAGGTGCCATTATTAACACAAGTTGCCATTATTAGCACAAGTTGCCATTATTAACACGAGGTGCCATTATTAACACGAGGTGCCATTATTAGCACAAGTTGCCATTATTAGCACATGTTGCCATTATTAGCACAAGTTGCCATTATTAGCACGAGGTGCCATTATTAGCACAAGTTGCCATTATTAGCACAAAATGCCATTATTAGCACAAGTTGCCATTATTAGCACAAGTTGCCATTATTAGCACAAGTTGCCATTATTAAAACGAGGTGCCATTATTAGCACGAGGTGCCATTATTAGCATAAGTTGCCATTATAAGGACAAGTTTTCATTATTACCCCAAAAAATAGTTAATGCTGGTAAAAATATCCATCTCTCGTCCACATTTTAAGGCACCACAAATCACCGTTGCCCTCAGCACCAGTAAGACTTCTTTATTTATACTTTTAGCAAACTTTTCCGAGCTAAACTTTGTCAGCGTACCAAATACTTTCAAGTGATATACGTAAGTGACATCTTCCTTTCTACAGCCACGGTGAGTGAGATGACGAAACACACACACACACACACAGGAAGATCTAAACAAATTTTTCGAATGGTCTGAAAAATGGCAGATGAAATTCAATGTCGACAAATGTAAAGTACTCAGTATAGGAGATGTAAACAGGGAAACCAGATACCAGATGAACAACGATGCCATAGAGAAATCCGACTGCGAGAGAGATTTAGGAGTAATGATAAGTAGGAACCTTAAGCCAAGTAAACAATGTGTTTTTGCTCGTAACAAGGCTAATAAAGTACTTGGGTTCATACAAAGGAGTGTTAGTTACAAGACTAGCGAGGTCATCCTAAAACTGTATCTTGCTCTTGTGAGACCACACCTGGATTACGCAGTTCAGTTCTGGTCACCGTGTTACAGAATGGATATAGAATCCTTGGAAAGAATTCAGAGGAGAATGACAAGACTAATCCCGGGCATTAGGAACCGTGAGTATAGAGACAGGTTAAAGCATCTTAATTTGCACTCCCTTGAGAGACGTAGAGCGAGGGGCGACCTGATAGAGGTGTATAAGTGGAAGGCAGGGCTAAACAATGGGGACATTACAAAGGTACTCAAACTATCCAACCAAGAGCGAACTCGTAACAATGGTTTTAAATTAGACAAATTTAGATTTAGGCGTGATATAGGTAAACACTGGTTTGGAAACAGTAGTGGATGAATGGAACAAGTTACCAAATATCATCATTAACTCGAATACGCTGAATTGATTCAAACATAGGTTGGATGCTCATATGAGCAATAGGGGTTGGGTGTAAACGGGACTGCCCAGTATGGGCCAATAGGCCCGCTGCAGTTTCCTCCATTCTTATGTTCTTATCTTCTTGTTTTCAACTAACTTCACTTAGTTCTTCAGTATCATAATTAATTTATCTCCTTGGCATCTTCTTCTAGCTCGTAAACTTCTTTTATACGTCACCATTGTCAGGATCACCCGACAGCGTAAAGCAGTAATTCGGGGTTTTATCGCCCCTTTCCCGGGGTGAGCTTGACCACTGTCTTGGTCCGGGTCATGATCGTCTCCGAGAATGTGAGCCGAGTTGTTGTTGATGTTCTCATATTTTGGGGAGTCGGTCGTGAAATGCCATACTGGTGACTCTTCCCTTACTCCCAGCCACAGTAAAGGTAAGGTAATATATATATATATATATATATATATATATATATATACTGTATATATATATAAAGAAAAGTTTTTGTGTGGGTTAAGGCATAGCTGCCGAAGCACAAAAATGGCACAGACGCTCCAAGTTTCTAAGAAAATTTTCATGTAAAGTTTGCACTGTATGGTAAGAAAAAGACGTAAAACACAAGAATGGATGAAATCTCCGACCAAAGAAAGAGACGCTATGGGGAGAAAAGTTACAGATATGAGAGAGAACCAACGAGAGCTTCGACTAGATCCCATGACTTAAGAAAACACTCAGAGATAAAGAAAACAGTTAATTGACAACAGGAAGTCTGTGGCGCTCAGTAGGCAGAAAAACTCTTGACAATGACAGAGACAAACTATTTTAAGCTGATGATGGACGAACATTGATAGTACTTACCCGCCTTGAATGACAGCCGCCACACCCAGCAGGAGGAAGACGTGTGTGCAAGAAGAGCAATAGCCACTTCTCTCCAGAGTTACCTTTTCTTCCGTTACTTTATTATTTTTTTCTTTAATCACAAGTTTAATTTCAGAGTTTGTTTTCCAGCAATGACTTTGACTGACTAAGAATTTCATTTTTTTTTTTTTACACACGGTTTGCAAAAATCTTGCCTTCCTCTTGAAATATATTCCGGTTGTATTTCGATATACAGTGGTTTGGTATTGTAAATTTAGTTTGATGTCTGAGAAATATTAGACAATCGTGAGAGTTAGAGAGGAGGGATATTTACTGCCACACAGCTGGCCGGTACTTCATCACGACCCTCACATGACACCACATCACTAAAACTTAGTCCATAATTAACTTCAAGTAATTCTCACCAGACTTGTCCAAATTTTCATCACAAAGAAAAATTATTTTGTTCTTTGACTTGTCGCCCAGACAATAAAGTTCTTCAAGTGCCACAAAAATATATCTTCATTTTACCTTTAAGGGTATTATAAAATATACGTATTCTTATATATATATATATATATATATATATATATATATATATATATATATACAGTATATATATATATATATATATATATATATATATACCTGTATGTGTGTGTGTGTGAACGGTGATGAATAGGCTTAGGATAATTATGCATTTAAAAATGGCTAAATATGCAGTAAAAACTGAGAAAATAGTCACTTAAATATGCACTTTAAAATAAGTTAATAAATAATAACTACTAAGTTAATAACTCCTTTTCTGTACATTTTCTCAGTGAATTTACTTTCCCAGACAGGATGTCGCCGAAGTAGGATTTTTCAAAGAAGAATTAAATACAAAAAACAATATACTGACAAAGTAATTTAATAAACAATTCTGGAAAAGTTTTCCTTTTAAGAAAATAAAAGAACAAAAGAGTGTCAGGAGGGAACTAATGGAGCCCGAGCATCTATACCCTGCCTGGCTGAACACAAACCCATCACGTACAGTTCATGTCCACTGACCAGCCCATCACGGCCTAGCTAACCACAGCCTAATGTTGAGCTATATAAACTTCACTTAAGTATGTTCCTTTTGGATATAATGACGCTAAAACAAAATCGCGTATTTTCGATTTTGTATTAGTGCAATAAAATGGACTGTTATATTTCAAATATCAGTAATTTCTGCCCCAGCGTTGCTTGTACGCTCGAGAATTTTTTGACCCTTGAGGTTGAAGAATGTTTAATAATATTTTGGTAATTTTCCAAATACATGCCTTACAAAACAAAACATAACGAATATGCACTTTAGCTCAAAAAAAACTTAAATATTCATTTGCATATGCACATATGCAAATGCATAATTATCCTAAGCCTAGTGATGAATTTACATAATTTATCCCATCCCAGATATATGTACCTGTAGTATATTGCAAGGTGATGGAGAAACTTAGTCATCTAATTAAAGTTGTAGGTTAAGTATCACAGATTATCAGGAACTGTTGTCCCGTAAATGTTATTTAGCAACGCTCAAGTGACCATCACTTTATGGGTGGTATAAGTTATATAGGTCAAGTATATAGGTGTAAGTTAGTGTGTTCATTGTGTGTAATGCAAACGAACATGACAACAATAATATGGTTGTTTCTTAATTTATCGGGGAAACGCATTGCTATGTTATTATGTTTTCACCATAAATATGTTCAAATATCAAACACACTCACTTAAACGCTTTGCATTTATTTACTAGGCCTCGTATATATGCCTAAAGCGTATAAACACACTCACATACACACACAATTCGCTAAACGTGTGCCTTAACATACAAGACTAAGTAAGCGACAGCTGGTGTGTAGGTTAAGGCTGGTGACCGCACGCGCGAGTTGGTGGACAGAACCAGACTGAGCTTGAGAGCGGGAGAGAGAGAAGCGGTGTTGCCAGACCACCAGACGCCACGCAGCCTCCAAAACCGCCACTGTACCCCACCACCATCGCTATCCAAGTGAGGCAACTCTCTGGGAACCAAGTGGAGACCCACGACAGAGAGTGCGTAGTGCAGCACGCCAACAACCCATATCTATCTCTCTAGTATATTTATGCATGGTCATACTGTATGTATATTATGTATGCTTTATGTATACTATGTATGTACCACATTTATCTAAGCGTGTGGTGACATGAAACAGGGGCATTGCCACACGCTACTAACTAGAGAAGTAATGTATATAAATGACACAGACTCAAAGGGGCGGGTGGGGTTGTCGTCACTCATGAAGGGTTCCTGCTGCTGGCTGGGTTGTAGTACTTGGCATCGAACCCGACTTCTCCAAGGCTGTCCGTGCGTGTAAGCCCTGACCCACATTGTGTTCACAGAAGAGGGTATTAGAAATATACAGTCAAAGCTAAAGGTCCAGAAGAGTGCCGGCCCTGACATGCTGCACCCCAGAGTGCTAAGAAAATTGTGCAACGAGCTTGCAGAGCCCCTGAAGATCCTGTTCTGTAAATGCCTGGATGAACAAAAGGTCCCCAGTGATTGGAAAGTGGCTCATGTGGGTCCTATCTTCAAGAAGGGCGATCGTCGCTCCACGAACAACTATTGACCGGTGAGCCTGACCAGCATAATATGTAAAGGACTTGAGAGTATTATCAGAGATGCCGCAATGGAACATCTACTTCGAAACAATCTTGTAAAGGATTGCCAATACGGTTTTATGCCAGGGAGCTCCTGCTTAACACAATTGCTCAAGATATTGGATATTTGTACCCATATTCGGGAACGGGGTGGTAATAGCGACAAAATATACCAAGATTTTGCCAAGGCTTTTGACAGTGTACCCCACGAGAGGCTGAAAATCAAACTGGAAGGGTACGGAATTCAGGGAAATGTCCTAGCATGGATAGAAGACTTTTTACATGATCGCAGCAGTGTGTGGTGATTAATGGCACGAAATCATCATCTATACCTGTCACAAGCGGGGTACCACAGGGCAGTGTATTGGGCCCGCTGTTGTTTGTTTGTTTGTTTCATGAATGACATGCCTGACGTTGTACACTCCTCCATACAAATGTTTGCCGATGACGCCAAGTTCTTTCGGGAATCAAGAACCATACGGACTGTGAAGAACTGCAGAAGGATCTCTGTGAGCTCCAAGAATGGTCGAAGAAATGGCTGCTGAGATTCAATGTCACGAAGTATAAGAGGATGCACCTGGGGCGTACCAACGGTAAGGAGGCGTATCATATGTCCCAACGGGATGAAGAAACTGCACTATTTGAGACTGAATGTGAGAAAGACCTAAGTGTGTATGTTGACAATGAGCTGAAGTTCTCGGGCCATTGCGAGAAGAAGGTAAATAAGGCAATTAAATTATAAGAAGGTCGCATTTACGGAATTGGCTTTGACACTCCCCAATCCATCCTACATAGGCTAATTGAAATGCCTGTTGGGATCAACGAGCGCCTCATAACATTCCGAGTCCCATTGAATCACTCGCATATATACCTTCGTCATCAGTGCATACGCTCCAACACTGGATGCAGAGGATGACATCAAGGAGACCTTTTACCTCGACAGAGTGCTAACACCTGTCCCCCAGAGAAGATTAGGTTGTGCTCCTAAGAGACTTCGGTGCCAGAGTAGGAAGAGATGCTGTTATATGACAAGAAATCATAGGGAGAAATGGAGTAGGCAGTGTAATCCCAACGGCCTACTCCTCCTCAGCAAGTGTGCTGCACAAAATCTAACTATCACCAGGTTGACACGTTCAAGGGACCTTGACAACACCCACGATCCAAACACTGGCATCTCATTGACTACATCACTGTCAGAGAAAGCGATCGCTGAGGTGTCCTCATCACCCGAGCCATTCGTGGCTCATACCACTGTGACACTGACCATCGGCTCGTCAAAACCAAACTCTCACTTCTCGTCGGCCCAAAAAGGGGACGGCAACAAGCCTCCATAAGAGATTTTAACACTCAGCGTCTGGAGGATCCAGCAGTAGCATATGCTTTCAGAGAGTAGCTCGAACATCTATTGACAAGCATCCCAACAACAAGCAACCCAAATCCCACTGCCGCGAATGGGGTACTCTCGACACTGTCAAGGCAAAAATCTGCACAGACACCCTCGGCCAGATCGAAAAAATACACCATGACTGGCTTGATGAAAATGACCCGGAAATCAATGTACTCGTCGATGATAAACATGCTGCTTGCTTTAACTGACCGGCAGAACAACCTTGAGTCTCGGATCAAAGCTGATACCTTCTACAAGAAGAAAGCGGCGGCCCAGCGCGAATTTCACAATCTAAAGAGCGAATGGTTGAAAACAAAGATATGTGAAACAAAAATACAAAAAATGCACATCAACACAGGATGCGCTAACTTTTCAATTCCACTTTGACTAAAACATTTTAAGGGCCAATCACTCAAGGCGAAGCCCTCCCCCCCCCCCCCCCAGCTCATCCGACGGTAACTCCCTAATTAAGGACGAAGAAGGCTGCTCAACCGAAATAACCAATGTGGATGTCCTGACTACCCAGCAGGTCCCTCAGCACCTAGAGCTGACCCACCTCAGCTATCCTCCATCCCTGGATAAGGTAGCTACTGCCATCAAACAGATGAAGAATAACATAGCCGCAGGACCTGATGGTATCCCAGCCGAGGTGTATAAAGCAGGAGGACCTCTGCTTACCAGTCGTCTCCACTCTCCTCTGGAGAATATATGGGAAAAGGAGGAAATCCCACAAGCTCTTAAAGACGCCTCCATTGTCAATATTTATAAGAACGAGGGAGACCGGTCAGACTGTGGCAACTAGCGCGGGATCTCGCTGGTGTCCGTAGCAGCAATATTATCGCCGAGTTTTCCCAAACAGACTTCTTCCAAAGGCGGAAAACTTCCTCCCAGAATCTCAATGTGGCTTTCGACTGTCATGTGGCTCCAATGACGTGATCTATGCTGCCCATCAGATCCAGGAAAAGTGCAGAGAACAGCGTCGTGACCTGTACATGGCCTTCATTGACTTTACCAAGGCCTTCGACTCGGTCAACAGGGAAGCCCATACACCCATGTGAACGACCGTTACAATATTTATGGCACTTGTCAGACCGGATGGACAATTAGTTACAGCCTCAAAGAATAACATGTAAACCTATATGGGGTGCCATGGATAGCCCCGCCCATACAGTGTGCCAACCAGTCAGGGTAACAGAACATAAGGACCCTTGGAAAAACCCTACTCTGATTGGAGACTGAAAAGTCCTCTTCGACAGCAGGATAGGCAGTGTAAGAAAAAGACAGACAGTTTGGCTGTTGAAGTGTGGGTGTGAGGTTAGGTTAGGTGGCCCGGCGACCGTCGATACTGAAGGCTCGGTACTGTGTACCTAATGTTTTTTTCATATAATTTTGCGGGTGTACATTATAATGAGCTCCATTTTCCCCCACGGTATCTAGTTAGAAATGGGATGAACGCAGGTGACTTCATGTAACGTCCTTGCTGAATAAACTTAAAATGGAAGATGTCTCTTTCCACTACCCTTCATAATATATTCATCTAAAACAAAGGGTTCCCCCAGTAACAGATGGATGGATACCAAAATGTACTGTATATAATGTTAAGTGACCCACTTTAGTAATTAAAGTACCACCCGACCGAGTAAAGTAAGTTGACACCAAACCTTTGTTATACAGACCTCGTCAATTACAGTCTCTTCAGCTCAAATCTAAATTCAAATTCAAAACATTTATTGACAAAAGGAGCTGGTTAGCATACTCTTCACTAGCTATTTTTTTGTCTATAAGCCTTCGTATACATCCTTTCCGGTGTAGAGGACCAGAAGTTACCCAGGCCAGAAGCATACGAAACGATAACTGCGCATGCGCGGTTGATGACATTACAGCAAAGAACCTAAGACAACCTGACCTAACAAATCCAATAGGTTGGGTTTGTTAGGTCAGGTTCTATGCATTATCGTGTTAATTTGTGTGTTAAACAACTTACCTTAATATAGAGGTTGATGTACTGTATATCAGCAATGGCGAGGAGTTGAAGTCCTGAAGTGGAGAGCAGTGACGGAAGAACCAGGTCGTCCGTGTGCTCAGAGGCAAGTCCCGAGGGAAGGCGAGACGACGAAGGCACGACGGGGCAGGGAGACAAAGGGAATCCCCTATGTCCATCGTCGGCGGAGGGTCGGTCATTGAGCCACATGTAGGCTCACTTGGGGACCCCGATGACAGGAGTCCCCCCTCTACAGCCCCAGAAGGGGTGCAAGGGGTAGCCGTGGCCCCTGCTGGAGACCCTGACTTCTGAGGTTTCTGCTTCTTCTTTGACGTGTCTTCAAGAAGAAAGTCGTCAGCATCACTGTCACCTACTGCCGCCGTTTCCAACGAACGGGAGCGTTTAACGGCGGGCATAGGGCACGTTGGCAACACTGCAGTCAGGTGGAGTGGTAATGACGTCACTGCTACGTCACACTATGCACAAACTTGAAAAACTTTGCTCAGAGGGATCGGGTGGCAGGACCAGATGTTTTATCCCCCAAAAAATGACAAAGTCCAAAAGTAACAAAAAAATATATGCCACTGTGCTGATAACTGGGTCTTACTATAGTTGTCTGCACAGGGTGGGATTGGTAGACTCGCTGAATTCGTCAGAAATACGAATTTTAAGGAGCAGTCTCATACAGCCTTCGTTGACACTACGCACGCATGCGCGTTCCTCGGCGAGGAGTTGTCGTTTCGTAGACTTCTGGTCCGGGTAACTTCTGGTCTGCTACACCAGCAGTAAGGCCGAGACAGCACTGTGTTTCCTTGTCTTCTTAGTGGCCTTTGTTCACTTTCTCGTAAATCCGGAACCGCGAAGCAACACAGAATCAAGAAGCGAACTGGCCAAACCTCGTGCCAGTGTTATAACGGACTTTGCTTGGTCGTTGTTTACTCATTCGTTTCTCCACACAAAAAGCTTTATCTATTCTGATTATAAAGTATATGGCAAAGTAATACAAAATATTATATGCCAATATTTTAGTTCATATCATTGTGGCTCGTTTTGGATGATGTATCGACAACAGATGAGAGTTACTCCTGAACCCTCGAAACACTTAACTTGATCGATGTCTCAAAGTGGTGTCAGTTAACTGATGATAAAAAGTATTCATTTTTGTTTATGTTGTTTATCCCACTTTCTTTGATTATTAAAAGCAAACAAACAACTGGCAAATAAATATGAATAAGATAATCTGTATTAAACATAATAAGCAGAGATAGAACACGTTTTATATTATTTTCTTATTCCAAAAGTCAACGCTTTGGAAGACGTGTGTGTTGTCTCGGGGCGAACAACCCAGACCACACTAAACCATAGCTACCAACAGACACCACACATGTCTGTTATCCCTAGTCAGGTGCCTCAAAGAGAGCTCAGGTTCTCAACTGGCTCAGCCATGTTAATATTGTTATTATTACCCACTCTGTATCTGTATTTTTCTGGCTAAATAAAATGTTTCAATCAATTTCAATCAAGGTTTAGAAAAAAAATTATCTATTTTGGCAACCATACCCTCATCGTTAGTTATGAAGTCCAGCGGTTTGGGTGTTTGCTCCCTCCTGTTTGAGTCGGAGTAATTTATCTGTACACTAATGTTTATCTAACGGGATCCAAATAGTTAGTCTTCCATTTTGTTTCCACAATGACTATGATACTACAAACAACAGGTATTGGTTTTATATTTTCATCTTAAAGTGAACTGGAACTTCTAATAATAGAAAATCATCTCATTGTAACAGTAAAAGAATAATGTTACTTTTACGAACGTCTTTGATATTGTATAGTTGTTAGAAATTACAGTCAGAGCCGTAGAAAAAGCTCTATCTACGGCGTAGATAGAGTACTGCCGTTTGACGGAAATTCGTCTGCTAATGAAATTAGATGACGTAGTCGGTAGACCGTGACGTCACTGTACCGGCCTCGGTGGCCCGTCGGAAATACCGAAATTGTTAATTAGGCCTTTTGGGGGGTCAAATGCAAAATAAAAATTATATAAAATAATTATGAAGGTATTTTATTTTATTTCCTTCATTTTATAATTGATAATTTAGCCTTATGATGAGTTGGCACGAGAGGATGACGTTGTAGTGACCTAATCGCCCTACAGCTCCTCTCCCGTCTTCGTCCAGCCAATCATCGGCGCCGCTCACCTCACACCTCTGAACCTGTGATCCGGCAGAATCGTATAAATACCCCCAGCCTTTACTCCACGATCCCGAACCAACAAGACCTCTCAACAAGCTCTACTACTGGACAGTGACAAAATCAAGATCTTTAACTACCATGTATATCAAATGAACATACACGACGAACCACATGACGGAATAGCAATAGCTATAAAACGCAACATACAATACAAAATCATTGACAACTTTCAAAGTAACTTTCTTGCAGCCGAAATAAATACAACAAGAGGCCCAATAACTATTGGAACTTCATATCTAACATTCAGAAGGCCAATATTCCCTACAGGGGACATCTTAAAACTAATGAGGCAAAACAATCCAGCATACTTCATAGGAGACCTCAATGCTAAACACACAACCTTAGGACACAGTAATAGAAACCCAGGAGGAAAAATCCTCCATGCTCTAATGATCTAATTCTAATCGAACACGGGACAATAACACACCTCGGGCCCGACTGCGAAACTTACGCATCAGCCGGTAACTCTGGGAAACCAGACATTGTTTTAACCAATAAGCACCACCATCTAAACGTACATCTAAAAGCTGGACCCACAACAACCAGTGATCATCTACTCATAATAGCAACTCTATCCACATCCCCGATACAAATTCCATCAATCCCAAGATTTTCACTCAATAAAGCAAATTGGGAAAAATTTAAATCGGATCTTTGCAACAACGAACCAACACTCCTACACAACAGAGATTGACAAAACACTGGACACATGGTACAATGAAGTAATAACAGCAATGAAAAACAACATACCGTACATTACCATATGCACAATTAACATATGAAGAGAAAATGATCCAAACCAGATTCACCAATCTATATGAATACACAAAAACACACGGGTGGAGCAATGACAACAGGATATTATACAGAAATCTAAAAGAAGAACTGAAAGACATTAGCAAGAACAAACACAATGAAACATGGAACAAACTGATCAATGATACACAGGCAGACTACAGAAATCCAAAAGCATTCTGGATAAAAATAAAAAACCTAATGGGAACCAACTCGGAAGAAACTAGCTACATAAAGGACAAAAACGGTAGAAAGGCAACAGAACCACACGATAAAGAAACAATATTTAGAGAATACTGGAAAGACATATTCAGAATCAACGACGAAGACAGTAGAAGCTTCTGCCAAGAAACAGAACAGGCAACTAGAACATATTTGTGCCAGAACACAGAGAAATGGAAACCTACTAGAAAAATCAACCTCAATTCATTGAATATTAATAACCCAATAATTGCTCCATTAACCCTAAATGATATTGAAAAAAACAATAGCAGGCTTTAAGAACAAAGCACCCTGGCATAAGCCAAATTTTACTAAATATAAAAGATCATTATCATCATCCTCTACAGTACGAGCACAAACTTCTTCATTAGCCATAGCGCCAGGTGGCCAAACTCCATCTACGGGTTGGAGTCGTTACTAACAGCGCCATCTATTGAACGACGGAGTAAGCAATAATGGTGTCTTACTGGCCGTCACAGTTTCCTTCTGTTGTTATATTTTCCTCAGTTTGTTGTTGTTATAAGAACCTGTCACCGTGATGGCACCAAACTCATCACCGTGAAGTAAGGAAGTTTGAGAACTGGGCCTGTAACAAAATGTATCGTTATATTAAGTTTGTATTGTTAACGTCAATAAGTATAGCTGTGTTGGGGATAGTGTTACATGAAGTGTGGCCACAGTACATGACAGTAGTGATGAGGGACACCACCATGGCCATCCGCGGCCTCTACTCCACACCCTCCCCTGATAAATTCAATTCTCCTCCTACAAAGAAAACCAAGGAGAGACTCTTCACTCCTGAGCAACTCAAGAAATATGATGGGCGCGATGGAAATAGGGGACCATATTTAGCTCTTCTGGGACGAGTGTACAATGTTAAAAAGGGCAAGCAACATTATGGACCAGGAGGAGGATATGAATTTTTTTCAGGTTTGTGATGCTAAAACATTTTGTATTATTTGTAATTATATAGCACTTACCCGCGAGCAAAATGATTGAAAACAATTATAAAAACGCCGGATTTTCATTGTTATATTATAGTGGACAATGTTGTAGTTTTTGGAAATACTGTATGATAAAAAATTTACATTTTTAAAATAAATGCCACTAAACATTTGTAGCTATGACGAACAGACCTAACCAACCAAACCCACCTAACCTTACCTAACTTTCCCGGTATATTAAACAGAAAGAACTTAATATGGTATGGTGAAATTTGAGGCATTTTCTGGACTTGAGATGATACGGCCACATTGGCACTATGCAGCCCTGGCGGGTTAGTCCTATATATTAACCAGATTATTTTACTTTTGGACCACTTGGGTAAGATCATATTTAGAAATTGCCAGCACCTACATATATATCAAACATATAGGGAGAACAAAAAAAATTATATAACTGCTCCATCGGAAATTTACATTTTTCGAGTATTTTAACTGATAAAATTACCCATAATATTGGTTGTTCAAAGTGGGCGGGGTTTTGAAGTAGAGGGAAAATTTCGAAATTTTACCGTAAAGGTTGGGAAATGGGGGCTACTATAGTATGTGGTCTACTGAGCTGGAGCTACTATAGTATGCGCTCTACCGAGCTGGAGCTACTATAGTATGTGGTCTACCGAGCTGGAGCTACTATAGTATGTGGTCTACCGAGCTTGTTTTTCATTTTTTTTTTTTTTTTTTTAATAAAACATTATTTATGGTCTTTGGGGAAATTTACACAAATGGTAGTTGAGGCAGGCAGTTGGTCTTAACTACACCAAAGGAGTAGCTTCAGAAAAAGTTCTGGTGAAGAAAACTACTTTTATATTTTTAAATATTAAAAAAGGGAGGAATTCCAACATTTATTCTTTAGTTCTAATCAACCTAACCAAAATTAATGCACTCCCATCAAGGAAGGTAGGATAGTTAGGTAGGTTTGGTTGTTTTATCTTTTTTCACTGAAGGCACCTGAAACCCATACCGGAGTACAGTGAGTTCTGCTATAACGCGTGTTTTGATAACGCGAATTTGCTCTAACGCGATTTATGAATTAGGAACGATATTTGTATAACGCGAACGCTTGTTTGCTATAACGCGATTTTTGCTTACTATTTCTCCAATTTTGTGGTATTAACTGTGAATATAGTAAAGAAGAATATCAACAAGAAGCGTTCTGGTGATAGAATTCCTGGTGATGATCGTAAAAGAAAGGATATAACACTTGAAGAGAAGCTCGATTTTATCAACTTCAAAATCACCCTTCTCCCCTATCAAGTAAAGTGTTACATTTACTGTATGATTTCATTATTAGATATGAATGTAACATTTATTTAGACTGTGCTATCCTTTGTGTTAGGCTAACTACTAAATTTTTTCGATTTCGAGTAATCTGCACCTAACCCTATTTTCTCCATAAGCCCTGTTATTTCTATTAGGGGTTTTTTATAACACGATATTTTACAAGAACACAATTATCGCGTTATAGGAGAACTACCTGTACCATATTATGCAGCACCCCCAATTCCATTGTCTATTGCAGTAGGCTAATATACCATATTACTGTCCTGTATTTCTTGATCTGTTGTACAGTAGTTTCATTAAGCTCATTTCAACCAAAACACTGCTCTGCTACTTTAGCAGCTGAGATGTCATGAATTCATCTGCAAATGGTAATTATTGTCCAAGGGAGGATATTAAAGTGGGGGTTAATCATGAGGCAATCCCTTTTTTCTTGTTGTAATAACTATCAGAGTACAGTATTGTATTTAATAGATTAGGTGAGGAATGATTTTATGATTCAAGGTTGACAATTAAACTTTACAGGTCGTGATGGAAGTAGAGCATTTGTCAGTGGAGATTTTACTGAGGCAGGACTTAATGATGATGTCTCTGGATTGACAAGTGCTGACTATATTGGTCTTGATGACTGGGTCAAGTTTTATGATAAGGATTACAAATATGTGGGTAAGTTCTATTCTGTACTGTACAGTATTGTGTAAGTAATGTTGAAATGAGTAGTCTCTGCTTAAGGATAAGTATATGATCAAATTATACAGTACCCTGTTCTGTATTCAATGTGCTTTAACCTATTACTGTACAATGGATTTAAAAAGGTCCTGACATGACCCCTTTAATGAGCAAAAATATCTGAAATATCTTGGAACAAAAAATAGCTGAAAAATATACTGTACTGTACAGTATATGACATGAATTATGATTGTAAGACTAATTACAAAAAGTAAATTTAAAAATTAATTCATAATTTTGAACAGACAATATAAACATCCATTTAATTCTTATATTAGGAAAAAATATAGATATACCATATACAGTATAGTACTGTAATATCAGTCCCTGATTTACAGTATCTAAGAAATTTGCTTATAAAGTGGTTTTCTTTGTTGGGGTTTCATAAATAAGGGTGATATATTGTACTATACTGTGCTATACTTAGAGACATAATAATGTCTGTGATCATATTTTTTTTTTTTGGGGGGGGGGGGGGGGGGATACTAGGAAAATTTTTGTTCTTAAAAGTCATTACTGTATTAGCCATGTGACATTCTAAAATCTTAGTAACACTGCTAAGCTAACATGACCATTATCTAAATCTTGACAAACTACAAAGAATGGATACCAAGTTTATTGAATGATGTCTTTAATCATTTGGTAGGAATTCATTAGTCAGTACAGTATATCAGATATCATTTTGTTTCAAGATTAGTACAGTATAGTAATGGCAAAATTGATAGTGTATATTCTGTCTTGAAAAGGATCAAAGGAACAGTTCGGTTTATTTTAATGAAAGAAACTTTATTTTAAAACCAAGAGTGAAGTAGATATGTGAAAAGGGTGTAGTTGTTATCATCTAGTGCTTTATTGTGTAGGGTAGTGTTTCCCCTTGTACTGTAGTTGTTTTATGAATCTAATACTGTATAGTATTCTGAAGTGGTAAAGGGTGATGCTTTGTAGACATTTGTCACATCATGTCGACTGATTAGCTTAAAGTTTGGATTGCACATGCATTTGTGCTTTCTCAATTTTACATTTTTGGTCTTTTGATAGAGTTTTCATTTTATCTTTATTGTCATTTTGAAGATCATTTAAGAAAGAGCTCTGTGTTTTGAATAAGCACATACAATACAGTATAGGTAAAACATGTTCGTGGTCATAATTTCTACCATCCGTACTTTCACCTTTAAATTTATTGTCCAGTACTTATAAGGGCATTTTATGTAACAGCGTATATCTCAGCACTGATTTTTGTCTTGTTCCCATCTGCAGTTAAAATACCAGATTCCTAGTTTTTGGATTAAGTTACCTTATAATATAGTACAGGTATAATCATTTAATTAAAAATCCATTGCCTTTCTACAGGGAAATTAATTGGTCGCTACTATGATGAAAAGGGTGAGCCAACATCATATTACTTTGACCTACAGCGATGGATTTCCGAGTCTTACAGTCACAGAGATAGTGAAGACAAGGAGAAAAAGATGTTCCCGCCATGTAATTCAGAGTGGAGTGCAGACTCTGGATCAAGAGTTTGGTGTACTAAAAGAAGGTACAGTATGATGAAACATAGAGCCAATACTCCTCCCACTGTACAGTAGCATAGCTAGTGAAGAACCTCTTGGTCACTACACTTTGTCACACAATCCAAGAAAGGGCACCCCAAAATTCTCTATATAAGTACTTTACCTATTAATGCATATGAAATGAGCAGCGAGATGCTCGGGGTCTAGCTTGTATTTACCTCACCACACTTGACTGCACCACTCGAGAGATAATTGTACACTATGAGTCATAGCAAGCTTGCTATTTGAGATAAAAAGTTGGGGTTTGTTGCATTAGCATTCTAAATAAATTATGTACAAACAGTTTTATATGACTAATCGCAATAAAATAATTATTTCTCTATTTAAGTCCGAGTAGAGCACAAAGATTTTGTTTACGTTTAACGAAAATGTTCATACAGCATACAGTACATCACTTTATACCTTCGTTATTTTATGTGATTGCAATATGAACCTTATGCCATTATAAAGCATACATATTTAGCAAAAAATAGTTATTGAAGAAAAGTGGTGAAAAGATTAATATTTCGCTTGGTAATACCTGTAGTGGTGTAAATTGTGCGTTTTGATGAACTTGCCCAGGACGAGTACAGATTATTAATTTTTTCCCTCCGAGTGCAGAAGGTAACTGTTCATATTGAGTCATATCAAGCTTTCTATTGGAGATAAACCTTTCTTTGCGTGCGAGAGTGGGACGGAGGAGCAGTGTTAAAACCCCGTTGCTAAGGTTTGGAAAAGGAAATTCCCAGCTGGTCTGCGTTGCTATGGTGAGGCTTGAGGCCATGCAGCCAGTGTCTATGCAAATAGCAGTTGCATTAAACATTTATTTAGCTCTTCCTTAATGATTTTAGCTGCATATTTTTATCAAGATTATGTTGTGTCAATGTTTTTTTAATGTTATATGTAGTAAAATTACAGGAGTTCTGTAATATCTATCTTTAGTTATGTAGATTTTTGTTGTTTGTGAACCAATTTCTTGATAGTGGTTTTTTTTTGTCTTTGCAGAACCGAACCCTATTTTCCCCATGTGTTCTGTTATTCAAGATACGAAAATTCACTTAACGAATGATTTTCAGGAACATAATTCATTTCTATAGCAAGGAATACCTATATACTGCATAGCTATAAACTATAAAATACTGTACTGTACAGTTGACAGTATATAGAACAGTAGTTTTCTTTATTTCTATGTCACATTACAGTACAGTATTTTAATGATGCGCACTGGAAACACAGAATCCTCAGTTTTTCCGACTTCCCCCCCCCCCCCCCCAATTTTTTTCAAGTGAGTTGAAGATTGCTAAACCGAAAATTTATGGTTGTTAAATGAGAAAGGGTGTTAAAAATTTTAGATTGCATAGTGAACAATAACTAAATGAGACATACCTGTAGTATATACTGATGATGATAACCCAAGATGATAAGCATCTGTACTGCAGGCACCCAACTCTTCCAGACAAAACATTATTATTTATTAATGTTATACCTGATACAAATGAAGATTTAGAGATAATTGCATCTGTTAACATCACTATTAGCAGATAAGGTAATGTATTTACGATGCTAATGCAACAAACCTGACCTTTTTATCCAATAATATCTTGCTATGACTCAATATGTATAATTATCTTCTTCACTCAGAGGGAAAAAATTAATAGTCTGTACCTGGCATGGGTGAGTTCATCAAAATGCACAATTTACACCACTATTTATTACCCAAATATTAATTTTTTACATCTTTTCTTTATAACTATTTTCTGTTTTACACACATATATATATATATTATATATATATATATATATATATATATATATATATATATATATATATATATATATATATATATATATATATATATATATAATACATACAGTGGGGTATGCTATAACGAATCTAATTGGTTCTAGAACCTTGTTCGTTATAGGATTAATCCGTTCCAGGCCCCCAAATACAACCACTTAACACTGAAAAATATAATATAAAATTGTAAAAATTGTAAAAAAGTGCATAAATATGCATCTAAACCCCTGAAATAAAGAATATCATTAATATTTGTAATAAAAAAACAATAAATTAGAAAAAAAAAAAAAAAAAAAATTAAATAATGTTCGTTGTAGGAGTTTCGTTCGTTATAGCATTCTCAATTTTATAGGTAAAACCGTTCGTTATAGGAATATTCGTAGTATTATACAGATGTCTCCATTTAACTGTACATAAACATGTTTCTTCACAAGTGTTTCACTCACACATTAAATGAAGCTGAATAGTACTGTATGTATACTTTTCTCAAACCTATAATTAAGAAGCATTAAGAATCAGATTATCAGTCATGATTAATTATGAACATGCTCTACTGTTTTTGACTATGCAGTGTGTGATAAGACCAGTGTACTGCACAATACTGTCATGAAGGACTGGATCATTTTTCTATGATACTCACTAAACTGACACATATCTAGATAATTTAATTCAACAGCAGTGTGTTCATAGACAAGCTATATTTTACCAATAATATCAATATCAATCAATACCAGGATGATGTTAAAATATACAGTAACTGAAAGGTTTGTGCTTTGAGAGACAATTGCCTCCTCATCATTTTTCTTTATATAATTCATCTAATGAAATACTGTATCCCATTATATATTTACACATGTTGAAAAAAAAAATTGTTCTACACACAACCACAATAATGTTACATACTTAATACTTAGGGATGAAATAGATATGGAATTATTGTGAAATACTGTACATTTATGGGAATACTACCACACAAGACCAGTCCTACCAATACACGATGATAACAGGAATACATTTTAAGTCTTCACCGATGTTTCAGATTGTTATGCACAGCAGGAGTAGATTTTGTTTTTGCTGACTGTACAGTAGCTAAAACAACTTTCTGTGCATACTTTGTGGGAAACAATGTGAGACCATGGACGATAAATTTTGGTATATGATTCACATGTAAAATTTCAGAGCATATCGACCCCCACCTGCACAGATAGTTGCTTTAGCTACTGTACATATATTCTCAAATTACTTATCATTATGTTTAAGTTATTGATTGCATTTCTCTACAGCGGAGGTGTGCAACGTGACTGGGCTGGGGTACCACGGAAGCTTTATAGCCCAGGTCAACCTAAACCTCGGTGTGCATGTGTTAAAGGGTTTGGGGCTCCTTCCCATGATCCGAATAGAATGCCACATGACAACAGGGGTGATCTTGACAACCCTCATGTGGAGGAATATGCTGGGTGTGAAACAGACCAACCTGTATGTCTTATTAAGGAGGATTAAGTCCAGGTACCTGCCTTCACCCCCTTCATGTGTGATAAAGCTTATAGGAGTAAGTACATTTACTCATTTACCCCTCCTGTCTTTTTCATACTTATAAAAAATTATGTAATCTCTGATATTGAGAAAAGATTTCAAGTTTTTACATTTTGCCATTTATGATCTTGATTACATTTAATTCAAGAAGATGCATATCTGTTGGGGAGCATAGCTACACAAATATATTAATACTGGTGAATGTTTGATGCAGTGGTTGTGAATTATGCAGACTCCTGTTCAAGTATTATTTGTCTACAGTTTATAAAAAAAAGTTATTGAATGCCCCAAACTACTCAAATTTCCTGTGAGCAGATAACTAGAATAATATATATGATTTTATTTAGCCACTTCAGTGTAATGGGTTACTGAAAAGTGTGTATTACTATAGTATTTCCATGTTGAGCTGGCCCGTAAGCCACACACCTCGTCTATAGCTTCAAATAGCTGATTGGTTCCCCTGAGCGTTTCACCTCCCCCAGACTGCGCGTATAAAAGTGCGTACAGTTGGCCCTTAACATACGCGGGGGTTACGTAACAGAGATACCCGTGGATGTTAAAAATCCGCATATATGTGCTGCCCCCCCCCCCAAAAAAAAAACCTTGTACCCCCATGTCCTTATTTACCGTATATACCTGTGTCTAGTTCAAGTTTTTAAGACCAAATTATTTGGCAAAAAATTGGGGGTCGACCTCTAAACGGGTAATAGTTTCGTTAGGTTGAAAAATATTTACCAGTAACTATCAGTAAACAATGGAAACGATGCACCAACACACCACCAGCTGTGAGTGTCGGTACAGTTGCCAGGGCAGACCTCTTGCGTCATCATAGCAAGCCCAAAGTAGCCAAATCCATGGTATGGTAGCACAGGACGATGTAAAACAAAGTATTCATTTATTAAAGTTTATTTATAGATACTGTACATGAATTTTTGTTCATTACATTTGAAACATCAATCTTTGTTAATTAAATATGAAACAAAAGAAAACTACGATACCGTATTTTCATTAAAATATTACATCACAAGTATATTTTACCTTAACTGTGACTGAATGAATATAGGTATTCTCAGAGATAAATATGGAAATATAATATTTTTGCTGGAATGACGTACATATTACAGTGGAAAGACGAAAGCAATGACTTTCGCTTTCTTTCGTTATTCAAAAGATTTTACCGTAATCGCTTTTCGAATGGTTTTCAGTTAAAAAACTGTTGTACTCGTACTGTATTACAATAATATTCTATCCTATCATTAGCCTTATAATCCCACAACTGAAAACCATTCGAAAAGCGATTACGGTAAAATCTTTTGAACGAAAGAAAGAGAAAGTCATTGCTTTCGTCACAATTTTATCCCACTTTCCACTGTAATACATACATCATTTCAGCAAAAATATTACATTTCCATGTTCTCAGAAATAAATGGTAGTTTTGTTGAAACGTAATGTACAATATTTAATATTAAAATGCAAAAATAGCTATAAAAACAATTAATACACCCGTAATGTACTGGCTGGCATCTCCACTCGTCCCTGCTCCCGCGTCCAAGGTCACCACTCCTCCCAACTCGCTCCCTCCGCTCCCTCCTCTACCTCCTCTGCCTCCTCCACCCCCTCTGCCTCCTCCCCGTCACTACTGCCGACTACGAACACAAATGTTTTGTGAATAACTGCACCTCCACTTTCTATGTACAGTACTGAACTGTACTGTGCTGTGCATTTTTACAAACAATAAACATGGCAAGAAAAGCTATTAAAAAAAATGAGATAAAAATTTCACTTTACTGTACCGTACCTATCCTCGGCTACAGGATGGGGGTCATCGGGCTCATCGTCACTCAATTCCATAACGGGTGGTGAAGTGGGGGCGACGGTGGATTCAGCTGCTTCCTCACTGCCGCCAGTGATTGATGGTGTTAAATCTTTCCTTCGGTGATCAAAGAACATGGTGATGGGGAGTTGTTGTCTCTTTCTTTCATTTCTTCCATGATGTTTTTGTATGGAGCGAAAACGTCATCCATCCCTCGCATGAATTTCAGGGCACGCACCATGGAGGGGTCCATACTATAGGCCAGGTTTTTCAGTGCCTCAATATTCCTGGCCATCTCCCCCAACTTCTCCAACGTTATTTCTTGGTGCTCTTCCTCATCCTCTTTCCCTTTCGCTTCCTCTTCCTTGCCTGAGTCTATTAACTCCTGTAGATCCTCCTCGGTCAGCTCAGTGTCGTGCTCTTCAATTAGCTCCCTAATCTCGTCCTTTGCCATGTCCCGGAAGCCTTCAGCAGCCACTTTCCTTGACAGTGCCAGGGTCTTTCTGAATATTTTCATTAAAATCCATCAAAATCATTTTCCTTGTCATCGTCTTAAGCACCAAACAGCTCCTCCCAGTCTTCTCCTTGAACAGGGCTAGAGGGTACGTGTTTTTCGAATCGTTTTCAATTAAAAAAATGTTACAGCACATGTATATTTTACCTAAACTGTGCCTCAATGAATATATTCTCAGAAATAAATAGTAGTTTTGCTGAAACGTGATGTATTTCAATGTAAATTAGGATAAAATACATGACGAAAACAAAAGACTTTACCTAACCTTCCAATGTTCAAGAGATGTTACTCGTTTTTTTAATAGTTTTCGGTTAAAATACTGTTATATTACAATGATATTATATTCATACTGTGCTTGATATACTACATTCACGGAAATGTAATATTTTTGCTGAAATGACGTACGTATTACAGTGGAAAGTGACGAAAACAATGACTTTCGAATGGTTTTCAGTTAAAAAAACTGTTGCATCACAAGTGAATTAGGATAGAATATTATTGTAATACAAAAGTTTTTTAACTGAAAACCATTTGAAAAGCGATTACGGTAACATCTTTTGAACGAAAGAAAGCGAGTCATTGGTTTCATCACTTTCCACTGTAATATGTACGTCATTTCAGCAAAATATTACATTTCCATATTCTCAGAAATAAATAGTAGTTTTGCTGAAACCTAATGCATTTCAATGTAAATTAGGATAAACTACATGAAAACAAAAGACTTTACCTAGCCTTCCGATGTTCAAGATATGTTACTCGTTTTTTAGTAGTTTTCGGTTAAAATACTCTTATATTAGTGATATTCTATTCATACTGTGCTTGATATAATACATTCATGGAAATGTAATATTTTTGCAACTACAATGCTGATGTCAACACAAGCGTGGTTACAGCGAGACTGACTGAGTGAGGGAGAGCTATGTGTGTGTGTGTGAGGTTGCGGGAGCGGGCGGTGTCCCGTGTTCGGTGCCGCGCGATTTGAATGTACCTGTACTTCAATTACTTCAATGTACAAAATATTCCTCCAGCGGGGCAATCCGCGTATTTGCAAATCCGTGTATTATAAACCCGCGTATGTTAAGGGCCGACTGTATTTACATCGACTTTTTAATGAATATTAAAAAATTTCAAACATCCTCTCTGAAGTGCTAATGCTTTGAAATGATTTGCATTTTCATAATAAACATTATTTTTTATAATAACAGGTCTGCTTACCAATTGTGAACACATTTAGTTTGAATTTTCTGTGAACCAATCAGCTTTTAGTATAGAAGGGGGGCAGGGCCTGTGGGCCAGGTTAACATGGAAAGGGTATAGTTGTTATTTATATACAGGGTATATAGTGCTTGCATTTGTACATAAAACCTGCAATGGTGCCTTCCTCCTTTTAAAAGATGGAGAGCATTCACTGTGCAATATTATGGGGATCTCTGTAACCAGTTATGTTTGAAATGTTTGTTAGAATGTTAAAGTACTTCAAATCATTCCACTTGCTAGATCTGTATTTATTTGTTTATTTGTTTTATATTTCCATTACGGTATTTTGATATGCTCAATATGTTGAGGATCAAAATCATTGTACAGTACAGTCTCAATCAAACATTTATTCCCCTTAGTTTAACTAAGTCACAAGAATGAGTCTCCAGACTTACCAGTACAGTCAGTCCTCGATTTATGATGGGGTTAGGGACCGACGACCAGGTCTTAAGTCGAAAATGTGAAAATAATACATAGAAAATCTAAAATGGGTGTCTCTTTTTCTTCTCAGCACCACAAGAACTCTCACTTTTACGCTTGCCAGCCATTTTAAAGGGAATTACAAACAAAAATTTTGTCAGTACACAACGCAATCACTAACGTCGGAGCTCTAAAATACGTAATTTGAAAAATATTTTATACGACTGTAGCGGTCGTATGTCCAAGTGGGGGATGGTCTTAGTAGGTTAGGGTGTCTTTAAGTTGTATCTCTAATTATTCCGGAACTCGAAATAATTATTGTCAAGCAGTTGATTGACAGATTCGAAACAAATAGGGCACAGCAGCTGTTAATATCCTCGAATTTCAAAATTTTCAACGTAGCAAATTGTTTGTTTGTGTGATCATTTTTTTTACGTAGGTCATTGTCCGCACAACTCTCATTTGTGTAGTAATCAGGGGTTGTGTTTTTGAAGGGCCAGAGGCCCACCATAGTGTGTGACTTATCAAGTGTTGGTAAACAAGATAATAGATTTCTTTCATTGCTGTAAGAGTGAGTGACTATCGAGTGTGATACAGGATACTGCACTGTTTATTAACTTTACTGTGAATAGCTTGTACAGTAGGGTCGGGATATATAGCAAGATAGGGTCCAAGGATGTTCGCTATATACTAAATCACAATATATAATTACATGTAATCAATGGGGAAGATAGGGTTAGGTTCTGGAGGCTAATAAAAGTGACTAAACTTGACATAAAATGGCACAGTATAAATTTAGCAAAATATAAATTTTGGTGTTATCCTTGCAAGACAGCGAATAATTTATATTTTAAAAAACTATAAAAAAATCCACAAAATATCCTTGCAAAATAGGGGTGCGTCTATGTGGTGGTGCATCTTATATGCCGGCAAATACGGTAATTTTGTATTTCAAGTCTTGATTACGTAAGACACCCAGGGTCGCAACAGAGCTACTGGAGGGCCGCATGTGGCCCTCAGAGTTGTGCATCCCTGCTAATGTTCTGAACAAGTTTTCATCATGACACTGTTAGCATTCGCCCATCCCTAGATTTTCAGGATTAATGAAATCAAATTAATTATTTTTGTTAGTTCTTAATACTTAAGTTCAACCTTATGATAATTTTAGTGATTAATAATTTGGTGATAATGCTGGTAAGTGATTTTGCTGCACATACATTCCTCAAAAATAACTCGATTATACTTGATCATACTTTATAAATGAATGTATAGTGTATACCGGTTCTGAATAAACTGATGTCAGGTTTTGTCTTGCTTTTTTGCCCCCCTCCCCCCCTGGAAAAATCCTGTTGATGCCCGTGATTATAGGGAGCAACAGCAGCCCAAAAGTTAAACATATGACTGTAGCCATTTTCTCTATTTAATCCACTTTTGCTTTATATAACTTAATTACAACTTCAGCAGAATGGCATAGTGGAGCAAAATTTGGGAGGAGCAGCACAGAATTTATGGACATGTTTAGTCAACAAAGATGATAGCGTCAGCCGAGCAGTAGTTTCAGGGATGTGACGTCATGCCGCCTCCAATTTATTAAATCTTCTCGAGTGTGACCCATTTGGCTAATATTTAAGTTTCTGGTTATTTATATGATATTCATCCTAACTGTCAGTTTTGTGGACTGTTGTACTGTGAGGTTCCTGGTAGCAGGAGAAACTATTTAATTAATGTCAGATATAACAGATACTGATCTTATAGTTCATTGCCCAAAAATGATCTACTGTACCTGTATTCATTTATCGAGCAAATAGTACAACATTCATATAAATGATGAAGCACTTATACTGTCATCACACCACAGATGTCCTGTTGTCTTTATTATCAAATATACTGTAGTCTTATTAAGTCAACATAAGATTAAATTATAGACCATAAAAACTAATTCACTTCAAATTTTGAACTTATCTCCCGGATTATGAACCTGGCTATTTGTGACAGTAGGCTATAGCATTCGACAGCCAGGTTGTAAATTTAAAGTTCTCGTCAGTATTCCGTTGAAACTGACAAGTGGTCTTGTTCTAAAACGACTTCAATTCGAGGATCCTGTTTCAACTTCCGTTGTCTCCTGTGTGTAATGGTCTTAATAAAAACTGGGTATTTTGCAGAGATATACAATATGTGTGTGTGTGTGGGGGGGGGGGGGGGGGCAAAAAGAAAAGAAAAATGAGCTTGCTAGCGTAGCAAGCAGCCAGACTAACACGCACACACTTGGGTGAGACCGCGCAACCGGCGGAATGATGAAAAGCCGAACGGGCGGACACCAGGATTTTGGATGGCTGCCTCTCGCTTATTGGTTGATCAAGGCCTAACTACTCCGACAGGAGAAGGGAGAGTGCATGTTGGTGAGTAGAGGGATTTTGAGTCTGATGTTGGAAAGAGCAGTATCTGATGGTAGCTATGTCTATCCATCTATCTGTCTCTTGCTCGGCCGACCTTGCTCTCACCAACAAAAATCTTCAGCTTGCATGACCTAGTGCTCCCCCCCCCACACCAAAAAAAAAATGCTGCTGCTGCTGCTGAGTGACTGTGACATTACCACAACCATACCAAAAAGAAAAAAGCCGCCTGGCAAAACCAAACCAACTTTTACCGCTGCTCACTAACCCTCGTGGTGAACAGAGAAGCAACCTTGCTTAAGTCTTCCCCTGCCAGTACACAGCCTCTTCACCATCAAGACTCCTGCTGTGCCTCGTTGTGGCAATATACGGTAACTGGGTGCCTTCTGGGCATAGGCTAGACCAGTAGGGGATATCGGAGCTGCAGTGGGCCTCAGAGGAACGGTGCATAAGCCCACTGGTTTGTGGACACATCCTGGCGCCTACGAACCACTGATTTGCTACCTTGCAGATTAATTTTGGTAGGTAAAAAGCTACGGGGATAAACCTCAAAAGAAAAAGCTGTGAAGTCCCACATCAAACAGACATGCTTACAGAGCTCCAATAAGACCCCATTGGCGGTATAGGTGGAAGTGGTGACTCTCCTTCTCCCCAGTCATTGCAACTATTTGCACCACTGGATGAGGAAAAGGGAGAGCCAAGATGTGTGGTTGCAGCCTGCGCTCCTGCCTCACCACATAAATCAACTCACGTGCAGCCATTGTCCAGCTCATCATACTTATCATCATCATCAATTTCCTATCCCCCCAAAAGTCCTGTGGCAGCAGACAAGTGGCGATGGGGACAGGCAGAGATGACTGTCAGGACATCTCTAGTCACAACTCTGCTTACGCAACATGAGGAGGGGGCTAGAAAAGGTGCCCTAAATATAGCCTGCCTAAAGAACCAACCTGACCCAGTAGGTCATCCTAATGTGGTCGAAAACATAATCACAGATCAAAGCAAAAACAAACTAAACAACCTCTTATGGTCACTGCATGGAATGTCAGGACCCTTCTGGATACTGGCACAAAAAAGTGTCCTGAAAGAAGAACCACCCTTATGGCAAAAGAGCTGTCTAGGTATAACATTAGACATAGCAGCCCTTAGTGAGTCCCGGCTCCTAGACGAGGGTCGACTCACAGAACGGGGGTCCAACTATACCTCCTTCCGAAAGGGTAAGCCTGCTGGCTGCTGCAGAGAAAACTGCATTTACAGAGTTGGCTTTGCCATTTACCAATCTTTTCTACATAGGCTAACTAAAATGCCTGTTGGGATCAACTAGCACATCATTACACTCCGAGTCCCACTGAATCACTCATGTCATGTCTTTTTCATGAGTGCATACGCTTCAACACCGGATGCAGAGGATGATATCAAGGAGGTCTTTTGCTCCAAACTTAACAGAGTGCTAACCTCTATCCCCAGAGAAGATAAGGTTGTGCTACTAGGCGACTTCAATGCCAGAGTCCGTAGAGATGCTGACTTATGGCAGGGAACCATAGGGAGAAATGGAGTAGGAGCCAAACTCTCCCTTCACATCGCCCCAGAACTGCAATGGCAATAAGCCTCCAGAAGAAGTTTTAACACCTAGTGACTGGAGGATTCGGCAGCAGCACATGCTTTCAGAGAGCTGATAAACAACTCAACAACAAACAACCAAATTCCCTTTCCGAATGGGGTCCCATCAAAGCTGATACCTTCCATGAGGAGAAAGCAGCGGTCCAGTGCGAACTTCACAAACTAATGAACGAATGGTGGAAAAAAGTGTGTGAAATGCAAAAATTTGCGGATCAACACAAGATGCGTGAATTTTTCAATTCCAATAAAACAATATATGGCCCAACTACTCACGGCATGGCTCCCCTCTGCTCATCCAATGGTAACTCCCTAATTATTGACGAGGAAAGCATCTATCAGCGCTGGAAAGAGCACTACCATTCGCTGATCAACCGAAACACCGATGTAGATGTCCTGACTACCCAGCAGGGCAGGTTACTCAGCACCCAGAACTGACCCACCTCAGCTATCCTCCATCCTGGGATGAGGTAGGTACTGCCATAAAGCGGATGAAAAATAACAAAGCCACAAGGCATGAAGGAATTCTATCCGAGGTGTATGAAGCAGGAGAACCTCTGCTTACTGGCCATCTCCACTCACTCCTGGTGAATATATGGGAGAAGAAAATACCTCAAGCTCTTAAAGATGACTCCATTGTCAATATTTATAAGAATAAGGGAGACCGGTCAGACTGTAGCAACTACCGCCATATCTCATTGCTGTCTGTAGCCGGGAAGATTATTGCCCGAATCCAACTAAACAGACTTCTTCCTGAGGGAGAAAACTTCCTCCCAGAATCTCAATGTGTCTTTAGACCATAACGTGACACCACTGACATGATCATTGCTACCCGCCAGATACAGGCAAAGTGCAAGGTACAGTGTCGTGACTTGTATGTGGCCATCATTGACCTTACTAAGGCCTTCGACTCTGTCAACAGGGAAACCCTCTGTCGTTTTGGCTGCCCACCAAAGTTAATTGCCATTGTGAGGCAACTCCACTATACTGCCAGACTGGGGGTCACTGATGCTAAGGGGGAATACTTAACTCTAATCTTAATTTCTAAGGGTCGCTGCCACCAGACCCCCTCTGGACAGCATATAGCTCGTTAGGTACCGTGCAGAGTGGACTAGGCATTGGGTTAGGTTTTCTATTGACCAGATCGTTAAGGGGAAAGAAGGGTGAAACCATAACATGTCTTAATTAATTTATTCCTTATAAAGCATACTGGTAAAAAACATACAAAAGAATTGGTCTTCCTCAGAAGAACAACGAAAATGTTGGTTACCCAGATTGGCACCAGACGTCTTACATTAATGGCGTGTCGTCCACATACTTATTGCATAACAATCTGTGACCACCTTACCTCGGTCATTCCTTCTTACACTACCCCTTAACACATCAGACTGCTCCACCTGTATGGAATATAGCACCGTCGGTTATCATACATAGTAGCACCGTCTCAACACACCCGTTACCCTCCACACCTGCAGGTATGGGACTCCTTGTAATTTCTAGGTATACCTAATAGGCACCTCGTTCGCACACCGCCCTCGGTGTGGGTAGAGACGAGGGCTACACCAAGAGACATACCAGTACTATTTCTACGCCTGGTATTATAGGTCGCTCCAAGTGACAACCGCGGAGTTTCTCAAGCGTTTCCTTATTTGTTCTCATTTGGGGTGGTGTGCTGGGGATCCACAGGTTCACAGTGGAAGTGCATGACCACTGTGGTGTGGCCTTTACAGTGTGGTCATAGCTGACGCCCGGTAGGCGCTCAAAATGCGTCGTCCTGTGTTGGGAGAAGTCGAGGCATCACTGAGAATACTGCCGGAGGGGCTTTCGTCACCACACATTAGTACACTATGACTTCACTTTATGACATCAGGCAAGGTTTTTAGATGTAAAAACTGCTAGATAAGTCCTTTTTAGGGTTGAATAAAGCATGATAAAGGACACTGACCTGTGTTGGGAGAAGTCGAGGCATCACTGAGGGTGAAGTCCCGACTCCCACCCTCCTCTCTGTTTAGGCCTACAGTTTCCAATCTTCAATTTTCACTTTGGATTCCTATGGTTCCCACATCTCCATTTTCCTATCTATTGTGACCTCATGCTTTATAAATACATATCTTAATCCTAAATTACACACTAAGGTAAGGGTCTGGTTTGCTAGTTCCTGGGTAAATTCATTGGGTTATAATATCAACGCGGCGTAGGCGCCAACCCAAACAAAGCCTAGCATCGTATTTTCATGGCGTGGGTGTACAAGATATTCTTTTTGAAGCATAGTTTCTGGATCACTTCCAACACTTCACATAGTTCTGATACCTTTATCCTTTTTCCAGATCATTGTTCTCATGTATTTTCATATGATATCTGTGGAAGTTATGTTCACTACACGTTCACAGACGTAAATAGTATGACCTTCAAACCATGATCCACACTTAGTCCTACAGTACACTAGCCCGGCTCAACTGGACTTTCCCAATCATCTTATGGATACCCTGAATTCTCCTTAATGCTATGAATACATACAATTAACATTAATTAACTGTACCTGGGTACAATACAACACATGGTCTAGTAACATTGAGTAGGTGAGTTATCCTTTAACAATGTTTCCCGTTTTCTGAGATTCTACAAGCGCGGTGGATTTGAATGTTATATAGCGTAATATGAATTAAATGGGTTTTTTAGGAATGACAATGATGTGCGCAGTATACCACAATGGCATGAACAACAGTGTCCTACACAACAGCATCCAGTCTGAGTTATTCCCCCATCCAATTGAGGGTAAAACAAGGTGTACTGGCACCAACCCTCCTTACTCGTGCCAGCGCAAATTTAGCCGGCGGGTTGGACTATCCAGTACCGGATGATGGGACTTTTCAACATATGAGGACTTCAGGTAGGAACAAAGGTGTTGGCCGCTTCCATCATTGAACTTCAGTACCTGTATGTAGACGACCTCACACTTGTTGTTCACATTGAATGCAACCTACAGGAGATACTGAACACCTACGCAGATGCGTATGCACACTTAGGCCTCAAAGTGAATGCACGTAAGACTTGGATTCTCTTTCAGCCTGCCCCTGGTTCAACCTTACCTCCACCATCCATCCAGCCAGCTTATTGGTACTACTCTCTCTAATGTTACCCACTTCCAGTACCCCAGCTCCCACCTATCCATCACTGCAGACATAGATGAAGAGCCTCAACATCAGATCATATGTGCATCATGCCTTTGGCAGACTCTGTATCCGTGTCTTCAGCTGTAGGAAGCTGAAATTATCTACAAAGCTGCACGTATCAAACAGTGGTCCTCACGACCCTGCTGTATGGCAGCAAGACATGGGTTACATACAGGAGGCACCTCAAGGCACTTGAAAACTTTCACCAACAAAGTCTATGTTCGATCCTCCGAGTTTGATGGGAGGATGACACCAACTGTAGGAGCATCGAGGCTACCATTATCCATGAACAACTACGTTGGACTGGCCATGTTACCCATATAGACTACCACTGCAGCTACTGTACAGTTACCCAACGAACGGTAAACAAAATAAAAGCTGACGGACAATGGAAAAGGTATAAGGATCGTCTCAAGACAAACCTTAAAAAGTGCCAAATTGACTCCCTCACCTGGGAGGCGATCTCTCCACGCCATAACGCTTGGAGGAGCACCACACGAGAAGGTGTAGATACTTTCGAGTTAGCCCAACTGCTTATCGAGGCAGACAAGTGCCAGAAAGAAGCTCCTGCCGTCCCTCGCACACTAGATGCAGCCCTCCACACAAGCAACATCTGTAGACGGTCCTGTCGATCCCATATCGGCCTCTCCAGTCACCTCAAACTCGCCAACAAAGGTGACATCCTTATTAACTCATATCATTGCAGCATAGGGGGATGATCGTCATTCTCGATTCCGAGTGACAGCAAAGTATTAGTAGTGTGTGTGTGTGTGTTAAATTCTAACATTTTGACACGCACTTTATCTCGTTAGAACAGCCTTTGCTCTAGAGTAGACAATCCCATTCTTCAGGCCACTGTAAACACTGTGTGAGAACATATCAGTTTAGATGAGCTGTTCTGGAAGGTGAACGGTAATTAAGTCACAGGAAAAAGTCACAAAAGTCACAGTTTTGGATAGGAAAAAAGTCACAGGAAAAAAGTTGCATTGAAGGTAATAATACTAAAAATATTTTAAAACAGTTATTAACTGACAATACATGACTTTTACATATTGACAACACAATTTATATATGTTGCACGTAGGTTAAGTTAAGTTAGGTGACTTTTTTTCTGACTTTTTTTCCTGTGACTTTTTTTCTGTGCCCTTTTTCCTGTGACTTTTTTTACCCGGATTCGTTCTGGCGCTATGTGACCTTGAGTATATTATGATGGTGTCAGTTTCTCCCCATCACGCACAAATTATTACCTTGTTACTGTGATGGTTTCTCGTGTTTCGTGTATTCCGTGAGCCATGTACTTTTAAGCCTTTACCTAAGCGCTCTTCCTGTTTCAGCCGTATTATACCCAGTGACTGTAGACGTGTTCACTCTGCCACTACATCACCTGGGTGCTTCTCTGGATCAAGGGATCGATACACAATGTCATATTATATAATTTCTCTTCCATCCTGTGTATCATTAGTGATCCTTGTTTTGTAGTTGGGTGGAACACACCCCACTATCAGCCAGAATTGATTCCAGTACTGCTGCGGGTGTGGAGATTTAACACGAACGTTTTGAGAGTTTCAAGGTTTGGTTAATCCCTGAGCTTTGTTATGTCGTAAGGTAGAAACATTGGAAAGCTTCGGTGGCTTAAGCTGGCATTACTAGAAAGCTTCGGTGTGTTCTAAGCTAGCATCACTAAATATGTTTGAAAGTAATTACAGTACAGTACAGTGTTATAATAACGAGGCGTATTTTATTTGCCAAAGATTCTGTTCTTCTCTAGTGTTGGCGTTAATGTTAATTTTGAGCATTTAAGCCAGTAAGCTAATAAGTGGTAAAATGATAAATACAGTAAAAAAATGTTCACGTGACATCTTCAAGCCATGATACGCAGGCGCTCTGAGTCACTTATAAGAAACCGCGCGGCTGTGTTTACTGACGTAGTGAACACGGCAGCGCTGCGGTGGTACTCTGTGGTGAGGCGCCTTGTTACTTTTGTACGTATTGTATATCCGGCAAAACGTATTAACAGTTTGAAAATATGGTAGTAATATAACAGGTGTTATTCCAAGCTGTATTTACATATCCAATCTTTTCACAGAAGTTTTATTTAAGGAGAACGAACTTTAATTTGCGTAATAGGAATATGTTGTTTTTCTTTGTTTATCTATTAGGCTCAGAATAATTGTAAATTTATATTATGTTAACTAGGTGGTGGAAATTTATAACTAAATATGAAAATGACTGAAGTGCTTTTTATTCATATTACTCGTGTGCGTGCGTGCGTGTGTGTGTGTGTGTGTGTGTGTGTGTGAATAACGCAGTTAAAACCTTTTTAAGAAATTATTTAATGTTTTGAAATGGAGGAGTAAGTAAAACGTAACTGATCAGGGAAATAGGTTTTTATAACCAGAGTAATACTTTGTTAACAAACTAAACGTAGAGTACTACAGAGTCTGTTTTTGACGATGGTTATTTTTAGTCATTTATTCATCATTGCGTCATATATCACCGTACTAGTTGTTCGAGCTCTGTGTTACTTTACCATGACCTTTACTATACAGTGTTAGTACAGGAGGAAACCGGAGTAGCTGGAAAAATCCTACGATGTTTATACCTCACTGGAATTTGAAGCCGCTATCGCAGTGGTGAGAGGGAAGTGTATTTACCACTTGTACCACCTACGAAGCGTACAATAACCAAAAACAAAATTTAAAATCTTTTCTTGAAAGTTCAGTTTTGTATGTAGTGAAGCCTATGCTAAGATGCAATGCTATTTACAAATTTCAATGCACTATAAATCTAATTAATATACAGATATAATATTCCTGAAGCATCAAGTCTGGAGTACAGTGACATGAATACTGAGGTCAGGGTAATGTGGTATGTGGGTGAGAAATAACGTTGATGACACAAGAATGATATATGAATTGTGTGTATGGATAGTACCAATGGGAGCTTAAGCGTCCAAGACACGAGCCTGTATTTATTTATTTTTTTTTAGTGATTTTTATGAGGAACAGCACCCGGGCACAGGTCATCGACCCACAGCGGGGCCTGGGGGTGAAAAAATAATAGTAAAAATAAAGAGAAAAAGACTTTATTAATCTACACCATGTAGATGCCGGAAAACCAGCTTTTTGAAGTGAGACAAATTATAAGAGTATGGAGCTCACAAGAAAGCACAGCATTCCTCAGTTCGGCTGTGTGAGGAAAGAAGGGTGTACTATAATGGGTTATTCTAGTGTGATCGACTTCCACACAGAAACGGTGGGCACCGCGGGTAAGACTTGGGTTATGAGTCCACTGCCTTCCCGGCGGTGCACAGGATGTCAAATCCCCCGAACATTGCTCGTTAAGCGCCTGTAAAAGAGAGAGTGAAGCAACAATACGGCGAAGAGAAAGGGAAGAAAGATTATCAACTAAAGGAAGAGAGTTAACACGAAATGCCTTTGATTCCACCCTATCTAACAGTTGGACAGAAGTAGAGCCACCCCAGATATGAGAGCAGTACTCCAAGTTAGGATGAATGAATCCCTTATATACTTGAAGCAACTGCTCAGGAGTGAAGTAGTTGCGGCATCTGTACAGCATTCCCAGCTTTAGATGAACAGCTTTAGCGATGTTGTGCATGCGTGGCTTCCATGACATATTAGAGGAAATGGTGAGGCCTAGCATATCTGTTTTAGAATTAGGCAAAATGATTGCGTCCTGAAATGTGATTGGTGGGAGATCATCTATTTTTTTTTATATAGATATTCCTTGAAATGTCTTTAGGCAATAAACATTTCAATCGTTTCAGTATACAATATAAGCATTGTGTGAAATGCAATTTCAATCCATATTCTTTCTATCATTTACAAAAATATGCTTATGATTTGTTGTCTACAGACATTTCATTTCATTATTGGACATTGACTGTCAAAGTATCTTCCTGCTTCCAGTGTGAAGGAAAAATATATTAACTTGAACAAGGCATTATTTTATTTGTAAGTGTATATTTATACAACGTTTACAGCTCCAATCCCTACTCTAAATTAAAACTAATGCCGCGTCCAGCCACCATCTATGTCAATGCTGTGATGAACGAGCAAGAGGCAAACAAGTATTATGTAATGAAGCAGCAGTTGGGCCCTCACAGTTTCTAAAGGCGTCACTCTATTTTTGCCATTATATATTCCTAAAATCGTGCTACTACCTGACACTAAAGTTTGAGAATACAAATCGAATCGGTGTATGATCAAGGCGAGTGGGGGTGGAGAGGAGGGAGGGCAGACAGCCAGGGCACCCTATATACAATAATATACACGTATTGCTATTTCTAAATTTACATCGCCTTAATATCAGTGAAGAACAGAATATTTTCATTATACTTGGTAAGCGTAAATATCACGTCACGATAATCATAAATACAGAGCATCATAAAAAAGATGACATCACGAAAATTGTGACCAAGTCCCTGGTTGCTGATCTGACTTTCTTCCACATTTACATGCAATAATTACTTTCTTACTTTGACAACACAACATACTGTACATACAGTATGTCGTTTCTCACCATTTATTTTTTTTTCTTTATGGTTATTATTATTATCATCATAATCAGTGTTATTATTATTTTATTTTCAATTTTGTGTTTTTATTATAAATTTTATTTACTTTGAACTTATGATGGAATCACCTATTTCTTACCTTAGTTAGCCTGGAGACCAGTTCTTCTTCGTCGTTGGATTCTGAGGTTCTTACACAACGCCACATATGTTGGTCTGCGATATTTACATTCAGTCTTGCTCTTAGTACACTTTACTGAGGTTGGAAGAACACCATGCGATCGAAAAAATGCTATAGCTTCTTCGTTTTTTTTTCATAAACTCGCAATCAGCTCCATATAATGTAAGTGACACCCATCGCAGGCTTCCATGGTCGGAACTGAACTTGAATTTCGAAATATAAGACCCAAAATAAAACTCGAATCTGATTGGACCAAAAATATCGCGAATGAACCACAAATCATTTTAATTGGTGGCAAATAAACGCTTTTGATTGGCGGCGTGACGTGTACGGGTACTACGGGTACGTGTACGGTTTTCCCGCCAAATCTAGATGTTTTGACCCACCATCAAGCAGGTAAATTTGGTGTCTAGCTGCTAGCGGGTTTTTTTTTTCGGATGTAACTGATGTCTGGCGGATTTCTAGCGGTTTTAGTTATATAATTATACTGGCATAAGTATAGACAGTCAGTGGAAAGATCTATCTCTTGTGAAGTGGAAAGAAGTTTTACAAACTGTCCTGTTTTGGAATGAAATACATAACTACATGGACGTATCACATTGTAATCCATTCAAGGAGTTGGCAGAGTTTGCTTTGTCAGTTCTCGTCATACCCGACTCTAATGCTGAAGTAGAAAGGATATTCAGCAGTTAAATATAGTGAAAAATAAACTTCGAAATAGAATGGGAAAAAAATGACTAATGCTCTTCTTACAATACGAGCAGGTTTGAAAGGAAATGAAAAGTCTTGTTTTGAATATGAAATACCGGCTGATATCTTGAAATTGATTGGAACTGGCAATGCATATGTCAGTGAACCAATCCTGAAATCAACACCAAGAGCAAGTACATCTTGAGAGGAACGGAGGGAGAGGAATTTGATGATTCCTCTCTCTTCCTGTTTTAAAGGTATGCGATGCATATCCTTTTGTGACATTATGCCCACCGGTGTGTTAATTAGCTATACTTCTATGTACCATACTTTCTATATATTTATATCATTCTATCTGTTTATATACATTAATCAGTTTAATTGTCTATATATCTATATACGGTTTATATAAAGAGGGTAACACATGCTATTATCTGTAGTTACAAACTAGCGGGTTAGGGGTCAAATATAGCGGGTTTTGGAGTCTCATATAGCGGGTTTTGGAGTCTCATATAGCGGGTTTTGGAGTCTCATATAGCGGGAATGTAAATTTGTAGATGAAAACACTGAGTTACACGCTGAGTGGGAGGTCGAGTAGGCGATAATGGCGGGAGATTAATGGAAGAAAATAGAGAAAGATTTGGGATGCGCTATCTCCGTTATTAATCGACATCTTTTTCGAATATGATAATAGATTTCGGGTAGGAAAGTTGTGTGCAATAATGCAAAAATACCTATTCAAGTATTGATGTTGAATGAAATACAGATTTAATCTTGTAACGTGTGTAACAAAAATATCCTCGCCTGCAAGTGAGTGGTCCCGGTTTAAACCCCTGCGCAGGGTGAAAATATCGATATTGATATTGAAACAGTTTATTTAGGCAAATACTGATACAGGGTGGATAATAATGACAATGTTGATGTGGCTGAGCCAATTCAGAGCCATTTGATATTTACCTCTGTCTACCCAACACTGAAGAGGAAGCTTGATCTTAACCCATTGGCGGGTCTAGTTAATGGGTAATAGTTAGCTAGTGCAGTTGACGAGTAGTCTGGTCTTCCTGGATTCTTCCTTGACAGTGGATCATGCAGCTTGATAGTATAGGGTGTGGTTCTTGCATCGGCGATAGTTTTTACACCTTAAACAAATGCATGTTTCAGTGGCCCTCGGCCCAGCCAGCCTTAAACGTATAAGAGCTCACGCACGCTTGGTACTATGGCTTTCTCTGGCAGGCTATTCGAAGAGGTGTCAACACTTACAGCAGTTTTTTTTTTTTTTAATGCTCTAACCTGTAGTGAGGCGGCCACCCGCTTACTTAAGATATGTACACTTGACTGAGTAATGCTCTTTGAGGTACTTATAAACTAATACGTAATGGGCCCTTGCCCTTCAATAGTGTAAACATATCAATTGAAGACTCAAATTTTTCTCAGAACTGAGAGATCTGAGTGCCCGCACCAGTTTTGTGGCCCTTCTTTGAACGTGTTCAATCGATTAGCAGTGTTTGGTGTATTATGGAGACCAAACAGAATTAGATTAACCCAACTGCACCTTTAAAATGCTTTATGGGGGACGGACCATCTTAACCTGTGTAGGATCTTCTTATGTAATCCTACCAATTTATTAACAAGAATCACCTTCTTTTCACAGTGATCCGTATACTTCAGTTTGTGTTCAGCATGAATACCCAGTATTTTTACGGGGTATTCGTACTTTACAATTTTCGCCTTGCAGTGAATGTAGGAAAACCTCTGGACTCACTAAAGTTATCACATTATTATAGTGGCCAAATTTTCTTCGAAATTTCAGTGAGATTATACCCTTACGGGGATTATGATTTATTAGTGTTTTTTTCTTTTAGAATTCAGACGTTGCCCATTTTCTCTTGTAACCTGGAATATATGAAGAAAAAAATACGTTGTGTTAATTCTTTATTCCTATTAACACTGTCCATTCTTCAAGTAGACCTAAACTTATGTCTTTCAGAGGAGGAATAACTTCAAAAAGATGAGGAAGCTCCCGCACCTGCTCTTCCTCTGTCTGGGTAAGCTGTTTATATTTACTCTTTACAGTTTTATTTAGTGCAATTAGGTAGAAAGTATCATACAGTTTTATTTTGTGTGAAAAAGCAGAAAGTATTATATAGTTTTATTTAGTGTGAGTAGGCGGAAAGTATTATATTGTTTTATTTTATGAGAAAGCAAAAAGTATGAAGAACTTTAGGCAGCGAAAGGCATACTCGTATACCTATTTACTAGTCATGTGTGCCTGGCGTTACGTATTACAGGCAAGATAAGATGGGTGTATATCCCATACTTTTTCAGGATTTTAGTGAACCAGTTGGGTTCTTACGGTAAAAGAGAATGCATGTCAGGTCGCGGGTTTTATGACGCATGAGGTGGTGTTCCTAAGTAATGAAGTAATGTTCATCCAATGCTCTCTCTCTCTCGTGATGGGCAACTGCTACCATAAGTAACTAACAAGTCTATGTACTACATCACCATTTTATTGAGTAATTGATGTATTCACTTGAATTCTTGTCGGGAATATAATTTATGTGAGTGATTATATATGATTGGTGTGTATTTATGGACTCATTCAATCATGAATAAGTCCATAAATATGTGTGTGTGTGTGTGTAATAATTAACGGTTTATTGAAAAAGTTCTGCAGTTCTCTCAGCTCTTGCGTCCACCCGCGGATACTAGCTAGCTGTCTCACGTGATCGTACTGGACATTGAGCTGCCTCAGCTGGTGATTAGTGTGAGGGTGGTGGTCGGGATTGCCGGAAATTTCCGGCCAAGTAGCCATTTCCTAGACAACAAGGAAATTAAGATTAATGGATACTGATATTCACTGAACGTTTTTTCAAGCCTTGAGCATGTTTTGTTATGAAAGAATATGATGAGGACCTTCAGTTATGTTAGTTACTCTAAAAGTAAATTAAGATAAGTTTAGGATGCAGTTTACCAACTAAATATACCACATGATAGATGTCGTTATGTATGATTAAAGAGAACTGAACAGCATATACAGTATGTTGCTATGTGTTTAACGATTTTTTTGGGGTAGCGTTAGCAACAGTGAGGAAGACAAATACCCACAGACCAAGGGTTGAGGCCAGCGTTGTACAACCCAGGCCCACTCTCACCAACACCACGACCCATCAACAGTACAGGTAATTATGAACGCTATACAGTACTACAGGCAAGACCTACGGTTAAAGACCCAGATTCGCTAAGACCTGTAAAATATTTTGCATCAACTAAAGATTAAACCTCCAACTTATTTAATTTTATGATTAAGTAGGAATAATAGAACGTGTTTCAATGTAGTATGAGAGTCATTTTGGTGACCAGGTGTAATGAAGCCAGTTAGTTAGTCTCAGGTGTCCCCTTTGGTCAGGAGTCTACGTTAAGATGTGTAAAATAATGCCACACCTGGAGATGTAAGTGTATATTAGTAGTTGTTTAATGAAGTGGGAATTAGTGCGTAGTTCTGTACTCTCCCTCTACCGTGATGTGATGCTTCTAGGAGGGATAATTAATGTTAGTTGAGAGTACAGATTAGTACAGTGTTACCAACCTGCTGCTGTTGGCTCATAACACGAAGGCGGGTTGTTCACATAACACACAAATTTTTGAGGATCCATGTTCGGATTCTCAAAGAATCGTTTGTTAATTTTCTTCTTAAATTAAAATGAGATAACGGGTCTAATTACTGTGGAATCTTGAGGAACAATCGTACCACTCAATCAGTAATTTCTACATCATTGTGGAAGCAACTCAGTTTCTTTATTTAGTGGAGAAAAATTGACGTACGATGCTTTGAAAATCTTATTACTTGCTGAGTTTTAACCCAGAGTTTTATGTAATTATATCAGCCATGCTCTTCGTTTTATTATATGAGTAGCATTTGTGTATTGTTCTGGGTAATTGTTGGTGATAAATTGATATTATAATAAGGGTTTTGTTGTTTTTGATACAGCGTGAGGAGCAGCAGGTCTCTCCTAGCCTCGCATGACTGTGTTAACTGTTCCTTCCCTCTACTTCTGCATATGTAAGTATTGTACCCCCTCTCTCTTTCTCTCTCTCACACAAGCACACACACATTCATGAATTGTAGGAAAATGTATCATTAGGCGTACAATTTAAAGACAAGTCCAAAACATATTTCTAGTGAACACAAAATGGTGTTAACTATGTAACAAATTGTCAACGCAGAAAGCATCTTGAGAAAGGTTTACCGTTATTTTGTTACATTGCACTCACACTTTCACATATACTGTATTTCTTTGTTTCGACCGTTGGACTGAATATTTTAACCTTTTTTGTCTTGAATTTGTGTCTTTACGTAAAATATTAATACAAAATATATAAAAACGTATATTTTAGCTATTTCTCCGAGACAGATTTTTCAGAATGAAGTATTACTGGGATCACATTGAAGATTAGCCCCTCAGATTATTTCACATTAAGATTAACCACCCTAACGCTAACCTAACCTGACCTGACGACCTAACTTAACCTAACCCAACTTAATCTAACCGAATCCCGCTTCTATAGATAGCATTAGGATGTATAAATCACCAGGTGAATTATGTTGGAAGAGGATCTAATCTTAAGGTTTATCTCTTAATATATACAAATATTTGTTATCACCAGCAAGAAGACAGATGAGGACTCAGTAGTAGCAGAACTCATGTCCTACCTCATCACCTTCACCTCCGGCACACAGTTCTACCTGGTGTATGATGACCTTCTCCCAGGTAAGACACCACCAGTTAACAGTAAGGGAGTTTATATACCATTTTTATTTTTAGATTAAGTGTCTGAACTCCTCAAAATTTGTACGTTGTTATCTGATCACCCGAGGATTAGACATCCTGGCTTATTTTATCTAAAGATTAGATACCCCAGCTTATTTCACCCGAAGATTTGACTTTGTAATAGTGTCATGTTTGTAAGAGTAAGATTGTAGGAAATTTCAGTTTATAGAAATAGTCAACGTTTTTGTGCCAGAAAGCCACCTACCACGCCCTGTCTATGCTGTGAGATTTCCGCAAGTGTTAGTGCCATGTGTAGGTCTATGCCGTAGCCAATTACATAGGCCTATGACAAGACGTCATGGGTACTGTGGTTTGATTGGCTGAAACCAATGAGTTTTTCATAGGCCACCGTGAAGTACGCGTTTTTTCAAATTCAGTCTGGAGTTGGAACTGTTCTTGTGTTGATGTGTAGTGTGGGCTTGTCTGGACTCGGCTCATCATGGTAAGATCTAAGTAAGTGCGCTTTAGGTATTATCCGTTATTCGAAATTATACTGTGAGGTTAGCTAGGGCTGTGGGTGATTAATAATGATTGTTATATTAATAATATGTTTTAAATAAATGAAATTTAGTTAATAGCGTTATCAACTCTTCCTCCCCTGGTACTGAGTATAACGTCATAAACGCCTTCGTGTTATATTGTGATACAGTGAGTCACGCGTAATAACCCAACTCTCACACTTTTCCTTTAGTCCATAATTATTGTATGTTGTCGTGGCATATTCTATCAATTCTCTCTCAACCTAACCCCTCAAGCCTTGACCGCAACAGGCCTACCCTTCCCCTCTTCTCTCTCCTATACACATTCCTCCCTTCTCTACTAAAGAAAGGGTAAGAGAATAAGATAAAATTAAAATATGAGTGAATAAAAGGAAAAAAATAATTAGAAAAATATATAAAGTAAGAATTAAATAGAATATAAATCAATAAATAAAAACCTAATGTTCAACACCCTAGCTCATTTCACCTGAAGATTAGACACCCTAATACGAACCTAACCTAGCCTTACCCTTCCAGGTAGCGTTTGAGCGGTTAATATTCTGGTGAAATGAGCTGGGGTGTTTAATCTTCAGGTGGAATGAGCTGGGGTATCTAATATTCCGATGACTAGGTATATTTTCCCTAACTAGTGAATGGGAGACTTGCGTAACTGGTTGGGTTACCTGCAGCACAAAGATGGAGGCTATTGTGAGGTTGAATTTGTTTTGAGACTCGACCTCAACTATACTTTGTTCATATGAGCTTTAGAACCAGGACCTAGAGCAGATTTTATCAATGCAGCTGATTGGCTGGCGGAATGAGGTGTGTTGAGCTATACTCTAGAGTACTTCATTATTTAATTTGTTTCCTTTACATTCAGCAGTTGAAAGTGATAATAACAATTAAGCAAACGTTGTCCATTGTGGACAAATGGTAGTATGGTAGTGAAGGAAACACGTCTAAGAGATGGAGCTCTATCCTAATGGTGTATATATTCGTTTGAAAAAGTATTGAACGAAACGTCAGGATAAAGCTGCATCTCTTAGTCGCGTTTCTCTACTACCATATTAACAATTAATGTTGAGCGAGAATAATTTCCGAAACCGGAAAGTACAAATTAGCAAGTGAAACACATTGATAACGTAGATGGGTTTTAAGTGAAAAAAGTTAGAAATGATCAGCGATCCCCAATTATATCACGCTCCCACGGCTTGACACAACAACTCTCCCTGCTTACCTACCAGCCCCCCTTCCCACTGACTTAGTAGAAGAATTTGAAGTAGCAAAACGCCTGGACAAACTAAAATTAAAACGCTCTACCACCCCCATTGACTTACCAATGAAACTCTTCAAGGAGTTCTCCCCGGAGCTTGCTAAACCCCTCTGCTCCATCATCAATGCTTCTCTCAGTCAAGCCAGATGCCCAGCTGACTGGAAGACCTCTTATGTATCACCAGTGCCCAAGTCAACCAGCCCACAATCCTTAAATCAGCTACGACCTATTGCAATCACCCCAATACCCAGCCTAATCTGTGAAAGTTTTGTGTTCGACTGGGCTTATGCTGATATTGCAGGAGTCGTAGACCCTCAGCAATTTGGCAACATGAAAACTTCCTCCACCACTCACTGTCTTGTCAGCTTTCTCGATTACATATACCGCCATCTCGAGAAACGAAAAACGTCTGTAGCTGTCGCCTTCATTGATTTCACTAAAGCGTTCGACCTAGTCGACCACAATATAATCATCAACAAAGCTATTGACCTCGGGCTTCGAAGAAGCCTCATACCATGGCTTACAGACTTCCTCAGTGACCGACGCCAAGCTGTACGCTTCCGAGGGGCTGTCTCCACCTTTCAGTCACTCACCTGTGGCGTCCCCCAAGGCACCAAGATGGGACCACTCTGCTTCCTTATGCTCATCAATGATGCCCTAAGAGAAACCCCTGCTCGCTGGAAATATGTCGACGACTCCACCATTGGGATCAGCGTCAACAATTCTGCTCCCAACTATACCGCCCTTCAGGATTTATTGAACAGTCTCCAAAACTGGGCCACCAACAACCATGTCACCATCAACCATACCAAGACCATGGTTATGCACATCAACCTCTCCTCCGACATTGTCCCACCTCCTTCCATTACTCTAGGTCCGAACACACTCCAGGTTGTAGATTCCACGAACCTCCTCGGCGTCACCATAGACAACAAACTAAATTGGAAACCACACGTCAATGAAGTTGTCAAATCCTCCAGTTTCCGTCTCCACCTCCTCCGCCGACTCAAGTCCCTCGGAGTTCCTGCACACGAGCTCCTCAGTGTTTACACAACATTCATACTTCCCAAGCTCACCTATGCCTCCCCCACCTGGTCTTCCTCCCTAAATGCCACACAACGTAAACACCTAGAAAAAGTACAAAAGAGGGCATGCAAGATTATTCTCTCCCCCTCCTACTCCACATATCAAGAAGCGCTCAACACACTGACCCTTTCGACTCTCACTGACCATCACCACGACCTCATCTGCAAATTTGGTAAGAAGCTTCTACACCATCCCCGACACCGGCTCCTACTACCACCTGAGATCCCTTGTCCGAGAATTGCTGTTCGACACCACAACCGCATCCAGCCCATACGTGCACGAACTGATCGCTATAAGAACAGCCCAGTCCCAACCATTGTAAAAATTATCAACAACTTGTAATACTGTAACACTGTCACTATGTTGAAATGAACTGTAGTTTGAGCTTTTCCCCATCTAAGTTATTATATGTCTTATTTGTGTCACTTATGTTACTTGTATATTATTTGTAATTCGTAACCCATTCCCCAAATATGTAACTGTATATTTTCAGCCTTCTGGCTGCCAAGCTCCTTCAATAAACCGTTAATTATTATTATTATTATTATTATTATTATATTACCCGTGTGACTCGACGAATGAATTTCCTTTTATTTGCCCCATTTGGAAATTTGGAGTAGCGCAAGGAAAACTGATAATTTATTTGTGTCCCGATTTACAGTTGTACGGAAGTGTCATGTTAACTGTGAACTGTGTAAGGGGCTAACCTTTGACATTGGTGTGTGTGTGCGTAGGCGTGGGTGGCGTGTTGCGGGCATGCCAGGAGGCGTGGGTAGACACCACCCTGCTACCCTACCGGCCCACTAGTCAGCTGTTGGTGGAGACGCTCAAGTCCTTCTACCACGTCCGGCCCATGAGGAACATCGTCGTGCTCTGCTCCCCCCAACACGTCATCACCCTGTTTGAACAAGTACGGTCCAACATTTATTTAGTCAAAGTAGTTACTCACATAAGGTGTACCAGAAAAATGTCCCTGTCTCTCCCTCCCTGCCCCCCCCCCCTCTCCCGCCAACTCATTGTCTCAGGGAGCTGGCAGGGAGGGAGGCAGAGACCAGGCAGGAAGGGAGGCAGGGACATTTTTCTGGGACACCCTATGTATGTTTCAACTTGAAGAAGTCACTCAAATATGCTTTCACTTGATATAGTTACTAAAAAATGCTCTCATTTTAAGTAGTTACCCATAAATGCCCTCACAGTTCATATAAACTAAGCTAGGTCAGCGTCAGTTACGTTATATTATGTGAAGCAAGGTTAAAATGGTTAGATTAGGTTAACTTTGGATGGTAGGCAAACTCGGATTGTAAGGTTAGCTTAGAATTCGTTAAATAAGATTATGTTAATATAGGTTACGTTAGGTTAGCTTTTACTACGTTTAGTGAGTTTAACGTAGGTGATGTTAAAGTACAGTTGTTAAACTAATAACATGTTTAGTTTCATTTATTAAATAAAGGTACAAAGGTTAAATTTACCTTCTTTAGGTGAAGTTATGTTTGGGGCATCCATTCCCATCAGCTTCATCTCTTGCCTTTAAAAAAACCATGGAGAGACAAAATAAACCATTCTCGGGCGTCCCTGTTGGATCCTTGTCACCAAAAATCCAACCACATTGCCTCCAGTGCTCTTGGGCAGTGTGCCACCGAGAGCTGGCAAGTATACTGTCCGAGCAAAACAAAGCCTTGAACATTAAACACGAAGGAAAGTTTAAAAATTTATTTATCTATATATGTATATATATATATATATATATATATATATATATATTTATCTATATATGTATATATATATATATATGTGTATACACAAAATAAATATTGGCACATAGAATGTGAAGACATTATATGAGGATAATAAATATGCAAATGTTTGTAGGTAAATGAAAAGATCACGGCGAGACATTCTGGGACTAAGTGAAGTAAGATGGACAGTTTCAAATAGCATTAGCGGTGAGGATTCTTACTTCATATACTCAGGTGGTGAAAAACATGAAACAGGTGTTGATATTATTGTAAACTAGAAGTTGAGGAGTAGTGTCAAGGGATATTGAGCAGTATTATATAGAGTTTCTTAATCAGGTTTAATGCTAAACCCATAGACTTGTTAATAATACATGTTTATGCACCAACAAATGATAATGAGGATGAAATCTGAGAAAAATTTTGAAGATTTAAAGAAACCAAAAAACACCGTAAAGTTAATGAATGTCTGATTATAATGGGCGAGTTTAACCCAGAAGTTGGGTTTTAGAAATGAGAAAGGAGAAATATTAATTGTCTTTTGTAAGGAAAACAATATGATAATTGCAAATACATGATTTGACCAACACGCTAGGCATCTCTATTCATGGGTCTCACCCCAGGACCATGTAAACATCATATTCAGAAATCAAATAGTTTACATTTTAATTCAGGAAAGATTCAGAAATTCTATAACCCGAACCAAGAATTATCCAGGGGTAGATTGTGGGCCATATCACGTCCCAGAGGCCATGCCGAGGAATGAGGGCCAATGGCATTTATAGGATCCCTCCATTGTTCTTGATAGTTTTGTCTTGGGCTATTTTGAATTCCAGTACTGTTCTCAAGTCCACAGCTTGGGCTGGTAGACTAATCCATAGGTCTACCGCCCTCTGTGGGCAGAAGTATTTCATTAGGTTCGTTAGCTAAGATAAAGTTAAATTACATAGGTCAACTTGCATTACTTTAAGTTAGGTTACGTTGGGTCCTGTCACTGAGGGAGTTTCTAAGTAACGTGTCAGCTCAGATAAATGAAACTGCCAGGGATCAATATCTACTGGTTATTTAAGTTGTCAGAAACACGTTATCAATTGGTGGTGTCACAGCGGCCATCACTCAGGTCCCTTCCCCACCCCCCTTACCATCACTAATTCATCTCTGTCGCTTTTGCCTTTATTGACCTAACTGCCACATAAACCCACCAACTTTTGTGAATTTTCTTACTCCTTTATATATTTACCGGGACACATACATGTTTCCTCTTAAACGTCACCATTCATTTCCTGTATTTATTTGTCTCCGCCATCATCAAGTATGTTTGACATCTGTCACTTATAAACATCTTCCTTTTAGGGATGCAGAGTCTATATTTACACTTGTATAATGATTCAGGCTCAACAAGGCTTCAATATATACCCAAATTCATCTCTGTCTCTCGTAGTACAGTTCTTTTTTTCACTCCAGACATTCACTGATGTAGTTATTCATTAGTTATCTATTGCACCTCGCTTCCCTCCATTCTGTCTACATCCAGACAATTATTATTTTATCCATCTGTACAGAGTGTGTGTGTGTGTGTGTGTGTGTGTGTGTGTCATCAAATAGTTTATGGAGATGTTAAAATTGTAAAAGTGAAATTACAGCAAAATGGTACTCTTCCCTCTCTCATCTCTCATACTCAAACTCCAGTTATCTCTGATCATTCTATATCTGTTGTTGTTAATGGCATAACTCCTACTATTTACCCGGTGGTTACCATGGCCCTGCCTCCGTTTCTGCTCTCTTCCTTCTCTTATTAATGACCGTTCCTCAACTAATAATCCAGTTTACTCCTGCTTTGGGGACTTAGAATACCACTGGGGTAAGTTATTGTGTTTTTTATTTTGTTTGTTTTTTAAGTAAAATAGCTAGCGACAGATTCCCTATACTTTGTGTCTCCTACGTGTCAAAGAACAGAAATATTGACAAGCAGTCTGCATGTCATCGTGAAACTGTCATTATCATACAGTGAGATTATAGATTCGGTAACATGCCTCAAGAGATCTTCAATTGTCGTTATCTAGTAGTAAAAATATTGGAAATCTGACAATGAGAGGATACACTAAGTATATCGGATCTTATTGTATTGAGTAAGCACAAGTGAGCACGCGAGGCATGAAAAGCTGGAGTACATATTTCATAAAAATGTTCGATGTGGTTCAGCTTTTCGTTTATTTTTTTATTCTAACATTGTGTTTGTCTTCCGGCTGTTGCCCAGACTTGAGATGGTGTGAGACGTTATTACATATAAATTATAAAAATTCGTGTGTGTGTGTGCAGGAGTGAACTTAACTATTGTTTTATACACACTTTGTAATTTTAAGGTGTGGGGTGTGTACAGTATTTCTAAAGCCACAGAGAATAAAAAAATATATATTCATATAGTAAGACTTAATGATACCTAATGGTGTATAGATCTCGTAAAAATCATAATCAATTGGTGTTTGCCACATAAAAACTACGTATTCCTGCGTGTTGTAACATGTTCTTCCTCTCTGACGGTGTGGTGACTGAGGCCGCACACCATCACCTGTTTATATCACATCTTACCGATTTTCCTAGTCATGAATAAACACAAAATAAGTTGACTAAAATTATCAGAAGCTAAATCAACATGGCTGGTCAGAAAGAAGAAGGAAACACACACACAAAAATATCGATGTTCAGGTGTTTGCTGGCGTGACAAAAGCGTGCTCGTGTTCGTAAGTGATGGCGGGTGAAGGAATACACGCACACATCCGACCTGTCATTATTTTTTTTTACTTTTTATCCTCTTCTTCTTTGATCGGCTCGTTAGCCGCTTGGGCGATCGGTAAGTACTGGACATATGCTGGCTCCAGAATGTATCTCTACAGTGCCAGACTGTTCCAAGGCTTGTCCCTCCGAAAAAGTTTGCCCTGACAATTTCTTGAAGCTACAGTTCGGGAATCTGTAGATACACCCAACATTGAGTCTCTCCCCTTTAGTTTAATTTTATACCACTTTGAATATTCAAAAATATCCTCCTCTCGCAAGTTCTTTTACAGTGTACAGTACTGGGTCATTTAGTATCTGTTGTCTTTATGCCCTTCTTACCTCGGTATTTTAACCAGTTGCTCCCTCCTCCTCTCCTAAACTGAAATGCTGAGCGCACCTTGGCCTCTGGTTGCAGGTGAAGAAGAACATGGTGGAGTCGCCGACGATACAGTGGTTGGTGTTTGCGAAGGAGGACCTGACGGAGAGGCTGCCAGGGATGCTGCGTGAGGGTACTCAGGTAAGACTCCTCAGACCTCAGCATGTGTAGAATCTCTACCAAACCAGTTGACTTAGCAAATAAACTGTGCCCGCTGTTAAGTTTTCTCAGCAACTGGAATAATAAGAAGTTGACTGATTGCTTGTTACCAAAGACTATTAGTCTTTGCCTGTAACTATAGAGGTGTGAAGTCATACCACTGTTTACTAGAATAAAGTAAATACAGCGACTGAGCAATTCACTTGGAAGTCAATGAACTTTTACAAATTACCCTGTTTTAAGTTGCCAAGAAAGCTAAACGTTGGTAAAGTTTAGCCGATATACTGATATTATGCCCTACAGTATATGGTAATGTAATGGTGAAAATTGTGTTTTTGCAATAACGCAAACTGTGGTGATGTATATTTTTGGGAAGTAGAAAACAGTCAAGCAGGTAAAGCAGCAGCGAGAACGTAATACAGTACCAGCATTGTAACCAATAATTTCACATGAAGATAAAATATAAGTGATGCATATAAGATTGACAATAAAAATTTTGATAAGATGTGTTAAGTTTCAGTCATAAAATAATTGCCAACTGTGTGTATGTGTGTGTAGGTGGCGTTGATACAGCGAGCCACAACACGTAAGGCGCTCCTCTTCTCCTCCAGGGTTGACCCCGATGACCAGATCAGGTGAGTGCCACAGATGTCAACTTAAGCTAACACTGTTAATTATTTTTGTGACTGAGATAATGAACAGTGGAATTGGTTTAACAGTTGTAGTATCTTGCGTTATTTAATGGGAGAATGACAAGCACATGGTTGGTCTGGCTGGGGGTTTATTCTCTGTTCTTGGTTACAACATTTCGTGTTTACACAAGCCTAAACACTTTCTGACTTTGGTAAGAAGTAACATAATATATAATATATATATTCAATAAAGGCAGCATATAAACATACTTATGTAGTATAACAACAGTTTAAAGGATTTAGAGTGAATGGCTGTCTGACATTGTGCCAAGAGTATGATTCATGAAATATTTTGTTTTATACGAATGTAAATAAGAATTGCGTGATTATTGTAAGGGAATAATAAAAGTGATGATAAATGGAATTCTAGAGGTACTACTATGAAACACTTTATTCGGGAATTATAAACACTTTCTTGTCTTCTTGTAAAACTCCTTCAGTTACTTTGTGATTCTAGATTAGTCTAGAAGGTAACCTGAGACGTTCAAAATATACATGGTGTTTAGAAAGTCCCTTAATGTTCGTGTTTTCAGTCTTAAACATTCAAAACATAGGATGGTATTCCACTGTGTCCCTATTGACATTTTCCTTGGTATTTTAGGCAACATGAATGGTAGAATTGTAATTTAGTGAAGGAGACGTACTTAGAAATTCCGTATAGGCTCCTAGGCTTAGCTTCTCTCCGATGCGGTAATTTTCTGCTAGTTAACTACAACAAAATGTAATATGGTAACTTACAATGGATGTTGTCATAGTTGAGGAAAAGCAAAATAACTAGATTTCAAAGGCTCTTCAATATGTTTTTGCAGATTCCATCATGTTGGAGTCTGGTCTGCTGACATGGGTGGAAACCAGCAGGAGGAACTCATACCAGACCTTGAGCAGATGTACTCAGACTTCCAAGGGCGGGAGTTGCTGGTCACCACCAACGATAACTGGCCCTTCTTCAAGATCAACACACTCGACAATGGCACCATCATCCCCATTTCTGGTATTGACCTTCAGGTCATCACCACCCTCAGTGACTCCCTCAACTTCACGTAAGTATACAGTCAACTAGTACTACATGTACTTATACCAATACAGTAAATCAACTGGGTGAGAAGAGAAGATGGTGGGGAGATCACCTGTAATAGTAAATGCTTTTATATTTACCTTTTTTCTTATATTTCTTTACCTTTACTCTTTTACTTCTGTATTTCATATATATATATATATATATATATATATATATATATATATATATATATATATAATCAACGACCTCACCAGCCAGGACTCGAACCCTCGAGTGCATTAGGTCGAGGGTTCGAGTCCTGGCTGGTGAGGTCGTTGATTACATGTTCAAGGTCCGCGTGTTATATAGACTAAATATGAAATATATATATATATATATATATATATATATATATATATATATATATATATATATATATATATATATATATATATATATATATGTATATATATATATATATGTATGTGTGTGTGTGTGTGTTTGTGGAGTGTAGGACAAAATGCCCCCCAGGACAAAACCCCCTTGAACAAACCTAACCAAACTTCCTAACTTAACCCAAGTGGGTATTGTCCTACACTCCACGCACACACACACACACACACACAGTTTCCGTCTCCACCTCCTCTGCTGACTCAAGTCCCTCGGAGTTCCTGCACCCGAGCTCCTCAGTGTTTACTCAACATTCATACTTCCCAAGCTCATCTATGCCTTCCCCACCTGGTCTTCGTCCCTAAACGCCACACTACGTAAACACCTAGAAAAAGTGCAAAAGAGGGCATGCAAGATCATTTTCTCCCCTTCCTTCTCCACATATCAAGAAGCTCTCAACGCACTGACCCTTTCGACTCTCACTGACCATCACCACGACCTCATCTGCAAATTTGTTAAGAAGCTTCTGCACCATCCTCGACACCGGCTCCTACTACCACCTGAGATCCCTAGCCCGAGAATTGCTGTTCAACACCACAACCGCATCCAGCCCATACGTGCACGAACTGATCGCTATAAGAACAGCCCAGTCCCAACCATTGTAAAAATTATCAATAACTTGTAATAAACCAGTGTATTCACTCCCAGTAAATACTACTTCTTGCACTGTCACTATGTTGAAATGCCCTGTAGTTTGAGCTTTTCCCCATCTAGTTATTATATATCTTATTTATATCACTTATGTTATTTGTATATTATTTGTAATTTGAAACCCATTCCCCAAATATGTAACTGTATATTTTCAGCCTTCTGGCTGCCAAGCTCTTTCAATAAACCGTTAATTATTATTATTATTATTATTATTATTATTATTATTATTATTATTATTATTATTATTATTATTATTATTATTGCACACACATACCTATGTCTGACTCCAGTGAAAGCTCGGTTGTCTGGAATGAGGAAATTATTATGACGTTTCCCACCTTACCCCATTGAAAATAAGAGTAAATGGTGTAATAGAAGATCTATCAAAAATTGAGTATTGTACTTTATAATGAGAGATGAATTGAGTGCGAGCAATGCTGTGATAAATTATAATTATAAAAGGTTTGTATGGTGGCTTAGGTATATCTGTATGATGAATGGCTGGTGTAGCTTTGTGTCATTGGCAGGTTTCGGGTGATACGGCCTCCAGATGACAATTGGGGTGGACCACAACCTGATGGGAGCATCACTGGTCTGGTGGGTCAGGTGGCCAGGCACGAAGCACATGCCACACTCTGTGAGCTCACAATTACAAGTAGGTTTTCCTCAGATATATGGAGGGGAAATCCATAAATAATTTGATGATTCATCTCATTAATCCATGACAAGTAAGTCCTCTTTAGGTCTATGATGGAGAAGCCTTTAAAATGAAGCCTTTCCTATCATAATTCCATGTCTTCACGAATAGGAAGGAAGTAGGCCATCACATATTGGTCTTCTTGAGGTCTGTAAAGGGAGATATCACATACTGTCTAACCAGGTCTTCACTCATCAGAAATAGGTCTTTTTCAGGGCTCAAAGCATTCAGGACTTTTAACTGGTTTCTGTAAACATCTGTGCGGGATATTTACTTCGGTACTCAGAAAAAATGGCACTGGAAAAATGGAACAAGTTTCACTTCGAGGTCATGCACCACAAAGGAGCTAATGAGCTACGGCATGCATAGGTTAGGTTATAAACTTTTAGCGAAAACATGTCAATAAAAATTATTGTGCCATTTCTTCCAAGTCTGTTGATTATGCCTTTTTTCTGGTGCCATTTTCTCTTGTGCCATTTTCCCTACATTCGTTTACTTCAGCAACCCACACAGATTCATTTGTTGCTTTACTGTAATGCTACACTTTCTCTGTTCTTATAGATACGACACATATACAACGATATGTTCCTCCAGTAACCTTTCCCGTTGTTTTCAGCGTTTCTTCCATTTGTATCCCATACCGTTATTTACAAGTAAAATTTTGATTTGTCCTTCATGTACACAGTTTGCACTCATGGACCATATATGAAAACTATCAATTCAGAATCTTCACTTTGTTCCATTGTTTACACATCCAGACAGGGAGACTTTCTTCAGCCATATTTTCCTTTCTTGTCTGTAATTGCATAACTCTCTTCTAGGCAGTCGTGAGACAGTGGTTGACTTCACTGCTCCCTACTATATGGAGTCCACAACACTGGTGTCAAATGCCCTAAAGGAGAAAAATCGAGCCTTTGCTGTCTTTTCTCCCTTCACAGCCCAGGTACAAACCTTGAAGCAATAACCTTTGTTATTAATGAGATCTTATATCCTCATTTTTTACCTTTAATTTTACTTGGGAACAGGATGCTCCTTCCCTTGACCACACCGGTGGTTATGTGATGCTCTGGACTTGTTGTTTTATACTGAGGCTCCAACTCTAGTAAGGTTTACCTAAGATCCCTAATTTGGCAATTTTTCCCTAAAGCTTCTGTGTCCAGTTCCCAAATTTGTTTATATTATAACATCAGCAATGAGAACACTCCTGAAAGACTAAACTAGTACACTGTCCACTTTAACATGGTGTCTGCTTAAGTGAATTGGGATATAAAGGTATGAAATTTTAGAATATTTATTAAACATACATGAAAAATATGTTAAGGAGTAAATGCTTACATATACAATTATATCAGACCAGGGCTACTTCTGAGACTTAAAATATTATCATAAAAGCAGGACCATCCGAATACGGGATGCGTTTTTTGATAAGCTGTCTCCCTATTTAAGGAGTGGGTTAAAAAAGCTAGAGCTACACTTAACAACAAAAGAGTTAAGTCCACCTACTCCTGTTCCAACTGTGTAGTCTGAAGTAAATCTAAGAAATCACATGTATGGTTTTGCCTTGACAGGTATGGATTTGCATCTGTGTGGTGACAGCACTGGTGGGCCCAGTGCTGTATGTAGTGAGCCACATAATGATAGTGTATGTGGGGAAGAAGGACCATGTCCACCACTCAATGCAGAGCCTTAGCTTCAACATGTACAGGAACCTGATGGTGCAGGGCAATCGCATCACTTCCCCTCACTGGAGCCTTCGTTTCATCTTCTTCTTCTGGTACCTCTTCTGTTTCTATATATATGGTGAGGCTGACCAAAAAATCTTCTATATCTTGGGATCAATAGGTGTTATTGATCTCTGAAATCTAAACCACTTGATGTATAGATAGGTTCTTCACTTTGTATAAATATTGTATTCCTGCAAATTGGCATGCAAAACGAAACCAGTTTTTGATTGGGGCAACCTTACAGTAGCTCACCCACCTGTGAATTGTTACCTGACTTTACAGCTGTGGAAGTGAATGCAGTTGAGTGCAGTACCAGCCTCACTGTCTTCTTGAGTAATAAAGGTTATTCAATATGCTGTACTATGCTGTAAATGTACCCCTCCTCAGTGGGCTGTTAGGCCTATTAGGGCCCAGTTTCAATTTTTGTCAGTATTTGGTTGATTCTTTATCCACTTCATATCTGATCAGTATGTTGGCCACTTAACAGTTGTTCAAGTCCCTCTTAAGTACTTTTGGCAAGTACCGGACATGCATTGGCTCTGGTATAACTTGGTGAAAAATGTACCCCCAGATGAAAGTCTGTAATACTAAGTAGCTTGCTAATGGAAAATAAGAAAAATATGCAAGACTGCGAGTAAGTCTTCAGATGTTCATAACATCCCAAAATTTTATTTTATTTTGTTCATGATTATTTTCTTTCAATGGGACATTCTATTTATCATTTCATCACTTGTCAGTTTTCTCGTGGTTGGTGTATCCAGTGTTAGTAGTTAGTACAGGAGAAAACCGGAGTGCCCGGAGGAAACTTGTGATGTGTGGTAGAGTCATGCTAGATAACAACCCTTCTCACATGTTCCCAGGCCAAGTAGGAATCGAACCCTTAACTTATTCTTTTATAATACAAGCATACACAGGTAAATGCATACACCAGCATATGCCTGTACACACATGACACAATCAAGAAGAATTAGTCATTCCCATTTGCTTGATTTTCGACCCATCTGCAATACCAAACATTGGGAAATATCGCAAATTACTCTTCAGAGTACAGTAGTCATAAGTATTTTGTATGGGGAAATTATAATATTAATTTGTTGAAAGGTATTCAAGGATACAGTTTATATATTTTGTAAATAATGTGGCCAAAATTTGAACAAATCACGAGTGTAACAGAAGAAAACTGTGTTTACAATTGGGAAAATTAAACTCCCGACTCTTACATGTGGGTGTGTGTGGGTTCATCGGAGGGGTCAGGTCATGCGTCTGTAACAAAGCATGTTAGCATTTGGACTTTTATTGTCGGGCGACATAAATTGGACAGTAGTCAAAGCTGCTGTTCTGATGAAGTGAATGTGTCAATCAGTGAAGTCCTAGTAAATAATTCATGAAGAACTAAAACCTGTACTGATTCACTATTTCCACTATTTACCAGATTACCCTCTATTTGGGCAGTTGGTGTGTTCTTTGTTATGCCCTTCATTGTCCAGTATTAATACAGGAAGAATCCTCTCATGAGTGGCCATTAGGTAAATAAGGCAAATTAGGTAGCAAACACCCTTCTCACATCTGACCTAGACTGGGGAACGAACCCGGGACAAGGTCATGAGAGATATGCGTGTTACCCCTATTGCTGTTGGAATACTGTTATATGTACCCCTTTCCTCTCCCTCTCCTTCCCAAGTTCCATTTTTTCCCCTACTTGGCTTGGCTTCTAGTTTTTTTGCTTATTTTACGTCACACACACACACACACATATACAGTATATATATATATATATATATATATATATATATATATATATATATATATATATATATATATATATATATATATATATATATATATATATATATATATATATATATATCTTGATAAAATCACTCGGGAAAAGGGAAACAACGGAGCACCTTAGCTTTCGTCTTGAATAAAGCCGAAAGCTAAGGTGCTCCGTTGTTTCCCTTTTCCCGTGTGATTTTATCAAGATTTATCTTATCCACGTTTTCATTGTGGATCTACATGAAATATATATATATATATGTATATATATATATATATATATATATATATATATATATATATATATATATATATATATATATATATATATATATATATATATATATATATATATAATACTGTACTCATCGAGTTCTTTTTCAGGTGCGTTTACTTTAGATAACATATCGGTTGATTATTACCTTTTATTTGGGGTTTTTATGTGAATTTTAAGATAATATTTGGAGACTAGAAACTTAATCCCATATTTTCTATTGGCATAATTGATTTTGAAACTACTGTACAGTACAATACTGTATATACTTTGATTTAACAGCATGTGCATTGCCAATATACATAAGTAAACAACATATAAACACTAGATACCAATTCCTTAGACTCATATTGATTTATAAATATAATTCCAGCAATGTATTCAGGAACATTAACAGCGGTACTGGCGGTCCCAGCATTTGAGAAGCCTATCGACTCTCTAGAGCACTTAGCACAGGCTCACCATGATGGCTACACCATTGGTACCACCCGTGACTCCAGCTTTGAAGATGCATTCAAGGTAACTCTTATTTTTGGCAATCATTATCAACAACATTTTACAGCCATTTTTCATGTTTGCATGGATTTGCTGCGAGTACCTGATTAGTCCAGTCAATCTACGCTCAAAGTAGGCCAAACCCACCACTAGTTCCAATAGTAGTGTATCTGACTAGGTGTGGTGGGAACTTGACACTTTATTTTGGGCTCCGAATCCCACATAAACACAAATAAGACACTCAATAATAATTAAACAATTCACGGTAAACCGATTGAAATATTGCAGAAAATATACAGGTTCATAGCTTCATACAGCTAATTTATATTTTCTCAATCACTAATTATAAAGCAACTGTTAACAGTAATTCAACAGCAGATCTATGTTTTTGGACTATATTTTGCCTTAAATATCCTGATAATTTTACTGCTTATTGAGATACGGTATTGTATATAAACAACATGACAATAAGATGGTGGTGGACAGCTTAAGTTTATCATCTTTTCTGCTAAAATACTTTTTGTCTTGGCTTTTACTTCTGCTACTTTCACATATTTTAATTCAGAATAACTTAAACATAGGGGATGGTGTACTTTGCTTTTGTCATGCATGTTCTGTGGACTGTGTTTGGTACTTGTAGTTATAAACTCCAAACGTTTTGATGACTGGTGCATTTATCAGAATAGTTCTGAGGTCAGAACGTATCGGTGACTGGGCCCTTCATGTACGAGTCCTGCAAGATGTGCTTCCTTACCTTGCAGCAGCAGGACATAATTCATACACCAAGTCCATCTACATTTACTTGCTGCGCATGTCACGATTATCAGTAGAACACCCTGAGGTACACAAAATCGTCTCAGATCGTCTTCATGTGGTGAGGCATTCAGATAGGTACTGGGGAGACCTGTCTTCTGACTTCGTCATAGAACAAGCCTTAATGAGAAGCCTGAAAACAACTAGGGTACTGACCAGAAGACGAGGGATAACAGAGAACCAAAGAGTCATATGACTGTTGTCTAATTCAGCATCATATGCAGAGGTGAATCATAACATGCAACTCCAGTGATCAACTTAAAGTCGTGTCCTGTGCACGTCAAGAGTGCGATGTTCACGATACTGAGAAGCTTATCTCCTTTCTATCTTCTACAACCCCATTTTCGCCATTTACAACACTTTACAGTGTTTGTGCTGCAGATGATGTGAATACTGGCATGGCTGTTATTGTAGGACAGAAGATTCTGGATGGGATGTTGGGTCAAAATGTCCTTGAGTACATCTTTAAAAAGGAAAGTCAGGTCATTAACATGGCGAAGATATCTACTTTACGTGTTGGTTTTGAGTCTGTATCAATCGATCCTCAACTACGGTTTCAGTGGCTAGTCACAGTTGGTACAAACACTGGTGAACTGAACCCAGTGTTTCAACATGAGCTTTTCAGCTACATTACCCTCCAGCTCTTTTCAGTTCACATCACGCACTACTAGAAGCTGACAAGCCTCCACTGGCCGATGTTTTGTGGAAGGAAATGCCAAATAAAGAAGACAGCTTGCCTGAAAATATCCAATACATTCTCCTTCATCGAGTTCCATGGGAGACTGGTGAAACATAGGATATTATAATAAATAATTTTACTCGCTATGTAACAGTAAAACTTTGTCAGGCTACCATCATCTTTGGCGGATATCGTTCTGGTCCTACAACAAAAGATGGAGTTCAAGCAAGGCGAGCCAAAGGTGATCCAGGTCCTACAGTGCGATTCACCGGTGATGTGGTATGTACAATTCGTAAAGTGAAGTTCTTATCCAACACTGAGAATAGGCAGCAATTCGTGGGCAGGGTCAGCATCAGACTGGAGCGAGAAGGCTGTGACATACGTCATGCCAGAGCAGATGCTGATATCTAGATCCCTCGCACTGCTATTGCACTGGCCAGAAAGCGCGACACAGTCTTGGTTGGAAATGAGACAGACCTTATTTTGCTTTGCAGTCGGGCAAAGGACATCCACTTTAAGCTGTACTTCCAGCCAGAGCAGAACCTACAGTCAAAGAAACCAACAAGGTGCTGGAATATCGGACATGTTCAGTAGTCACTTGATAAGGAAATATGTGACAATCTTCTGTTCATTCTTGCTATGCTGGGGTGTGATACCATGTCCTGCTCGTTTGGTGTTGGCAAACCCACTGCCCTGGAATGGACTAAATGCAGTCTGTACTTCCGACAACAATCTGCTATATTGTGGTCCACAGAAGTAGATTGTTGTGGTATAATCAAGGCTGGGGAAAACGCATTAGTATCCTTGTATCATGGTGAACCTGGAAATACTCTAGACAATCTCAGATTGAGAATCTTCCACCAAAAGGAATCCTGCCTTCAACATCTGCTGCTGCCCAATATCACAGCCTTCGTGTCCATCAAGTTCATCAGTGGTCTGAGAGAGATTTACCTCCAGAGGAATAGGGATAGATGATACGTGACAATAAGATGGTCCCAGTCTCTACAGATTTACAGCCAACTCCAGCTTACCTTCTGGATGCCATACATTGTAACTGTAAAAATAAATGTGACACTCGTCGTTGTGGATGCAGGAGGTTTGGATTGTAATGTTATCTAGCATGTGGGTCTTGTAATGGTATTCACAGCAATAATGTTAACGATATGGACACAGAAAGGGACAGTGATGTAGATGGCGATAGTGTATCCCAGTACTAAGTTTTGATTATCCAGCTTACTGAATAACACATTTTTTTTTATGGCTTAACACTTATTTGGTTTTGGTTGATTCATAATAGGCTTAGTAAAATATATCTGCTAATTCCTTCCGATATGCTTGCTATACACAATTTTAACTGCGCATAATGATTTGATTCTTCGCATATTTTGCATGATATCAGTAATACATATTGATGTTACGGAATACTCCCTCGTGTTCTGGGGGAATGTGTTGAAATTCTAGTCCCTGTGCTTGCTCGCCTCTTTCGCCTTTGCCTCAAAACCCAAACTTTTCCTTCTTCTTGGAAGCATGCCTCAGTTCAGCCCATCCCGAAGAAGGGTGACCATTCCAATTCCTCTAACTATCGCCCCATTGCCCTATCTTCATCCCTCTCCAAGATATTTTAACCATTCTTAAGCTCTCATTTTCTCCGTCACCTTAAACGCCTTTCTCTTTTCTTGTATCACCAGTATGGCTTTCGCCAGGCGAGATCTACTGGTGATCTGCTCTCCTATTGCACCCATCTTTGGTCATCCTCTTACGGATTATGGGAAACTGTCGTCGTAGCCCTCGACATCTCCAAAGCATTTGACAGGGTATGGCACAAGTCTTTGCCTTCTAAACGTCCCTCTTATGGTTCCCCCCCCCCCTCTTTTTTCTCTAATTTCTAGCTTCCTTGAGAACCGATCCATGGCAGTTGTTGTCGAGGAATCGCTTCCTCACTCTCTACCAATAGTGGTGTCCCACAGGGTTCTGATCTTTCACCTACTCTCTTCCTTCTTTTTATCAATGATTTACCTCACATTACGACTACTTATATCCCTTCTTACGCTCATGACTCTACTCTTCACTCTTCTTCACATTTTTCCCGTGCCCCTAATTCTCAAACCAGATCTGTTTCTAGAGCTAATATCATTTCATCTATCAATGCGGATCTGTGCAGCATCTCCGAATGGGGAGGTAGAAACTTGGTTAGATTCAATACTAATAAAACACAGTATTTACCAGTTACACTTTCCAAATTAGATGATCTCCCACCAATCACATTTCAGGATGCAATCATTCTGCCAAATTCTAAAATAGATATGCTAGGCCTCACCATTTCCTCTAATATGTCATGGAAGCCACACATCCACAACATTGCTAAAGCTGCCTCCCGAAAGCTGGGAATGCTGTACAGATGCTGTAGCTACTTCACTCCTGAGCAGTTACTTCAAGTATATAAGGGATTCATTCATCCTAACTTGGAGTACTGCTCTCATATCTGGGGTGGCTCTTCTTCTGCCCAACTGTTAGATAGGGTGGAATCAAAGGCATTTCATCTTATTAACTCTGCTCTTTTAGTTGACACTCTTTCTTCCCTTTCTCTTCGCTGCATTGTTTGCTTCACTCCCTCTTTTACAGGTACTTTAAAGGCCAGTGTTTGGTGAATCCTGTGTACCGCCGGCGAGGCCGTGGGCTCATAACACATGTCTTGCCCACAGTGCCCACCGTTTCTCTGTGGATGTCGGTCACACTAGACTTACCCATTAGAGTACATCCTTCTTTCCTCACATATCCAAACTGTGGAATACTCTGCCTTCTTCTGTATTTCCATACTCATACAGTCTGTCTTACTTTAAAAAGCTGGTTTTCCGGCATCTTCGTGGTGTAGATTAATATAACCTTTTCCTTTTCCATTTTTAATTTCTTTCTATTCTTATTTTTTCGCCCCGACCCCGTTGTGGGTCGATGACCTGTGCCCTGGTGGGCTATTCCCCGTAAAAAAAAAAAAAAAAAAAAATTATGAAATAAGTTAGTGTAAGATGAGCCAATAAGTTGGTTGGTCACACGAGGGTATAGGAGTGAATGCCTTCCTCAGCTATGCATGGCATTTATATCAACTCGTACTGGGGCGTGGCTTTGGTGACGTCACTTTTTTATTCCTATTGATGAGTGGCTGAATTTTTTGCTCCACGTAGCATCTGATGGGTTAGTAGCGGCAACGAAGACAGGCACCAGGGTGTCGCTTCTCACACTTTACTCGTATGTTTGAGGAATTTTCCATGAGCAATGTCTCGATACTTGACAATACTGTATCTAATTTAGCAGAATTAAAAGTAGTTGACGAGATATAGTGAACTCTTCTCAACTCGGTGAAACCATCAGGTGGCTACATAGGCTCAAGAGACTACAGTTGAGTCTGGATTTACACGGTTTTGGTTTATGCGTTTGGTCATTTACGTGGTGCCTTGCCAGAATTTAAATACTTCAATTACACGGTAAATTTGGTCATTTACGCGGAGAGCAGCTGGCAGTCCAGCTGCACGCTATTTTGGATTCAAACCTCCCGCCATCTCCCACCATGCCTGACCACAAGCGGGGGGAAGCGGCACAGGGAGGGGCGCAGAGTATGTCGCTGTTGCGTTATCGGTGACATCATATGACGTATCGGACTGTGATTGGGCCATGCATCCTTACCTCCCTCCCCCGCTAGCTATGATTGGTTTAATGTAATATGACGTGCCCTGCCACGGGAGGGAAGAAGTCGCTGACCTAGCAGGGCCTGTCTCATTGTTCTCAGTCCGCGTATACAGTTCTCTCTTGTGCCCACTATTCCCCTCACAACTCACAATGGCTGCCACGGGATCCCCACCACCAGAGAAAAACATTGAATTACCTGGACCAAGCCATGATAATGTGAAGGAAATCATCGAGTTGGGGGAGAAACTTAAGCTCATCCTTGACAACGACCCAGACAAGCATCGGTATGAAGTGTCTAATAAACATCTGACGAAAGTTATGGAGCCGTATATCCAGATCTCTCTCGACAACATCAATGCTAGTCGTCAACGTAGTATTGAGGACTTCCTCGTCCGCAACCCACCACAACCACAGCCAGCCCAAGTCAGTGATAGTGATAGTGACGATATGGGCTTTGAGGGGTTGTCTGGGAGGCCCTGCAAACCTCTGTGAGGAGTGAAAGTGATTCACCGTAGGGCAACTAATCTGCCCTGTACCTCGGAACCAGCAGCCATCCACGTGTGCCGACCCAGCATTTCTACTAACGTAAGTGTTAAAAAACCTAATGTTATTGATATTTCTCTTAATTATTAATTATGTGTGCATACCATCATAAAATTAAGATGTTATTTTTACTGCAACGTACGTATTGTGTCGGGAAAAAGTGAAGTTTGGGGGTCGGCCCATTCTCTATTCTCAATTAATCCCAAATGTTCTGTTATTTCGTTTACGTGTTTCTCGTTTTATGCGGTACTCCACGGGTTCATTTGACCGCGTAAATGAAGACCCAACTGTATTTATAATAGCAATAAACCAACACCACTGTTTATATTTTTAGACATGTGAATCATGGATTATATGAATTATTGTGATAATCCATGATCTACCACTGTCAAGCCTATTTCATGTTGAATTCACTCCAACCCACTACCTGAATATCCTAATGTACTTTACAGCTCCGCAGGGCAAGTTGCTAGGAGGTTTTATTTACAATTTAACGTTATTACGTGGAATTACACAAAATAGTACTGTATCATTCATCACCAGCCTTGAACCAAATAACTTGAGCACGTCATGGAATTAGTGGACTGGTTTATACTAGGAAAAAGTATTATCAGTTCTTTTTTATTATAGGGGGCAGTCAGTGGAATCTACCATGAAGTGTGGAAGCTGTTCAATCATAAGGATCGGGACCAGAGTTTTCTTTCCACACCAGCCAGTGGCTTTGATATGGTGAGATGACTTGTGGTCAAATCCTATAACCAACACACACACACACATACATGCTCACACCCTTCTCTTTCTGTTTTTATATCTCCGCTTTACCTTTTTCCTGCCTCTCATGATCTACAATACTGTACTTCCATTATCATAACTCATGTTACAGGTGCGTGAGACTTAGAGAATTAAGAGCTTCAATATTCCTTAACAGCTTTTTAACTTCATCTCCTCCACTAAAGCAACTTTAATATCCACTGACTTACTTTTTAGGTGGCTTTTTTATAATTTCCGCCACTTATCAGCTTACTAGCCGTTCAGGCGGTTGGTCTATCCAGTGCAAGGAAAGTATATACTTTCCTTGATCCAGTGTTAGTACGGAAACCTGTGATGTTTGGTAGGGTCTCTCACTTGTGTCTGGGGCCGAGGCTTGAACCCTTGATATACTTATTGGTGACAGTTACACGCCTTACCACCGTACCACCAACACCCGTATACCACCCCTATATGATTCTCTTGGTACAGTACAGTACTACATTTTTTCATACAATTTCAGAGATATTTTGTCACTGACCTACAGTGCTACATCATCTATTCCAGATACCCATACTACAGTATCTTAGTTCTGTACAGTAGCCTCGGGGTATTTTGCGAGAAAAGGAGAGAGAACCTTGGTGAAATAAAAAAATATCAGACCCCAAAGAATTCACCAAATAAAACTTAAAAGGTTTAATTGTTTACTAAGCACAACCAAGAAATGTAGCACTCCTGTACACCTTGAAAAATAAATATAACTATACAGTACAAAGGCTAAGAAAATTGCACACAAAAAAGATAACACAATACAGTACATCACAACCATACTGCTTCCGACCGACCCAGTGACCCATAGAATTGGGAGTAAAAGTAGATGAGAGTTATGTATGGTAACTACAAACTAGAGGAAAATCTTCTATAGAAGATAAATTCATTCTTACTTCATGAAAATACCTAAAAATGACAAAGGATAAGTTTTCCTAATATTACAGGCAGCCCCTGATTTACGAAGATCCAGTTTATGAGAATACCGAGTTAGGAAAAAATTGTCCCCAAGTTTAAATAAAAAACTAAAAAACTAAAATTAAGATTTTTTAATTTTCACAACATCAGATGATGCTGAGATGCTAACACAGGCATCTCAGGGCTTGCCGTGTACTAACTATGCTTAGAATAAAATACATGTACGGTAGTGTTTTAGTTATCATGGCTCACAGTGGAGCTATTGTGTAGTATTGGGTGATCATGCATTGGTTCGGGATGACATCCACAGTCACTTCCCACCACTTGAAGTACAGTATAGATAATTCAAAATAAAAACATTTATAATATTAAGAAATTATATATTTCTCAAGCTTTATATAGCAAAATGGTAGAAATTAGGTAGCCGCAGAAGAAAAAGCTGTGGCATAATCTGAGGCTATTGTATACTTTTATTTATATACGTAGGTTTCATTATACAGTATTTCAATAGTTTTAAATTAGCTGAAATTAGTTTCTTGGATATACTGTAACATGCGTTAGATTGTAGGGCAGATGTACTGTACATTTAAAGAAAAAAAGTCGTGTTACACCCCCCCCTAGCGTTATGTTCCGAAACCCATGACGAAGAATTTGGGTAAAGTGACAGTGAAGCTTCGAGGTTTGAGTCTGAACACGGAACTTTACCCGAATTCTTTATCTTGGGTTTCAGAACATAAGGCGCGGTAAGTGTAATGCGACTTTTTTCTTTGATTGTACGGTTGTAAGATGTGGCACCACTGATTGTTTACATCGTAGTAAAGCTAGCAGAATGGACAGTACTACCCTCGCTATACTAACCAGACCAAGGATAGTAAATAAGCAGCCGTCGTCCCTGTTTGTGAATGTGTGCATTTCCTGCATGATTATAGTTTTAATATAGATTACCAAGTAGATTAGTAGAATGTCACTGACTACAATTCGTTGTCCTTGTTGGCGGTGGTGCCTCATCTCACTAGACACGCCAGCCACTGTACCCGTAACTGTGACAACTGTACATTGATCAGCTCTATTTTTTTTTAATTTTTAATTATTTTCAGAGAATATAAGGGATACTTTACTCAAAGTATTTTTCCCCATGGCAGATCCTGAAGCAGAAATATGTATACATCAATGCCCAGCTCAACTCTGAGCTGATAGCCACACAGCAAGGACGTGCAAATTATTACATCGCCCGTGAAACTTTCTTACCCCAGGGTTATGGAATTGCCTGCAGTAGTGGCTCACCCTTCAAGGAAGTTTTCAGCAATATGTGAGGGTTCTTCTTGTTTTCAATGTATATTATATTTAATATCCCTATGAAAGTGAACGGTGTTCATGCTTACATTAAGGTAGAGATTTCAGAAATACAAACACGTTTCCTCATTCTTCTTTCATCTCTGTGTTTATCTGTTTACACATTTTTATCCCCTTTCTTAGTCTTCTACGACTGACAGAGGCTGGCCTGGTGTACAAGTGGGCAGATAATGAAGTGAACAAGGTTGCCAAGAACAACTCTCCCACGAGTGAGACTGGACCAACAGCCATTAAGATTCAGCACTTACAGGTAATAAATTTTATCTCAAATCTGGGTCAAATGATCTTGATGAATTTTTGTTAGTACTTTAGATATTGGCCAATAATGGAACCATATACTATTTGTGTAGTCATGTCATGGGTTAAAAAGGCAGTTCAAGAGTATTTCCTTAACAACATCATTTATGTGACACCAGGTTTCTGAGATTCTGTTTGTTACTTAGCTTTTGTATTCATATAAGTTATTTCCTCTGCTACAGAGAAATAAATTGATCCCTCTTATTCAACTAGAACTGCCGAATGCAAATTTCATAATGATTTGGTAATAAACACTTGTACAGGAAAGTCCTCCCCCCTGTTCTTGCTGGATCTCTTTGTAGCCTTTATACAGTGGATCATCATCTGTTGCTTCAGGATCTTTGATCATTTGGTGTCCGTAAGAAACCACTCTCACTGCTTGATTCTTATTTATCAGAACGATCTCAATGTGTTATGGTTGGTGGAACCATTTCAGACCCGGTCCCTTTGCAATATGGAGTCGCACAGGGATCAGTTTAGGGACCACTTCTGCTGGATGCTTTTAGTGTTGCCTACCATTGCTATGCTGATAATACACAGCTTTATGTGAAAATAATAAATGTTGAGGATATTGAGGAGATATTGCAATTCTTGATGTCTGATATTAAGATTTGGATGGCTAGGAGAAAACCTAAGCCAAATGATGGCAAAAGCAAGATTATTGTCATCAAGGAAATAAGAGGAGAGACAGCACAGATTATTTTGGCTCTTTAAAGTTTGTGGAAGTACAACTCAGTCCTGTCAATTCTGTTTGTAATCTTGGAGTGTACTTGGACTCGAAACTTAATTTTAAAGAACATATAGACTCATGGTTAAAAGTTGAAGCTTTCATATTCGAAATCTATATTCTGTGTAGGTTTTTGGATAGACATTGTCTCGTGACACTATTACATTCACTAATTTTGTTTTGTGTTGACTAGTGCCTAATTATCTACTGAAGAAAGTACAAAAAGTGTTTAACGGTTGCCAGGCTTAATTTTGCTCTCTCATCGAGGACTCCCACTACCCCATTCTTGATCAAATTGCATTGACTCCCAATTAAAGGTAGGATAGAGTTCAAACTCTGCTTAATGACTTTTAAGGCACTTATGTTTGATGAGCCTAAGTATTTGCCCAATCTACTGAATCCTCTGACCACAAGTTCTGAAATGATTGTGCATAGTAGTTATGATCCTCATACCTTGAAGAGCCTAGAGCAGTATACAGGAATGTTCTTTTGCTGCCTGATCCTTCTCATATACAGCACCCAGATTGTACAATCGGTTGTCTGCATCCATGAAGCACCTTATTTCTGTGAAGGCCTTTAAGAAACAGCATAAGTCCTCCCTGTTTTGAAAACTTATGATCCTGAACAGGGTATGGTGATGGAAAATACAGGCTTTAGGAAGTGTTACAACTTAAAGGTATATGAATGATACAAGTCAAACTGTCACTTTTTGTGATCTTTTTAAAGTATTTTTTTTAGTATTCTTAGGTCCTTGACTATGTAGTGTTTTGAACTGGTGCTTCTGAAAAACAAAAGACCAGCTGCTATTCTTATTCTTCTTATTATTATTAATTTTATTATTATTATTAAACACAATCCACATTTTCAGGCAGCATTCTTCATGTTGGTAATAGGTTTTGCAACTTCTGCAGCAGTTTTTGGTGGAGAGATTGTGGCTAGTAGACTGAGACAGAATGACAAAACCACAAAACTTATGGAAAAGGCAAGTGTTGTAATATAGGCAGTCCTCGATTTACATAAAAAATCCCATGTACTGATTTACGTAAGAAAAATTCAAAGTTAAGAAGAAACTTTCGTTGAGTTGCTGATACAAGCATTTCGGGGCTTCCCATACCAGACCTGGTCAGTTTATACCTGTATAGACAATTAATTGAAATAGGTTTTAACCCTTTGACTTTTGGAGGTTTCTCTAAGCTGAATAAAATCTTCTGGCGGTAGCCAGAATGAAATTCAAAAGAGTGACAATCGGCAGGAAAAGGTTAAACTGAAATTAACATACAGTAGAGTACTCTACTTAATGTATTAAAAATGGTTAACTAAAGTTACAAATAAAATACATTTAGAGTTTTAGTTATCATGGCTCACAGATTGCTAGGTGAAGGACTGGCATTTCACTCTCAAAACTGATGTGTTTAATATCTCAAAGTTTGATCAAATGTCAGTGGAAAGAATAAAATGTTAAATTGATAAGTTTAGCAACAAATCCAGTGAAAGTTTATCTAACATCTCAAAATATATACAGTACACTATGTACAGTGAAATGGACTTACTTTACTTCAAAATTAAAACCTTATCTCCTGGCTAGGCCTCGCAGTTTTGCACTTCACCACAACTAGTGGTGCAATTTCTCAGTAAGTTTCAAACACTATGATTTCTCGGAGGTATAAAATTATTACAGTACTGTACTGGATGCATTACTTAGTATATTTATTATTGGTTTACATTTATTGTGTACACCGGAAATCATTTTCCCCGGGGGTTATGTTCTTGAAAACCACCGCTTAATTCAAAAACACGTAAATTAAACATAATTTTCCCATAAGAATACATGTAAATGGTACAGGTTATGGGAACCATCATATACCGCACAGGGTACGAACAGTGCTCTCATTTAAACCAAGCACACAGCCAACCTCCGACACACGCTCTCCTCTCTGAAGGCGGGTGATCACATTTAATTTCATGTCCATTGCTAGTGTTTTTCGTGCCTTTTTAGCTTTAGGCGCCCCAGAGGAGGCAGATAAACATTTTCCAGACATGCTCAATGGGGAAAACAGCGTTTACCGGTAACACTAAAAAGTTACGTGATAAACACACAATGCAAATGAGAGCACAGAGAAAAAGTAGTGCTGGTGTGAACTGAGAAAGTGATACCCGGGAAGCTTGCTAGACGTGGTCACAGTTGTTGTACAGAATACTTCATTATCATCATTATCTTAATCACTAGTAGTAATAATCTTCATTGTAATCTTATTATAATAATTATTATTATTATTAATAATAATATTAAAATCGTTGATGTTGATATGACTGCGACTTTATAGTAATAACTTACAAGCACCTAGCCAGGTATCACACACGACTCCACTGCCAGGAGACTCGGTAAATATGTGCGGCAAATTTAAACTGTCTTGAGTGCGTTATTTAAAAATTAGATGAGTGTAAATTAGCTTATGGTATTAATTGAACAATCGCGTTATTCCAAAAACTCTTAAATCAAACACGCGTAAAATGCGAGTTACCTTCATTTTGAATTATTTTAAGAACCCCTTCCCCCATAGGAACATACCTGTATAATGACTTTTATAATGGGAGTCTGTGGGAAAATGGGATACAGTTTACAAAAAATCTATTTATGAAAGGTTTTTCAGAAACAGAACCTTTTTGTAAATTGGAGACTGCTTATACTGTACCTGTTTAATGCTGATCACAGAATTTGGTTTATTTAAGAATGTGAATAAAAGTACTACTGTATACAATACTTATGGAGAATTACTTTGTGTAAAAGATGTAGAGATAATGTTTTTAAATCTATTAAGAGTCTTTTGCTTTTCTATATTAGTAAATTAATTTTCCTGGATCTCTAAATAACTGGCTAATGGTACCCATGGTATGTACAGTCGCAAACAAAAATTCAATCCCCGTAATGAGACCAAATCACAGGAATGAGTCCCCGAACTGACTTTTCCTACTGTTGTCTCGTGAGGGTGTGCTGTTTTATTTCATTTGAGGGTGATACTGCTTAAGTTTGGGAGGGAACAAACTTTTGTTCACAACTGTACATAAAGGGATTAGTAGTGTGAATAACTTTTTATTCCGTTGTGGAAGAGATAACCAGAATACAATTTGGAAATTGGAATTTTCCAAAATTGTTAAATTAATTGTTCTGAGAACTATAAGGCTTAATTTACTTATAGCACACTTTTAAATTTATTTATTAGTATGGCTGCAGTCTCAAAGATAAACAGAACTATTGACTATTTTTAATTTATAACAATATATAAAACAATTTACTGAGCAGTTTCAAATACACTGTATATACTGTACTGTATATTGATTAGAGTATACAGTACAGTACTAGGTCTTACTTTATTAAGTTCATTAAAGAACTTAAGTTCACAGTACATCTTGTATTAAATGGATTTTGAAGTTTATAATGAAGAAAACTTCAAATATCAACTATTTTACCCTGGGTGAATAACATGCTTCCAAAATTAGAAGATATTTTGTCAATCTTTTCTCTTTGACAATAACAAACTTTCCAGGTTGTTTCTCAAACTAAGGACCATCCTCCACAGCCAAGAACAGTCAGCAGAGGGACCTGGGTTATTTAAGCAGTCTCTGTCAATGCAAACCAGTGACCTCCACTCATCTTACAAGGCCAGTGACTCCCACCTGTCATACAGAGCCAGCAACTCCTTCCCCTTGTCCAAAGTCAGTGACTCCTCACCATTATGCAAAGATTGACTTCCACCCATTATGTAAAAAACAATGAAATTGCAACCCAAGCTGAACAGATTACGTGAAATATTTACCTCTCATGGTCAAGTGAATTTTGAAATTTACTTGCACAAATATTTTTTTTTATTTTCACTGACAAATTTTGGAGGAAATTTGCTTGCTCATTTTTTAAGGGAAAAATTCAGCAAAATGTAAAAACTTTGAAATTTATGTGGCCATCAACTCACAGTTCACTTGTGTGCATCTAAATCCCTTTTACCCTCACCCTTCTGAATACAATGGTGTTTAAGAACCTTGTCGATTTTCTTTGCTTCTTTTTCATGTTGATGTTTTCTCTTCATTTTGTACACAACTCTACATACATAGTAATCTGTAGGAGCTTTTATACTAAATTATCAAAATAGGTCACTGTGAGAACAGACCACTAGAAGTAGGAGGGATAAGCTGTGACATCACTGAGGCTGTAGCATGCATCTGGGCTTTCTTAGCAGGTCAAGTCAATGTGGGAAAAGAAAAGTCGGGGATCAGCTCAGCTGTGACACGTCACTATATGGCGTCAGGTCAAGCCCCCCCACCTCACTGATTCAACTTGTAAGGGGAGGCTGCGTTACGCAGCTCCTGCAATATTCTCTTCCTCTCAAAATAATATTAACTTGTCCACTGGGGATGTGCTGCACACAGATATGAAAAATCACTTGTCCAGCCTCTAGTCTGAGCCGCTGGGCATTGCTAATCTGCACAGCCCGTTGCAACCATTATTTGAAGGCTGACTTCCACCCATCATTTAGAGACAGTGATTTCCACCCATTATACAAAGACTGACTTACAATCATTGTGTGAAACAACTTCCACCTGTTATGGACCAAGTTTCACAAGCAGAAACTAAGTCCACCATTAACTTGCTGGACTTATGTTTTCTTGGGACTTTTAGTTCACACCATCCAGGTAACAGAAATTGTCTCGCCAAATCCTGGACAGACAAGTTGCTACACTGAAACTGCTGTCCGAGGATGACAAATAAAACCTGTATTGGGTGAAGAAAGAGTTGGGCTTCCTGTTGAATTAAGAATCTGATTTGGGCGCCATTGGTTGATTCGTCTCTATCAATGGGAGCGTCTCAAATGATAGGGATCCCTCCCTTCACCCTAATCTGGTCAATAGCTGCCTTGAACTTATCAAGGAGCTCCTCACTGGCCAATATCATTGCCTCCTGTACCGAGGCAGATAATGGGTTTGTTCCCATTACCAGACAAGATATTGTCCATCCTGTCAACTATATCCCCCACCCCAGCCCCTGGCAAACACCCTCATCCTATTTCTATTTTTGGCACAGAAAGCTCTATCTAGGTACTTTACCTGGAAATCACCAACAATTAAGGTTTTTTGTACCTTCCTTGTCAGCCTTGCCCTTGACTGTTACCGTCCATTTCATCTGCCAAGGAATTAAAAAAGTTAGCACACTTAGCTGTTGTCGTTTCCTTGGTGTCTTTGTTCACCACCAGTTTGGTCTCTCCTCACGACCCTCCATTGGTCCGTATTCTTGTTAGACACAGACTCCTCCTGTCTCGTGTGTGTCTTCCTCCTTCATCCTTGCACTCATTTCCTTTAACTTCAAGTTTTTGTCCTTGACCTTCATTAATTCAGCTTTCAAAAAGGCACATAGCCATTGCACTGTCAGTTAATCCCGGAAGCTAAATCGGCTGTGTTTCCCTTTTCCTGCGTGGGTTTTATCAAGATTATCTTCTCTATGTTGCCATTGCAGATGTACAAGAAGATTTTAAAACATAATTAGCATATCCTCATAATTATTGTCATATTATATAGCCGTTTTCCGTACTGGCATGGGTCTGCTGCGATTACCTGATGGTAGCTGTTGTGTAAAACTAGATGTTCTCCTGCTCACCACAGCAAACCTAGGGTACAGGTTGCCAGCCAAAAAAATGCAGCAGAGGTGAAAGGATGGGTACAATTCTGGTGACCCTGTGGCCATCACACATGTTGAAGCAAAGTTTTACAGCTGAATACCCTTCCTAACACCAACTCACAGTGTGGGAATGGCTGGCAAAGCAGGGCTGCATCTCCCTGAAGTAATGAAAAGATTACCTGCCTGTACAGTATACTGTATACAGTACTTTATAAAACTACAGGAGGTTGAAGCAAGTTCTATTAATTATAACAATTACAAGAGACCTCACCCTATAGCCACTTATAGATTAGTTTGGATTTGTTTAAGCTAATTTAGATATTTGGTGGATGGAGAGGTGTTCAAAGTCAAAATTTGCACATCAGTTTTATTTGAAAGCCATGAATCCTCACATAAAATAAAATATATATACACTTCAAAATATTCTTCTGCTAGAATTGAATACAAAAATTATGTATTAAAAGTATTTAATAATTAAATTCATCATGGATACGGAACATTCGTTCCTGACATACATTATTAATACACAACCTCACCGCTGTGTTATTGAGCTCGGAGTACAACCTCTCTCCATATAGCAAAAATTTTGGGATGATCAGTACAGGTATCCCCCATTCACAGTGCTCATTTTATTATGTACTTCCCTCTTATAGAGTGGTAGCAAATTTCAGTTTAGCACAGTCTGCCATGACACAGAAACTGGCAGTCCCCAATGCACATGTGAGATGAAGCTGACCACTGTCACTTTACCTAAAGGTTGGTTACTTGGTGGAAGCTTTATGCTGCATGTATTGTGTGCTTATTTGAAAGGAAACTGTATGGTACTACACTGCAATACTTGGAATTTATATGCCATATAAATACTTACAGCATTATTTTGTGTTAATTAACAGCTGTTATAAAGTGTGGGAAATTACTAATTGTAATTTAAGCCTCATCATGCCTAAATTAAGTCTTTCACATCTTGCTGCTAAATGAAGTCTATTGCTGTACTTTAGTTGTCAAATTAAATACAGCAAGTTAATCACAGGATTGATTTTGCTAACTGAATGGGTGTAGCTGCATCTACTGTGTGTACTGTACAGGTACTATACAGCCAAAAATGACTAACACTGGACAAATTCTCTCCTAAGTACAGTACTGTAACATACAAATTCTCATTTCTAATTGGGGGAAAAAGAATGATGGATCCATTGTTGAGAATCCCCAATGTTTCACTTTAATTACTTGGTTATTTACCTTTCCCAACTATACCCTTTAAGAGCAACAATAATGAAGTGTGATAACTTATAAGATAAACCTTCTGTAAATATTCATAATAAACATAATTAACACAATTACCATGTAAATACTGACTAGAAAATTATATTCACTGTAAAGAAAATTCTATAACATTCTATATACTGTACATCATTATTGTATTTATAATGTGCAATTAATTACCACAAGCTTCATGCCATTAAAATATAAGACCATTCTTACATTTTTTAAATGTATTAGATAGGACATTACTTGAAAAATATATAACACACATGCTGTATGTGATCAGGTTAAAAAAATAACAAAAGTCATAACTTGCTTTGAGTGTATGCCAGTTGTTAATAACATTCAAAATACTCTGGCATTTCAGCAAATACCTGTACACATTATATATATATATATATATATATATATATATATATATATATATATATATATATATATATATATATATATATATATATATATATATATATATATATATATATATATATATATATATATATATATATATATATTTATTTATTTATTCACCACTTATCGGCTTGCCAGCCGTTCGAGTTGTTGGTCTGTTCTTTATTATGACCTATATTATCCACTGTTAGTACAGGAGAAAACCAGAGTATAGGTACTGTACAGTGAACCCTCACTTTACGTGGTCAATTGAACCCATGGCGGCCCGCGTAAAGTGAACAACAAAACATATAGGATTAATTGAAATAGAGACCGGGCCGACCCCCAAACTCCACTTTTTCAGACACAATACCTACGTTGTAGTAAAAATAACTTCTCAATCTTATGATGGTATGCACAAACAATTAATAATTAAGAGAAATATCAATATTATTAGGTTTTTTAACACTTACATTAGTAGAAAAGATGGCTGGGCATACGGGGATTATTGGCCCTCACCTGTATCACTTGTATCACTATCCACCACAGAGGCTTGCAGGGCCTCTTTGTCAAACCCCTCAAAATCCATATAAGTCCATATCCTCACTATCATTATCACTATCACTGACTTGGGCCGGCTGTGGCGGGTGAAGAACTCGGTAATGTTTTGATGACTGGGCGACCTTGTGCGCATCCTGCTCGCACCGCTCTCCGCGTAAAAGGGTACACACACCGCGGAAAGTGAGCATTCCGGTTTCGGCAGGGTACCGTGTAAACGTGGAAACGCGTAAAGTGAAACCGTGTAAAGCGGGGATTTACTGTATAGTATTCCTCAATTTACAAAATGGTTGTGTTCAAGAAAAACACTTAGTAAATAGGTTTTTCATAAATCGAATCATATTTTCCCTTAGACTTCCATTATAAAGACTGAAATACATTCCCACAAAAGAAAACCTTCCCCAAATCATCCTAAAATAATACAAAGCATGTTTTTAATGACTTATTTTGGTGTACAGTATACAATGATTTTAAGCTATACGTATTATAATCATTCTAAGTGAAATACATGCAGTGAAGGACATGGAAGTTACTGAGATGCTCCACTACTAGTTGTGATACAATGTGAGACTGCAAGGACTATCCTTTTAACGTTTTATTCTTTCCATTGACATCAGGTCAAACTCTGGGATCCTAACGCATCAGTAAAAAAAAATTTATAGCTTGGGATTTTTCGTAGGTAAATAAAAAATGGGTCTATTATTTGTAACTACCCAGTAATGGTTTCTGTAAACCAGATCCTCATAAACTGGGGACTGCCTGTACAGTACATGGAGAAAGCATTCAATGGTCCGTAGGTTTGCATTGCATAACACCTTTATCACATCTGTTCTGGGCCAGGAATTGAATCTAGGACACAATTATGAGAGATGTGCGTGTTAAGGCAGCGGCATACTGGGCGCTTTTCTCCAAACATGTTGCGCTTTTTGTTGGCCGTTGTGTTGGCCTGAAGGCCTAGCAGACAGCAAGATTTCTGCTGTTGCGAGAAATGGTCAACGGTTTGGCCGGGATCTTTACTGGTCGGATTAGTGCTCAAATGAGCTTCAAATACCCTGTAATTTCAAACAAAATTGATAAAATCATGAAACAATAATAATATAAAATATAACACATAAATGGTGACATTTTATATTTATTGGTCACTTTAAAACTTCTCTCGTATTATTAAATCCTTATTTGGAGTCTTCTTTGACCAGCCAGCCGCCGCCACTTTTAAAGAAACTTCACGTCGCACCCATTGTCTTTTCTCGCTTTTGCGGAAGCCTCACTTGCTTCAGCATTTGAAGAACTATAGCACAATCCTGCAAGGCCTCAACTGTAGAAACAGGATCCATGGCAAACCTCGTCTAATCGCTTTGTTGTTGTTTTCATTGCGTTTGTTTCACTGGCCGGACCGTGTTTGCCAAACATGTTTGGAGGAAAGTGCCCAATGTGCCGCCGTCTTTAGTGTTATACCACCAATACCCCAATGAGTATTCATTAAATTAAATTTAATTATACCTGCACATTTTGTGGTACTATTCTGTATTAATTTATTGAATTATTATACATTGGTTATTGAATCACTATATAAATAAATAAAAATTGTCCACCAAACTTTTTTTTTGCAATATTCAAGTTCCATACAATATATATATATATATATATATATATATATATATATATATATATATATATATATATATATATATATATATATATATATATATATATATATATGTGTATATATATGTACAGTATGAAAGTGGTTCTGTAACTGAAGTGTATGACTCAAACAGAAAGATATAACAAATGTTTAGTTACTGTTACTGTACTACTATAGATAGAAAAAATTACATTCTGCAACATAAAGCTAAAAAGAAAATATTTCAGAAAAGTATTTTTAAGTTGACAAAATGTAAACCACTGAACATGTTCATTGTGGACAACTGGTAATATGGTAGTGAAGGAAATACGACTAAGAGATGGAGCTTTATTCCCAGTAACGAAACATCAGGAATAAACTCCCATCTTTTAGTTGTGTTTCCTTCACTACCATGCTACCAAAATGTAGATCGTTTAAGAAAAAAAATATTATTCTGAATGTCACTTACTATAGTCAAAGTTTAAAATAATCAATAGGATCATTGATTACATTAATTCCTTATTCTTTGGGACAGTACTTATAGTTAACGATACTAAATCTCGTCACATCTAAGGTTACCAAACTACAGCAAGAATATGATTTATCTGCTACACTTTTAAGTAATACCGGGAATCTTTTGTATAAGAAAACTAATACAGTACGTATATAATTATCAAATTAGCATGTTCTCTTCTTTACGGTATTCTATAATTTGCTTGAGTATCAATATGACATACAAAATGTTCTTTAAAAGTACAAGACAAGAACATATATTGTATAAAAAATTATACATTTATACAAAATAAATAGTCCTAAAGTATGGAGTTATGGGGGGCATGCTACAATTGTGTTGTTTAAAGGATTCATTATATAATAATGAAAAAATTTTGCAGTCACTAGATATAAAAAGCTGGTCTCTGCAATCCCTACCTCATGAATACCAAAACTATTTATGTCAGTATTGTGAGTCTTGAGATACAGTACTGTACACTACTTGGTGAATAATGTTAACATTAAGTTTATATTAGCATTGCACCCACAGCCAATCTGTACTGGACGTTAACAAAGTGCATGTACAGTATACAGTATATATTTACAAAACTAAAGATAAAAAAGCTTATTTGGCAAGTTATTTATAATTAGAAGAAAGTGGAGATCATAAGCTGCTGTTGCCACATGTGTGCAAAGTGTTAATCTTCACTCCTCAGTTCTTCAGCAGCTACTACAGGAAGAGCATTTTACTTCATCTATCTATGCTGATGTTCATCCACAACTTGGTTGATAAGCTGGTGGCTACCTTGGTTAATGAACTGTTGCCCCTCCATGCCTAGTTGGTGAACTAACTCCCATCTTTACCTTGGTTGATGAACTAGTATCCATCTTTACCTTGGTTGATGAACTAGTATCCATCTTTAACTTGGTTGATGAACTAGTACCCATCTTTACTCTGGTTGAAGTAGTGCCTACTCATTTCTAGGGTAGTGAGCTGTTGCCTTTACGTATCTTGGCTGAATGAGCTCATGTTTTAAATATATACCCTTGCCCACTGAGACACCACAATGGCCACAACTCAATCTAAAATTTTTATAATTTACGTCCATACTACCGGGTATATGCAGGTGCACCACCAACGAAAATAGATATATCTTGCAAACAAAAACCCAGGAACATTCCTTATGGAACATTTCCTGTGATTTTAATAAAAAATTTACTCAAGATAACTGTCAATTTAATTCACCTAAGTGTGTAGATGGTAACACTTATGGATGACAGGAAACAACAATTCACCTGTACTGTAATTTTGAGTGAAAACTGATCTAAAATAGTGTCTGTTAGGTTCTGTGTCTATGGTGCATTAAAGACCTTCAGTGTACTATATCATCTTCTTATATAACAAGCTATTTTCTGTTATTTGTGCTATCTGCTTGAGGTACTGTTCCAGTAGTCAGTATACTGAAATAATATTGTATATGTCTGTACAGTATACTGAAGTAATGCTTCTTTAGTCAGTATAATGAATTAATGATGCATGATTATACTAAGTTACTGCAGCATAATTCAGCACATGTACTGTACAGTATAATGAAGTAATGATGCATTACCCTGTATACTAAATTTATAATGGAAAATTTAGAATACTTAAGTAATTCTAAAGGTCTAAATTGAGGAGATGCTACAAAAATCACTATACATCATTCTTGAGTGTGACCTTGACTGCATTGGGAGAGTAGATTGAAACACCCTTTGTTTCCTCCGGGGGCATGTCGTTAAGGCCGGCAGTCTCTTCATCTTTTGAGGCTGTAAATAAAGATACTGAATTGGCATTCACTAAAATTTGAAATTTTTGTCTCCAAATTTATTTGTTCATATGCTATAACAGATATCAAAGTTCATCCTTTCTGGATACTAAAATTTATTTTTAATGTAAGAAAATTATTAAAATTGTAACAGAAAAAGCACCAGTCTTTCTCTCGCTTTTATTAATATGTTTTTCGTAATCTTTAGACATTTTTAAGACATTTTTCTTCAATGATATTTTCGTCGGAAGTTAAGGATAACGGAGATATTAATTTTCCAATATCATTATATTTGGTCAGTCACAAGTGTCGCCATGTGTTGTTAACATCTGGCGGAGAAGGTCTCATCCCCCCCCCCCACCCAGTGCTCCTTGCCTACGTGTTCGCGTTAACTATTCTGTTTGCTCAGACGCTTCTGCTGAGTTCTGAGTGTGACACCTTGAGAGGGAAAAGCAAACGCCTTGATTAGGCGTTAGCGTGTGCAGCGCCCTAATAGCTAACATCCAATCAGCGAGTTCTCTCATTGAAACTGTGTGTAAATACTGGGATCATGGCCACTTATGGAGAATATTTTGATTAATATTGAAGAGTTGGGGGGCATTTAAGACAATAAAAAACTGCCATATACGTAATAATAAAAATAATTCTATATATGGTAGTATATTGGATAGGACCTAAAACAAAGTGGTGTCAAAGAATTGAAAAGGATTGCGCCTAGTTGAAACCTGTTTTGCCTCCGCCCGTTTTCAAATGGGTGTTGTCCGATTTCATTAACCGTTGGTTACTTTGGTGAAAGAATATTGATTAGTACTCAAATATGATTGAAACTTTATTATCAATACTCATAAGACACTTTAAATAAGGGTGAACAAGTTGATTACAGTTCTGTAAGTGCAAAAATTAAGATTTAAATGGCTAAAATTCGTCGTATTTCGTGTATAAGTATGCGAACACCTAGCGTGAGACAGTAGTGTGGTTTCAGAGTCCGAGAGAAATTACCTTTACAAGGGACCTATTTTTTTTATGTTTATTTATTGTTGACTGGTTGACTTTTTTATCCTTTTTTGTCTTTCATTCCATGTTCTATATATTTTCTCCACTGTTTCTTTAGTATTGTGTCCAAATAACACAGTTCTCTTAATTTTATTGTTCTGAAGACTGTTGTACAACAATTATTCCCAAGACGCGGTACAATGTCATATTTTTTAATGACAGTCCGGGAATAGCTAAAAAAGTTTAGCTAATTCATGCATCTAAAACGCCTTACGAAGAAGCCTTTATTATTGGGCAAGAGTTTTTGTCTTAGACAATGAACAATGCGTGGGAGCGTCGGGAGCGGAGATTTGAATTGTCAGTACCAGATATGGTTGAACAGGTGGAAGAGCTATGCCGACAATGTCATACTGTAGTTCAGGTGGAAGAGCTATGCTGACAATGTCATACTGTAGTTCAGGTGGAAGAGCTATGCTGACAATGTCATACTGTAGTTCAGGTGGAAGAGCTATGCTGACAATGTCATACTGTAGTTCAGGTGGAAGAGCTATGCTGACAATGTCATACTGTAGTTCAGGTGGAAGAGCTATGGCGACAATGTCATACTGTAGTTCAGGTGGAAGAGCTATGGCGACAATGTCATACTGTAGTTCAGGTGGAAGAGCTATGGCGACAATGTCATACTGTAGTTCAGGTGGAAGAGCTATGGCGACAATGTCATACTGTAGTTCAGGTGGAAGAGCTATGGCGACAATGTCATACTGTAGTTCAGGTGGAAGAGCTATGGCGACAATGTCATACTGTAGTTCAGGTGGAAGAGCTGTGTCATGCTGTAGTTCAGGTGGAAGAGCTGTGTCATGCTGTAGTTCAGGTGGAAGAGCTGTGTCATACTGTAGTTCAGGTGGAAGAGCTGTGTCATGCTGTAGTTCAGGTGGAAGAGCTGTGTCATGCTGTAGTTCAGGTGGAAGAGCTGTGTCATGCTGTAGTTCAGGTGGAAGAGCTGTGTCATACTGTAGTTCAGGTGGAAGAGCTGTGTCATGCTGTAGTTCAGGTGGAAGAGCTGTGTTATACTGTAGTTCAGGTGGAAGAGCTGTGTCATACTGTAGTTCAGGTGGAAGAGCTGTGTCATACTGTAGTTCAGGTGGAAGAGCTGTGTCATGCTGTAGTTTGTTCTACAGTCAGTCAATTGCCGCGTTTCATCATAAAAATAGTGAGGCCATTTCATTTTTTTTTGTAAACACGGTGTATTACCGAACAACGTGTGGTAATATTTAGTTATTATTTAGCTGTAAATAAATATGTACTGTACTGTAGGGAAAATTGATAGGTTTATACTAAAGGATCCCTTATACTCATGGTCCTTGGCCCAGCTATTGTTCCCACACATGGCGGGCCCTTAGAATGTTCATACAAGGTCAGTTAATGAATATATTTCCGATTTACCGTGTTACCACAGATGATTATGAGTTGTGATAACTAGCACTTACTAAGGAATATATAAAGAAGGCTTGTGTATAGAAATGATAATTACTTTGTACTTATTTCCTTGTTATTCACAACAATGTAACTCATTTAACATGTTTGCTCTTTCACAGGAGCTGCAACTTTCTGCTCATTAAAGCCTCAAGTAAAGTAAAGCTGGTGTTTTATTACACAACGTTACTTGTCCAAAGCGTAATAATCAGTGTACACTGCGTGAAGAACAACATATTTGGCCTGATTCTTCAAATTAAGGTAAGATATGGGGGCATGAACCCTACCCCCTGGTTAGGTTAGGTTTGGTTGTTTTGGTAAGTGTTGATAACCTCTACCACCAGAAGGAATTGACTGAAAAGTTTCTACACACTAATATGATATTAAACACAAAAATGGAAATGACAAGGCATAGAACCTAACCTAACATACCCTGTAGTGTATAATTTGTGGTTTTGAGAACATTTGAGAAATGAATCCTTAAAATTTAATTTTATGGCCATAGAAATGAGTGAAATGACCTGTGAGATTCCACACTGGATAGAACTTGTCTTTGCTAGGATTTATGGCAATATTTCATGCTAGGAAGGATGATTACATGTAATAATGAAATGATCTTTTGATAAAACGTCTTCCTTTTTCACTCAGCCACTGAGAACAACCAGGTTTGCTCAGTGACGCCCCAAGCAATCCACATGAGATTTCATGAACCAAGGTTCTCAGGCTTTGCCAATTCAAGTGGAAGAAAGAAGTTGGGGATGGAAGGTACCTACCATAGGCAATAATGTCATCCTGATGGTAGCGTATTCGACATGCAGAGTAGAGCGGACAGCGGGACCAGAAGCAGCAGACAATAATGATGATGGTTAGTATGACACACACAGTCGTCACACTCAGGGCGATGATCATGGCCAGCCTGTCCACCACACCACACATTAGTTGTAATATAATTATTAGTACAGTATAATACTCTACAAAAATTAAAGGTGAATTGAATCAATTTTAAATAATTTATCCAGGAATAATACAGTACAGGTACTGCACTGTATAACCACAGATTTAGGTATACAGTACAGTACTGTACACATACAATATTTTACATATACATGTAGTACTGTAGTTACTAAAATTTATTTTAAATGGTTGAGAATAATGAGAATGCAAGGAAAACTGAATTGACCTTAAATAATTACCTGAAGTTGACATAAACTCTCCCCCCCCCTCCCCCACAGGAAACTATAAAACCCCCATCAAGTACAGTTCCCTTCAGAATTTTGTTATACACCCGCAGTGGAGGGCACATAACTTGTTGGGTGTACCTCCAACTCGGCCCACCCAGTTAGCCAACTCTGCTCATCTTAAATAACCAACTGGCCCCACACATTACTAATTCGGCCCACCTTGCACACTTCAGACAAGTAGCTGACTAGAAGTTGAGGAATCAGTTTGGGATTTGTTTTATGTCTCTTTTGGTTCACTGAAATACAAAGAGTGAATGCTGAGGGTTCAGTCGGTATGAAGGACAAATTTTATGAGTTTATATTAGTAGAACTTGATCAATGAACCATGATTCACATTCGTAACTTGTGCTTCTCCAGGTGATTTCGAATAGTTTGAAATTATTGCTTCCAGCAATTTGCCAATAATTGATGTTAAACTGATTGGCAGGTAGTTTGAGGATCGTGTTCTCCTTTCTTGAAAATCGGTATCACATTCGCTATCCTCCACGATTCTGGTACTACACCCTGTTTTTAATGACGTTAAACAAATTTATTAAGGGTACACTAAGCTTTTGATTACATTCCTTTAATACTCTGGCAAATATCTCATCGGGACCAGGTGACTTATTAGGCTTTAGCTTGACTATTTGCTTACTAACATTGTTACTAGTCACTACTATCTCGCTTAATCTAGTTTCTTCACTATCTCTGTATATAGTCGGTGCCTCAGTTATCATGTTTAAATTTTTGGTGGTGAAAACTGATGAAAAATATCTGTTCAGATTATTGCTCATTTCCCCGTCGTTATCAGTTAGCTCACCGGTACAGGGGTATCTGACTGTATTGATCCAATCTTGTCTCGTGTTTTAGTTTGATACATTTGAAAGAATCCTTTGGGGTTTGACTTTGCCTCCCTTGCTACCTTCAGTTCATTATTCCCCTTTGCTTTTCTCATCTCGGTCTTAACTCTACTGGCCAATACCTTATAATAATCTCGGAGGTAAACTTTACCACGACGTATTCTCCAACCTATAGCCTTTCTTTGGCCAATAATATTCATTAAATATATATATATATATATATATGTATATATATATATATATATATATATATATATATATATATATATATATATATGTATATATATATATATATATATATGCAAGTAAATCACTGTAGGTGCGCGTGATCTAGGTATATGCTGATAACCACCAGGAAAGAAGAAAACACGAAGTTCCCAAGCGCTTTCGTGTAATTCACATCTTCAGGGGTGAGTACAGACTAGTCTGTACTCACCCCTGAAGATGTGAATTACACGAAAGCGCTTGGGAACTTCGTGTTTTCTTCTTTCCTGGTGGTTATCAGCATATATATATATATATATATATATATATATATATATATATATATATATATATATATATCCTAAAGATGGAGAACTCAGATACACGTGGATTAATATCTGCAAGAGAAAAGACAACTGCTAATGATCAGATATGCAGTCTTCAGTTTGAACCAGCTGCTTATGAGAGAAATATTCAAGTATCATTTACTTGGGCTACCATTACCAAAATCTCAAGTAAAATTGAAAGTTGTGTCAATCAAACCTTTTCTTACAACTAGTGAACAATTTGTAATAATGTTTTTGTCTTGTATTATTAAGAGTACGATATAATAAAACCTGGAATATATCGGCATGAAACAGTAAATTAATGTAAGAAATAAAGTACTAAATAAGGTTCTGGGTTTTATCTCTACAAGTGTAACAAAAGTACACAAGTTATACTACAACAATATCTGACTCTTGTTAGACTCTACCTTCATAATGCTGTTCAGTTTTATTGTTCTATTTTAGAATTGATACGAATCCCCTTGAGTCGGCACAGAGAAGAATAAATGAAATAATTCTGGGTCATTGTAATCTCCCGTATGAATAGTGTATAGACAAAAACTTAATATGAATTCCCCAGAAAGACGAGTAGTAAGCGGGGATACTCTTAAAGTAACTGATAAGTAACAGTAGAAAGTATCACTGGCTAAGATGGAGTGACCTGCTTAGCACTATACAGTACAATGCATCTGTACCTTAGAGTTTATAAAACCACCCACTTCCAATGGGAAGTGAACAGCACTGCCAGAGGCTGACACAATCTGCAGCCTATTGTAAAAATATTTTGCAAAATAATATGAATATATCATTCTTCATAACTTTGCAAATTATTTTGCAATAATGATTCCGTAATTAATGTAAACGATAAATGGATCTCTGCGGCTTGGTATTGTTGTACAGTATACTGTATAATGAATTGGGATTCTCTCAGTCTCTGACCACGAGTTTTCAGGGCACTCCTCTCACCCCGGCTGTCTCTCTCATTCTCCTTCTCCCCTTTTCTTTCTTCCTTACTCTCTCTCTCTCTCTCTATTTATTTGTACAATATCTATATATCTATCTGTGCCCTCTCTATCATAGGAACATTAAATGTGGCAGACAGTTATAATTAACCTATTTTAATCTGCACCTCTTATTTACAGTAAATACTACATAGTCTAAAAGTGAAAATCTTTTTTTCCTTTTGAACTTTCCTTCTCTGGCATTGCATATACAGTATATCCTGTGTCATTCCATTAGTGTCTTTAGCTAAAGTTATAAAAAATATTATTTTCTTGTGAAATACTGAGATAGGGTATTACAATTTACAATTTGCCTCGCGAGGGGGCTAGTTTATTGGGAACCCTCTTGCATCCCGTGCAATGCGAAGCGCAGACGCGTTTACAGCGCCCAACAGGAAAGCATGTGAAGGTCATGCTTGCCTTCGTGACTCGTGTATTAAGGGCGTAAATGCCTGAAGGGCCACGGGTTTTGTCAGCAAGTTACATATAGTGATGAGAAAGACATCGAACCAGGTGTCGTTTTGCTGAGTCAGGTTACTCTTCGCTGCCACACTTCGTTGAACTCAAACATCATAAATTTCTCTTTCACATGTGGTCTGAAAGAGCGGTCCTCACTGACGACTCATTATCAAACAGGGAGGTACTGCCATCTGGGAAGATATTAGAAGCATGATGTGTTGTCTAATGGTAGACCTTGCTGCCATATGGTATCACAAAATTGTGACCAAGTTCCAGGTTGCTGATCTGACTTTCTGCTTCATTTACACACAGTTGAAGGGTCTCAATTGTTTCTCTTACTTTGACAACACAACATAATGTATTATTATTCTTATTGCCAGAGGTCGCTAATCTAGGTCCAGTGCAACTGTCCACGACTTTAGTCCCAGAATATACATTGTATAGCTGCACTCTGTACAGTATTTTGTTTGTATGACTGTATTGACAATGCACAAAGTATAGTATACTTGCATTGTCTATCTGCATTAAGTAAATTGTATACAGTACTGGAGATTATCTGATTTGTCTTTGTACATTTTATACACATATATTTATGCCTTATTCACCTTAGTCATGAACTGCCATCACTACACACCTTAGGTAGTCCTTCACTTACTGGTCGTTTATGTAGAACATGCCCGTAGGCTGTGGTGGAGGGACGCAGCATCTGGGGCCGTCTTGAGACTCTTCAACGCCAAATTCAGATTCGTCTTCGCTAGTGTAGCAACAGGCAGTGTGATTGGCAGGGTCGTGAGGCCCCGGACATGATATGAAATCATCGCCCTGGCTGATACTAACCCCAGTAGTGTGTGACTCACTGCCTGAGGTTATGTTACGGTTTACTTGACACACCGAAGCTCCTGGAAGATACAAATAAATGAGCATCGAGAAGGTAAGTGTAATAACGAATGCACGAATATGTGAAATAAAGATAATAATGTTGGGTGAAATAAATTTGCTAAAATTAACACTCTTGCTATGAATCAATCAATCATAGTACCATCCTTATACAGTGGTCCCTCGGTTAACGAGATTTCGGTTAACGATTTACGTTCCATAAGATTCTTAACTTCGGTTAACGAACAATCCCTCAATTAACGAGTTTTTTACGAGCCGACTTCAACATGTTTTCGCTTGCATTTGGCGGTCCACCAGCTGTAGTATTAGTCCGCCAATACAGTAATCGGTTTTAGGGCTTAAATTCCTTACTATTTTAGTTAATATCAAGAAGTTTATACTATTCAATAATTTTAAAAGTTTAATATTAACTTTTTTTAGTCAGCTTAACATTTATTGAACATAATTGAAGGTAAAGAAACTAGTTTCTGGCGTGCCATCCAGCCTGTTAACACACCAGACAGGCGTTAGTCTCTCTCTCTGTTTTCAGTGGAGGTAACATCTTACTCGAGACTCTCTTCAACTAAATGCTTTTTTCTGTGTTTCCAAGCAAATTATTGATCATTTTGAAATATATTTTACATATTGACAATATATAATGCAGTGCAGTGTTGATTTAAAGAAAATAATCTTGAATTACACCAAGAGAGCTAAAATTTTATGGGTGAAATGGCGCCATGGGGTGACTTCTCTTCCACCCCAGTGCCTTCTCTTCTTCCTTCTCCTCCACCCCCATTCTAATTCCCATCATCATCATCATCATCATCCAGGAGCCTTCTACATACACACCTCAAAGTAAGTGTACTTTTCTACCTTTTTTGTTGAATTTAGGCAATTTTCGGTGAGCTGGAACCAATTACCCAAAAACCCATTGAAACAATGGTTTCGGTTAACGAGCAACCTGCTGGAACGGATTGTGCTCGTTAACCGAGGGACCACTGTACCTGAGGGTTGACGACATAGTCCTCCACTCTTGAGGTTCTTGGGCTGGTTTTACCAATCATCTAGGGTTTTGTATCTCTGAGGACCCAGTTTTTAATTTCATTCATCCATCCCAGTCTCTGCCTTCCCCTGGCCCTCCTACCCTCAACTTTGCCCAGTAATATATTTATTTTATTATCCGCCATCCCTGCAAGAAAGGTAACCATAACAAAATACAAATAACACAATTACCATCAAACACATGATTTAACTCAATAACACAGTCAATAACTATTATAATACTTTACAACGCTCCCACCTACAAAGATTCGAAAGGAGTAAGTCAGTTAGTTCCCTTTCGTTCTTATTCTTCAATTTTATATTAGTAATAGTATAATTATCATGTGGGAGTGATTTTATATGATGTTACATTTTTATTGAAATGTTTCGTATTATCATCATCATTATTATTATTAAGGACCGTTTCTTCCTCTTATAATATCGTTTAATAATTTATAAATGCTGCTTCCTCGTCCAAAACCTTGTGGACGATGCTTCAAGACCTTGCTCAACAACAACAGTAGTAACGACAACAATAACTCTTACATCAGCAGTAGTAACGACAACAATAACTCTTACATCAACAGTAGTAACGACAACAATAACTCTTACATCAGCAGTAGTAACGACAACAATAACTCTTACATCAACAGTAGTAACGACAACAATAACTCTTACATCAACAGTAGTAACGACAACAATAACTCTTACATCAGCAGTAGTAATGACAACAATGACTCTTACATCAGCAGTAGTAACGACAACAATAACTCTTACATCAGCAGTAGTAACGACAACAATAACTCTTACATCAGCAGTAGTAACGACAACAATAACTCTTACATCAACAGTAGTAACGACAACAATAACTCTTACATCAGCAGTAGTAGTAACGACAACAATAACTCTTACATCAGCAGTAGTAACGACAACAATAACTCTTACATCAACAGTAGTAACGACAACAATAACTCTTACATCAACAGTAGTAACGACAACAATAACTCTTACATCAACAGTAGTAACGACAACAATAACTCTTACATCAGCAGTAGTAACGACAACAATAACTCTTACATCAACAGTAGTAACGACAACAATAACTCTTACATCAGCAGTAGTAACGACAACAATAACTCTTACATCAGCAGTAGTAACGACAACAATAACTCTTACATCAGCAGTAGTAACGACAACAATAACTCTTACATCAGCAGTAGTAACGACAACAATAACTCTTACATCAACAGTAGTAACGACAACAATAACTCTTACATCAGCAGTAGTAACGACAACAATAACTCTTACATCAACAGTAGTAACGACAACAATAACTCTTACATCAGCAGTAGTAATGACAACAATAACTCTTACATCAACAGTAGTAACGACAACAATAACTCTTACATCAGCAGTAGTAACGACAACAATAACTCTTACATCAACAGTAGTAACGACAACAATAACTCTTACATCAACAGTAGTAACGACAACAATAACTCTTACATCAACAGTAGTAACGACAACAATAACTCTTACATCAGCAGTAGTAACGACAACAATAACTCTTACATCAGCAGTAGTAGTAACGACAACAATAACTCTTACATCAACAGTAGTAACGACAACAATAACTCTTACATCAACAGTAGTAACGACAACAATAACTCTTACATCAGCAGTAGTAACAACAACAATAACTCTTACATCAACAGTAGTAACGACAACAATAACTCTTACATCAGCAGTAGTAACGACAACAATAACTCTTACATCAGCAGCAGTAGTAACGACAACAATAACTCTTACATCAACAGTAGTAACGACAACAATAACTCTTACATCAGCAGTAGTAATGACAACAATAACTCTTACATCAGCAGTAGTAACGACAACAATAACTCTTGCATCAGCAGTAGTAACGACAACAATAACTCTTACATCAACAGTAGTAACGACAACAATAACTCTTACATCAGCAGTAGTAGTAACGACAACAATAACTCTTACATCAACAGTAGTAACGACAACAATAACTCTTACATCAACAGTAGTAACGACAACAATAACTCTTACATCAACAGTAGTAACGACAACAATAACTCTTACATCAGCAGTAGTAACGACAACAATAACTCTTACATCAGCAGTAGTAACGACAACAATAACTCTTACATCAACAGTAGTAACGACAACAATAACTCTTACATCAGCAGTAGTAACGACAACAATAACTCTTACATCAGCAGTAGTAACGACAACAATAACTCTTACATCAACAGTAGTAACGACAACAATAACTCTTACATCAGCAGGAGAACTGTGCTAGTCAACTGCTGGTGATTCACAGCACAAGTTCTGAGATAGAGAAGTTAGTGGTACAGTATTGCACCACACATCGCCTTGCAGTGACACAGACCGGTGGTGAATCATAGCAGGATAGTGAGTCCTTGGTGTGTGAGATGAGGATAGGCAGACTGACAGAGATAGAAAGAAATATATTTACTAAACACGGAATGATTGAGAGAAACGTTGACATTATAGACAGACAGACAGACAGGCAGACCGAGAGATTTAGACTGAAAGACAAAACATTACTTGAAAAGGAAAAAAAAAAGAGCGGTAGCGATAGTAAGAGAATACATAAGGAGAGAGTATAAGCTTAGAATAACCATGTTATTTTTAGCATCACAGATGGTAAGTGTATCAAAAAACACTTGTATTATGTTAAACTTTAATATGATAATTTTAAGATATTGAAATTACGAATAATATCCGATGCCACACACAAAGAGCAGGGAAATGAATACACAGCATTGTTACTAGCGATAAATATGATATAAATTATTATATTGTCTTACTGAACTGTTTAATATTACTTTCAAATCTTTATCGTGGGGGTAAAATTATCTTTTTTTTTTTCAGTCTACTGTATATGATGATGGACAGTTTTTGTGGTGTTATTTCGGATAATATACTGACACAAGATATCTTTTTAATATGTTTAACAAAAAATATTCCGCTGTACCCACATAAATAACGACAATACAATTTTTTTTAATTTAATGGTATTTACATACCCGGTGCGAAATATCTCGATGTTTCCTGCATAATGCAAAGAATAATAAGCGCAATCATATTAATGTAACTAGATTATGATAGTGTAATTCTTGTATTTATTTCTAATTTAACTACAGTACAAGCAACACTATAGTGGACCTGTCTTGTGTGCGTGGCGGCGGAAATAATACACCCTTTACTGTCACACCGCCACAGTCACCAGTGCGCCTAATCACACACAACACTTCTTACATTCAACACCAGAAAATATCAAAATTTTCTCGGGGATTATAATTAAATCCTTGAATCCCCTTCTGCCCCGTCATGTACCTTACTTTCATCTAATGTAAATGCCATAATAACTATTATGACTTGAATACTGTGGCCGCCTGCTAGGTGTTGTTGCATGGTGAGAGGTGCGAATCCAGTCTCCTATATCAGTCACAAGCTTACTAAACAATACCTCAGCCTCGAGCTAGGAATTCTTTGCAATTCTTCAGTTAGGTTCAAAGTGTTATTGTTTTAATTTCTGCTTCAACAGTAAAGTTGACGATCATTTTCACACTAGACAACAAGTAGTCATTAAGAAGAAGCCATAGAGTAAATTTTCAGAGTAATGAATATGTAGCGTGTGAGTACGTATACTGTTATCATATACTTATATAACAGAAAAATTTACTACAGGTATTACTACTACTACTAATAATAATAATAATAGTAAGGAACAAACAAACAATAACTAAGTAAATAAATGAAGAGTAGTGTGGTTGAGTTACAAGGCCCGAGTCGCAGAGCCCTACGATGACGTCATCAATTATACACTGAGTGACGACGAAAGCAAATGACTCCTACAACGTCCGGGACCCTGGTTTTATTTTTTTAATGTAAAACATTTCTTTGGTAGAAAGGGGAGAATCACTGGGTCGTAAAATGACGAGTCGAGTCAACCCTTACAAGTCAGGACTTGATAATGTGAGTAATATAACCCATTAGTAAGATTGTTGTTTATAATATACCATTAAGTTTTTTTAGTTCATAACAAAGTCTGTCTTACAGCAGGATAACTTTAACCTATTACACGCCTTCGCTTATACATTACATTCGGTCTGGTATCGTCTTGTAACAACAGTCACCCGCCTTGCAGTTAATTAGGTTTACTATTCTTCATTAACAAAGAGCTTCACTACCCTAATTGTTAGTCAGAATAATTTTCCTCCGTGATACAATGAATCGGTAATGTACTTGCTTCTCACCAGTGCGCCCAGCCTCCAAGGAACAGCTTCATTTTTCCACCGAAGTAAATTAAAAAATAATATATAATATAAAGTTTGAACTGGTATGCTAGCGTAACAACAGTAATGAACTTTCGTCAGCTTAAGTTATTCATGTGATCATAGAGAAATGTACTTGCTAAAACACTTGTCCACTCAGGGAAAAACGACCCGTTGTAACAAGATTCCAACCCTGAGCCCCCGGAATTGTTCACCAACAATACTGCCCACTTACCGTCCTCATCAGAAACAATTGTCATCCGAACACCAACGTGAAATTACCCGTGACGGAGATCTTAAATTACATAATTACTTTCTAGACAACGATGATGGCTGACCAAATAATCGTAGTATTGAGAAAGAGAAGCCAGCCTTGTAGTATAACATTAATTTGAATAATGTATTAGGTTTAGTAGGTCAAACCAAGGTTAAAGCTTATGACATACTTGTTACTGAGATGAATTATTGCAAGATATTGTAATAACTATCGTAGGAAACTGAAATGCAAGTGGCAGAAAGGTTGCGGTACAGCTACCAATATGATACTGATATATACTGTATAATTATCTCGACCGTGTCCAACATGGAAACATTGTTGTGAATACCTTGTAAACAAATTATTATTTTCTTTGTCAACGACGTTGTCCTCCTCGCGTCACTTTGTGTATAATTTTAAAATGTTGTCTACAGCGTAGAAACTATAAAACTGTAATTATTGTCCACCAAAATGACAAAAACATTTATCATTCAGAAATATTGTATTATTATACAACTTAACTTCGCAAAAATTTCCAGCGCGTTGACGCATGAAAACATAAATCATAATTCATTGAAGACCCAGCCTCAGAAACTAACCACAACACCCCGGGGTGGGAACACGAGATGGGGAGAGAGATAATAGGGTCAGGTGGAGGGAGGAGGGTATACTGTATTGTACTACCAGGTGCTACCATGGAGGTGGGAGGGAAGGCCTGAACTGAAGACTAGGCTTTTGTATACTGTGGATAGTGTGATGATGGTGGTATATGTTTATGATGATCTCTCTCTCTCTCTCTCTCTCTCTCTCTCTCTCTCTCTCTCTCTCTCTCTCTCTCTCTCTCTCAAGTACTGGGTTGTTGATACAAGTGATCCGTACCACTATCACCACCATCTTCTCTATCCCACCACTATCATCATAACTTCTCCCCTCCCCCCCCCCCTTCCATCACCACCACCATTAGCATACAACCACACAACCATCTCCCAACCTTGAAGGAAATGAAAAACAGTTAACCACAAAATTCTTCCTCCAGCTCAGAGACACCAAAGAGTTTCTGTCTGCACCTGAGTCAACCATCCTCACACCGGAAATCATTCAGTACTAAACCACACCTCGACGCAGGGGGTAGTGAAGAGAGGAAGGAGGATAGGGGAGGGGGGCAAGTAGAGTAGGAGGGAGGTGAGAGGAGAGGAAGTAATTAGTACAGTAAGTAGAGAGTCGAGCTAGCAGTAAGGTGAGGTGTACGCCCCGCTGAGGTTTGATGGCGGTGGTCAGCTATAATGATCGGCCTGGAATACAGAATGTTGGAGTAGCTTATGTGGTTATTGTTGAAGTTTATGTTGTGGCTTTTGTTGTTTAGGTGGTGGTGGTTGTTTTGTTGCCTTGTTATTATTCTTGTTCAACTGTTATTATTTTATCCCTGATGTTGTTGTCTTAAGTATCTGTCTTTGTATAGTTCTGATATTACCATCATTATCATCTCTTAGTTAACATTATTATCAGTTGGTTGTATTCAGACTGCGGGAAATGAGAGAATGAGAGGGAACAAGGGAATGGAGAAGAGCAGATAAATGGAATGAGAGGAAACAATGGGGTGGAGAAGAGATAAATGGAATGAGAGGGAACAAAGGGGATGGAGGAGATAAGATAAATGGAATGAGGAGAGGACAAGAAAGATTAAGATTTCAGATTTGCCACCATATACAGGCGCAGGGGCTTGTTTATGAGGCTCCCACCGATCAGTACCATTACATCCTGAGGAAGGTGAAGCACCAAAGCGTAACAACGGCCAACAGGGAAGCATTACGGAGTTCTTGTTTACCTCCTTAGACTTGTATAAGAACCCGAGTGCCTGAGAGGATCATTGGTTGCGTTATTAAATTCCATGTAGTGAAGAAAGTGTTAAGTGTATAAGAGGATAAAGATGTATCATGAAGGACTGATAACTAAGGGAAAGAAAAAATATTACTTACTTTTAATGATAAAAGAAAATAAAGGTGTTAGAGTAGATTTGTTAACAAGGGGAGATAAGATACATAGATGATGATGATGGTGGATGGCAATAATGTGAAGTTGATGGGTCGTGACGAACACAGCCGAGAGACAAACAGACAGGGAAAGAGGGAAGAGCAGTTACGAGAATGAAATAAGGGAGAAAAGGACGAGAGAGAGATTTCGGTTCATCAGTAACCATGACAATCACCTTCCAGAAGCCGGATATGCCCTTCTGGTTTGCAAAGCGTAATGGGATGAAGGGGGCCAAGATGAAATTAGTACCGTGCTCTCTCTCTCTCTCTCTCTCTCTCTCTCTCTCTCTCTCTCTCTCTCTCTCTCTCTCACAGTAAATCACCTCATCTAAGTTATATCAGGTCCTCTCTCTCTCTGTTGGTGACACGCAAGCCGGAAACAAGAGAGAGAGAGAGAGACTGTTGAGGGTACCATCATCTGTAAAACTGTTGACAACTATTGACAAGTCTCCGTGCCTTTCTTTAATCAACGTTCCTCCTTATCCTCCACTCCCACCCTCCTCCTCGTCCGCCTAGTTTCTCTCTCTCTCTCTCTCTCTCTCTTCAGATTCCTTTAGCCTTCTTTCTCTCCTCTTTCCATTCGTCTCCTCCACTCCCACCCTCTCCCCTCTCCCCTGTGAGAAGAATTGAGTCCCTGAGGTGGTGTGCAAGTAAGGATTAAGGGAGAGGGGAGCGAGGCTAGATGTGTGGGCGAGTGTGTGTGGGTCGTGTAGCAGGACACGTGTCATAGTACATGAAAGCATACGTATGGGGTATAAGTGAGCATGCATGTGGTGGTGTACGTGTGGGCTTATACTTGCAGACACTGGTGTGTGTGTGTGTGTGTGTGCGTGTGTGCGTGTGGTAGGGGGTCGGCGGGGAGATGGGATGAACCAGATAGAAACTTATAATTCAGGTGAGGTAAAAGGACCGGGGTCGAGGGCGCCAGACTACCTCCGTCACACACTAGTGATGTGATCCTCGGCTCCCTATAAAAACACACGAAGAATCTCATGTCAGGAATGTGAACTTAATTTTTCCAGTTGAACAATTTTTTTTACTCTTGAATCACAAACAGACACAATGGCCACCGAGACAAAAAGATTACGAACATATATAAGTAAATAATATCTCAATATAAACAAAGCTGTGATATTATTCCTTACAATAGTCAAACATCAAAAAAATTCACGCCTCTCTCTCTCTCACCATTGCCACGAGTGCATCCTGTCTTTTCTCTAATCTCATTATCATATACATCATTTACACCGCAATCACCTTCCTCCATCCCATCCAGGGCAGGATATACCTAATAATGATATTAATTAAAACGAGACACACCAAGAAGAAGGTGGAGGAGGTTACTGCTGATCTTACCTTCGTGTCTCCTGCTGCGTCTGTACCTTTGTTTTGTTTACTGGTGTGAATGTTATTATACAGTTCAACTATTATTATTATTATTACAGTATTATGGGCAGTACCGCAAACTGGGCCTCAACGTAGTAGGGACAGTGTTACTTGAGCAGGTTAATTACACTAGACTTTGGCGCTCCCGTCATCTGCTCTCCTATGGCCTCAGACTTTCGTTCACTCAGTTTACCTTGAACTTAATTTAGCTTTCACTGCCTTGCTTTCACCCACCTTAGATTTTATAACTCGCGCTTTCACTCAATCGAACTTTCACACAGCAAGATTTTCACTGTCTGGCTGTCATGCAGTTCTCTAGCTTTCACACCTGCTGGCTGGCAGTCATTCTTAAGCTTTCACGCCTTCACTCATTTTCCTAAGACGTTATATAGAATAAAGAAAGGATAGGCCTTTTACCCGCTGAGGATATTCGAACTCTCTCTTTCTCTGTTCATTGTAAGTGCTCTGTGTGTGTGTGTGAAAATTAAAAGTCAATTCTAACTGATATCTTGATATTAGTCGCAAGTCTGGCAGTGTAGTTACTGGTCGCAGAGGTGGCCTGTCCCATGGTCTAACAGACACTCTAACTAGATTAATGCTATCGAACGGTTCTGAAAAATTTGTGGTTCACCTGGGAATACAGCGCTCGTCACCTGTCCTAAGCTGTGGATGGGCATCTAACTTAACAGATGGAGAAGAGAAGGCGGTAGAGTACAGTGCGAGCCGCACTCTCTGTGTGTACCGTGTGTTGGACCCACTGCCACACCTGGGCCCTCACGACAATGGAACTTACCTTCACTATTTCACAGTGGTAAAAATGTTTCATACAGCCAATCTGGAAATTTTTTGAGAGGTCTGTAAAGTACTCAACCACCACAAAGATTTCTAGACTAATAAGTCTTTTAAACTTGTGTCAAGACCTGCGACACCTGCACCAGTATACATATATCCCAGAGTTACAAGTGTGTGTCGGCAGTGAACCTTGACAAGCAGCACCTCTTCCCGGAGAAAGTTCCTTGCTTTCATGCATATTGGCGACCTGACTCATACCTGCTACTGCGGTCACTTCCCAGTGGTGAGTCACATTCTTTTGTTAGGTCACTTCTTTCTATCGAGTCACTTTCTTGATTTGAGTCTCCCCAATCTTCGTACTTCCGTGTATTGAGTCACTTTACTTGTGTTGAGTCACTTCCTTGAGTTTAGTCAGAGTCCCGGGTCTTTCTAACAATATGTTACACTAATTCAGGATACCATCGAACTGTTTTTTTGTATCTCAATAAACGTATCAATCTAACTGTTAATCTCAACCCGGTCTCAATTTTGTACAACAGTTTGGGACACTGCCCAAGCCTATCACAGCTGATCGGCGTTGGCGGGCGTACGACATCCTTTCAAATCCCCTGAAATACAATCCGTTTTTATCAACAACCCCCTTAGAACCACTTTGGGGGAACCATCACCCCTTAAATTAAGTCTGACGACAGCAGAGTCAAAGCTGCTGGAACAGTAAGTGAGCAGACTGACGGACTCACCTGCACTATAATGTAAATAAAAATAAGCAGAGAAGATAATTATATAATGTAGACTTTGAGTAACTTTTCCATGTTCAAACCTTTGGTTGAACACGATAATCTGCTTCGTGATAGTTTATTATGCGCGGACACACAAATCACTACTCTCTCTCACCACAACCCTACAAATAGTTCTTAGGGTGAGGGTCAACAAGAACGCCCTAGTACGGCAGTGTTTACATCACCCAGCATTAGGAAGGATAAACATTCAAGCTGCCACACGAAAGATCTTCAACACATAACACACCTTTTTTTTTACACAGGTAACAGCTGGTAGCCACCTGTTACCCTCACACCTGTTCAACCCGACGGCACTGCGGGTGGTTACTCTGTCAAGACGGTAAATTATAGTTCGTGTAGGCATGTTGTTATATGTAATGACGCGTCATACTTAGCAATATTTAGGTGCCTTATTACACGATATAACGCGCTAGGGTACGTAGTGGAAAGTTTTAACACTATATGATGCGTTATTACGTGTCTATGGCATATTATGTATCCCTATGGCATGACCTGACAAGCTATGGGTGTTGGCACTGGTCACGCCTATATCGTCACTCCTTAATTATTTTCACGCCATGACACGCTTTATCACGTTATGACAGGACTTAACGTGGCATGGGTATCGGAGAAAGTCCCTGAAACAGTTTGGTCGAAGTCATATTTCCATTTATCACGGCTTGAATTAAATTGTAAATCTGTATCCCCTCTGCTATGAACAAAGGTACTTGATATACGTGTCAACAACAACCAATGACAAACTGTTGAATTCACTCATTATTTTTTCTACTTTTCTGACTTATATATTTTAAAGTCAAAGTTCTGTTCTCCCTCCTTTAAGGCAAAAATAAAATAAAAAACAAAACCCGAACTAGACACTAACAAGGGTGTCTGGTAAACCGTAATTAAAAAAATAAAAAACATCCCTCACGCGCGAAAAAGTTAAACCTCCATCATTTCGGCCAGGAAACCCGGAGACGAGAGTGACGAAACCCAACCAAAATACGACTGCAGTCTCTCGTGACGGTCAGCCGCACTCAACCACAAGTGAGCCTCATGATCTTGACACTAATGGATATAAGCTTTTAACAATTTTCTTGGGCTATACTTGGATGTGTCCACTTACTGTTACCCAATGTTATTTATCCGTGAACTTGTGTGTATACGTATATGCTGAACCAATGTGAACTTGTCTGATAATTCTGCCTGCCTGCCTAACCTACCTACCTAACCTATCCTATCCTATCCTATCCTATCATAACCTGTCCTGCCCTACCTACCTACTTTACCTTACCTACCTACCAAACCTATCCTATCCTATCCTATCATAACCTGCCCTGCCCTGCCCTGCCCTGCCCTGCCCTGCCCTGCCCCACCCCACCCCACCCCACCCCACCCCACCCCACCTACCTACTTTACCAACTTACCTAACCTACCTAACCTACCTACCTGGATGAGCGGAGGGGGCTGTGCCATGGGTGATTGGCCCATAAAATGTTTTAGTGGAATTGAAAAATTCATTCATCTTGTGTTGATCTGCAAGTTTTTGCAGATCAACTCCGGAGGGATAAAAGTACATTACCGAGATCATCCAGGGGGACACTTTGCGATAAATCAAGGAGGAGGGACGTCAGTAAAACGCAGACACGCAGACGAGGGGTAGAAGACACCAGCAGACGTACGCCCGAGGTAGAAAGGATGCCATTACACAGAGAGGAGCAGTAAACACCGAATGAGTAGGGACACTCGACAGAGGAAGGTCGTCAGTAGATATAAGGGCAGCAGCAGCGGCAGATGCCGACGGAGGGACGTCCGAAGGAGGTGGGACTCCAGCTGTAAGAGACACCGTGAGAGGGCAGCCGACCATAGAGAATCCCGTCCTGCTAGCGTGTATCAGGTGTGTGTGTGTGTGTGTCAGACACTGCTGGGTTATCGTCACCAGACAAGGTGCCCTGGTTGACACGTGGGTACACCCTCCCCAAAACACCCCAGAAGACGCCTACAACGCACACAGGTGTTGATCGTTGTCTGCTGGGGTTGGTGTGTCAGGTACTTGGACACGATGTAGTCAGGCGATGCTTCTATCATTCCATCACAAGTTTGTTTGTTGTGTACTGATTATATTTTCTGTTATTTCACTCCATCCATAATGTTCTCCATTATCTAAGCTTTAAGGTTATGTCCACAGATCATCTTCATACGTGTACATCAGCCATACACACACACCACTTGCACCAGAGGGGCGTGACGTTACGCTCAAACGTGATAGACGTGTTGACTTTACAAACTTATAACCATAGTCACATAAGTTATGGTTTTTCACACACACCCACAAGGCCAGTTGGATAATAAAATGATAATTTAGGCTTGTGATAATGGTGAATAATAAGACATGAACAGTAATGGACGTTCACGCTCATCTGTAATTACTATGATGAAATTCCTATATTTCTGAGACCTATCCGGATTTCATCATCATAATAGCAAGTTGTTCCTTTTCCCATACCCTGCCAGGCACTGTCTGCGGCACAGTGCCACGCCAGTGTTGTGGTGTTGGCGCAACACTGTATTTGACGTTCTCCGTCGGCCCTGGTCAGTAACAATGCTGAAAGCAGTTTCCCTAAGGGGTGATCCACACGTCTATGTCCAATTATCTTGAGTAGTGTTACTCCTCCCTCCCTCACCCAGTTATGACCACCCCTCCCTCACCCAACTGTGACCACCCCTCCCTCACCCAGCTGTGACCACCTCTCCCTCACCCACCTAACCACTCATCCACCACCACCCACCTAACCACTCATCCTCATAACTCACCAACCAACCAATTGTGTCTCATTGATAACCATAAGTTTGTTTTTTATCACTAATGTTATGTTTAATTCATTAAACATACATAAGAAAGAAAAAAATCACCCCTTCTTCATGAACTCACTCCCCCCCAAAAAAAAATCGTGAATATTATTGGGAAATAGAGTGATGTTGTGGTGGAAAACTTACGAATACTATTGGAACGAATAATCTCCAGTATCTGAAAAGGAAAACGAGCTGATTACAGAGGGTCTTTATGTTTGGGGGGAGAGAGATGCAGGATACATACACCTTGATACTCGGTTACCAGCTGCAGGTCTGTTGCGTTTGTTTACCTTTTGGTTTGTGGTCAGTTTTATGTCGTGTACTTTGATCAATTTTCTACAAAACTGTCTCCTTTTGATCAACGGTGGAGATTTGTTGTATTTTGAGTTAGTTCATTGGTCAAGGTACAAACGGGGAGTTAGAGTTCATTCTGTAGACTTTAACTTTCACAATAAAACCTTCGTCTCGATACACACTTCCCTCATATGATTAATGGACATCGTGACCCAATACTGTCCTAAGTGCCGCTTTTTCTTTCTAATACTACTTAAATTCGTTTATATTCAACCTTAGAATTAAACTGAAAATACTGTATTATATGACAGAATGCGTAAACTACAGACTTTGTCAATATCCCAACAATTCAAAATATGAGGTAATATATTCAAGATTTCAACGCCTCCAATTCTTTCCTTGTCACTATTATTCGCGTCGGGAGGATTACAGCGCGAGACTATCATCGTTCAGTAAATCCTCTTTACCTGGGGATTTATCTAGTAATCACAGCGAGACCTGGCCTGATGGTGACGTGCAGAATGTAATCAGAGCGCCCTCCTTCCACAGGCACAGTAACCACACCACGCTTAAAGCTTTGACTACCACGAAGGGTTTAAGCCGTTATCCTCAAGGGGTCGAAGTATTGTCTTTTGAAACCTTACACTATCGTCCATGAGTTATTAAGCTATCATACTCGTGTTGATGAGTCGTTATGTTGTTAAATTATCCCCAAAAGTCCAGCCATTGACCCATGCTCAAGGATTTAAAACTATCATCATCAAGGGGTAAACCCGTTCTTCTCAAGAGGTTAAATCATCATCTTCAAGAGGTTAAATAATCATCCTCAAAAACCTGAACATCGTACTTGGGTGATTAAATCATCATCTTAAGTGTGACCAATCGTCGTCCTATTTATATTGCTTAGGTCAAACACTTTCTCAAATATACTTTCATTTTGTATGACATTAACTTTCTAATTCTGCTTTCTAAGTTCATAACGAAACATTTCTCAACAAACTTGTTTTAGCTGTGACATGAACTTTCTAATTGTACTGACTTAGTCTGTAATGAAAACATTTCGAAAGGAACCTTTTTCGGCTATGACATGACCTTTTGAAGTGAATTTTAACGGGTAACAGGAAAAACACTTCAGACAAAACTCGTGAAATTATTGTTCTTCAAATTGTAACCATTAAAAGTGAACTTTTGAGGTTGAAACTAATACGATTCAGTATAAACTGTATCGAGGAAACGTGACCTAGATATACCCAGTTGGTAACAATAATGATTCTTTTGTATTCAGGTCTTCCCCGGGATCTGTTAAATATCATCAATTGTCCAGCATAATCGCTCTTAGTGTTTTACGACGGCTGCCACTTATGATAATACGACAGACAGTGTTGCTTTGCAGAAGTTTGAAAGCAGTTAAATCGTGTCAAGATGAAGGTCTCACCTTTATAGTACTGTAACCGCTTGAGTTTTACCGTACTAAGGTTTCTGAATACCGTTTTCATTAAACTCATTGTATGTGATCATTCACCTGTACTGTACACATATCTGCACTTGTACTATTTTTATAATACAGTACAGTACTGTTACCACATGGGTATTACTGGGTAATATTTGTAAATACGTCTCTTATAATACTGTCACCACAAGGAAACACAGCGCCTACACTTTAAATTTACTTCTCAATCTTAACTTAGAATTCTTAATAAAGTTTCCGAATGTGAATTTTTCCATCATGACGACCATGGTAACGCAATCCCCCACTCCATCGCTGATACCACGCGTCTGAGTGTTTGGTTGAGGCCCTCGAGAGGTCAAGAGGCCAAGGGTCAACGCTGAACCACTCGAACCTTGCCGGAGTATTTCCCGGTCATCACACCACACACACACTAGGAGTGCCTTAACGGGCAGTGCAGGGGAGTGTCATGTCGTCTGCACGTCGTCAAGGTTTAAGAGACGGGTGTGTTGCGTCATGACCCAGCAGGAAGACGTGTGTGGCCTCCATGACGCACCATTAGAACGAGTGTGGCCTTTATGTCACAGCGACGTCCCCATGACCTAACAGTGTCGTTAGCTCCCTGCCTTCAGTGTTATCCACCTGTGTTTGTCTCGAGACAACGTCAGTGTGTAAACCTCTTCTTCTTTCATCACGTGTTAGAAGATAAATATTAAACGAGGTCTTGAAGCTTTATGTACAGTAGGTAGATTAATTTTCACCCAATACCAATGAAACAATATTGGGCAGGTCACTATTTACGAACGATCATCAAACGTTGAAACTGTCTAAACAGGATCCAGTTTCCTTCTCTCTCCTTCCAGTCACTCCACCAACACACTTACCCTCTCCACCAACCCACCACCCAAAAGGACCTATCCCACCTACCCCCCCCCCCCTCCCCCCATTTCCATCACGCTCCCCGCCACCCCATCACCCCTGGCTACGTGTCTCAGCATTACTCAAGACAGACCTCCCAACTTTCCACCACCCCCACCACAACAACAACCACCATCACCACCACCACCACAACAACCACCATCGCCACCACAACAACCCACTATACCGTCGCCTTACATAATAACTATACTGCAAATGTTTCGTCAGAACTGTTATTAAAATCGTCTATATTTCGCTTCACGTTTCAACTGATAAACTGCGATAAAAGCAAGAATATGTCGTTTGAACATTTAAAGCAGTAAACGTCTTTGTTAATTTGCTTATCTATTTATATACCAGTTCAATCACACGATCGATTAATCAAGCAATAAACCTATCTATCGATCTATTTATCAGTCTATATATCTATCTATCTATCTGTACACACAAGGAGGGAAGTACACTTAGCGTATGAAGTACACATACTGTACATATAGCGACAGTGTACTAATAACCAGACACCACGGGACACCAGGCGGTCACCACAACAACATTAGCATTTCCTCACACGCACAAATCAGCAACGTGCCAAACTCACGTCCCTGAACTGCACCCTGACCCTAACCACACCTGGCATCGAACCTGTACCTAACCTAACCTAGCCCCCACTGGTCCCTGTTCACCTAGCAGTAAAGTAGGTACCTGGTGTAAATCGAAAATTGCGAATTCGTATTCAGGGAAAGTTGTTGGAGCTTCCAATAACTTCATGACATAAACCACTGTCTCTTCAGGCTTCTACGCCCTTAACTCGTGAGACATAAAGGCAAGAATGAACTTAGCATGCTTCCCTGTTGGGCGCTGTAAATGCTTCTGCGCTTCACCTTACACAATGATGTAGGGGGGTGCCGAATAAAAAAAAAAAAAAAAACCTGTAACAGTTTAAACTACATTGAACAGATCATTGATTTAAAACCCCGAGTCATCTAGTCAGTGTACACCATCTGAACACAAGCTCAGAGCTCTACCCATAACAAAAATTAACAGAGTTCTTTCCGAGCCACCAGCCTGACATGTTTCATGACAATCGGTACACGCGTTACTGAAAAATCTTGTTCACAGACAGACTAACAAGCAGAGACAGAGAAAGGGACGGCAATATTCAGTCCACCCTTAAGAAGAGGGGTAAAGAGACGTGTACATGTTCGTGACGTGTTGAGGAAGTTGTGCATGGGCTACCCTGCACTTAGCCTGTCAAGGAAGTACTGCAGACACAAAGGCAATTTATATAATGAGGTGCTGTAGTGTTGAGGCGGCTGGTAACGTGTGGTGTGCTGGACACAGCAGCTTGGTCATGGATGGTCAAGTAATCGTCCTGGATGGTCAAGAGTGATTAGGGATAGCCCTGGGTGGTCACGAACAGTCATGAGTGGTCTTGGATGGTCTCAAATAGTCGTTAACTGTTGAAACAGCTGGGAAATATCAAATTTTCTTGATATAATCGGGGTGACAACGCACCTACGTGGCTTACCTCAGACGCGGCACAATGATGAGAAGCCAAAATGAAATCGAAACTCGAAATTTCACTGACTCTACTTTCACTATGTACGATCTCTTATCTCCAGCTAGAAATAGATATTAAGTAGTGAGCCTTTGAGAATCTGGACCTATCTAGGCGTGTTACAGCTTCAGGTGGGGCGAGTCTCCTTAACTTGATTTGACTTGCTTGGCTAGTCTCGCCTGCTAACCTAACCTAACCTCACCTACCACCAGTGAGCCCGGTGTGTTGTACTACCAGGAGAGGTGTTCATAGAGGCGTCAACCAGAGGAAACAACACATAAGGCGAGAGGGACTGGTGGCGGATGTGAAGCAGCACCCAGTACGCAGGAGAGGACACACACAAACACCCCCTGAGGCTGTGTTAGCATGTAGTGATACCAATCATTGCTCAGCTTGGTAGTCTCTGACGCCGTACACTACCCGGAGCTTATCTTAGAGAGAAACTAGATCAAGGGAAATATATTAATAATTACAAACATAGAATGATAAAGACTTATAGAAAGGAGTAGGACAAAAATATCGAGAAAGAAAGAGAGGAAAAGGATAAGAGAATGACACATAAAGAGAAAGAAAAGGTTAGAAAAAGGAAAAACTTAGAATGACTTACCGGTAACATAATAGTGAACACGAAATAGATAGACAACGTTATTAATATCAGAGTGAACATGACTATGACCTCACACCCGGGAGGCCACACAACACACGTGACCAGAGTGAACACGACACATGCTAGCTTGGTGAGAGAGAGTGACGAGAGGGAGGGGGTGATCACACATGCTAGCTTGGTGAGAGAGAGTGACGAGGGGGTGATCATGTACGTCGATATTTTTGCTTGTTGAAACATTCCTGATTCCCCCAGTCCTCCCAGGTTCCATTTATCCCTTGATCTCCCTTCCCTCCCACCCTATCCCATCTCTTTCTCATCCACCTTTCTTTCCTCTTGTCTCTTCCTCCTTCCTTCCCTCCCATCCGCCCCCACCTCCTCTCACTCACCTTCCTCCCCCCTACACTTCCCAATCTCCATCCCTCCCTCCCACCCTCCCTCACCTTCCCACTTATCTCCCCACCCCTCCCTCCCACCCTCCCTCCCACCCTCCCTCACCTTCCCACTTATCTCCCCATCTCTCCCTTCCTCCGCCTCCTTTTCCCAGCAATCGCTCCGGGTCCACTCAGGTCCTTCACCCCCACACTACACACACCAGTGCAATGAATATCAGGCTTGCTTGAATATGGACAAGAAAATATTTCTAAATATATAAAGAAAAGATGATATCAACCGCGTGTGTGTGTGTGTGTGTGTGTGTGTGTGTGTGTGATCCCGTGTAAGGCGTGGTCCCTTGGGTTAAAAGAACGCACGGAATTTAGCGTTAAGTGATAATTTGGTAATATTTCAGGGTTTAAAGACACTTACCACTGCCGGAGACTTCATTATCCTCCGTGACGAGAGAGAGAAGTTACCTTTAAACGTATCTAGAGACGAAAGTTTATAATACTAACCCCTGAAAACTTTCCTGACCTCAAGTAACCTGCTTCATGACCTTGTATACCCTGACCCATAGAACATTTATTGGTCAATTAATGTGCCTCCTTCCACCCCCACCGTGCCTACCACAGCACAGTCCCCAGCCGTCACCAACACCCCTTCCTACTGACCAAATATCCCTCCTCCTTCAGACAGGCCTGGCACTCGACTTATTCAGGACTTGCCACGGCTTGCCATAACCAGATGTGTTGTATCGGGAATTCTCCCCCCACACACTCATCCTGTCACTGTATGTAACGTGCCGATATAACCCATGGCCCTTCAGGCACTTACGCCCTTAATGCATGAGTCCTGAAGGCAAGCATGAATTCCGCATGCTTCCCTGTGTACTGATAAAATTATTGTGTTACGACAATGTTTGTGAAGGCTTCACGACAGAAGGTTCGTTCGGCCATTCACTGCATCGGAGACCGTACAGTGGAATGTTTTATTTACAGAAAATTGTCGGGTCCGGCGGAACTCATGATGGAGCGTGGAGGAACTTTTTTTTTCTACTGACTTCCGCTCTCTTGCTTCCGTATTCCTACCCGTGTGCACGATAGTTTGCCAGACGATTCGTGGCAGCTGGTGGGCTCCTCCCAGCTGCCCGCCGCCTGCACTGCCAGACGAAGAGCACCTGTCTAAGGGACGCTTAAGGGATTACGATAGTTGATTATTATAAAAAATAGACAATAATAATAATAATAATATACAAATACTACTACTAATAACAATAAAAAATCAGACTCAGGAACACAAACGTCTCCACCACTCCCACAACCAACACCTGACTCACCTTGAATCTTGAACGTGACCTCTCACCTACTTTCTCCTTATTTACAGCCGACCTTCCTAAACAAACTAACCCCCCCCATCAAATTTTCTTATAAAATCGGTTGCTCCATTTTTCTAAGAGATACATACACACTGACAGACACAAAAATTTTAATAGACCACAATTTTAAGTATCACAAATAGTGTGTGTGTGCATATCAATCTGTGTTTACATATCTACCGCTGCCATCAATATATTCCATCCACACATTCGCCACCTTGAACCCCCCCCCCCCCCCCACACACACACACACACCGGCCGGAAATACACACAAAAACATGTTTTTCCTTCAAGCGGGAGACCCTGTATTTTACCCTCCCCCCCCCCCACACACACACAAGGATGTCCCTGACAGAAGGTATAAGCACACACACACTGCAGATCTGTTCCTTATAATTATGTAAGATCTGACACTCCTGCAGATGTGTTCACTTAAGAAACAAAAGTGGTCGCAGCAACACCCGCGCCCCCTTAGTGACAACAACTTAATATCTAAAATGCCAAGACCTGTTTAAGGCTATGCAAAGAGTTACTGTTTATGTTACACTACATTTAGATTCATTAGGTCTCTGCTTGTAAATATGTATTACAGTAGTAGTCGTAGTAGTAATGGTGATGGTGGTATTACGATTATTATTATCATCATAATTAATAGATCTACTAGCATTATTGTTATTATTATTATTATTATTATTATCGTAATTGGTAGTTCTAGTAGCATTATAAATATCAAGTTTAGATAGCGTCTCCTACCCTTGCCACAACTTTCCTTGTCAACACTCATCCCATGGCACCACTTTTTCACCCATGTCAACACTATCTCACCCTTGCTAACACTATTCCTCCCGTGGCAACACACGCCCAACTTCATTTGGAACAACAACGTGTTCATGTTTTATATGGCCATCAATGTTTACGTTCAATATTTTTCACCATTCACAAACAAATGCCCTACCTGGCTGTTTTCTCAAAATTTCGTCCGATATTTTACACTGTAACCAAGGACTCGGGAGCTAAATGTAATTTATTAATACGGAGACTTCATTTGGCAGCATACGATACACACAAAGACGTAAAACAAACACTATTTTCCGATTACAGTTCATCTTTCTATGTCTGTCATAAATAAAGACTGAGAAGACATTAATAAAATTCATTGTGAAAAAGAAAATGCTATCATGATTTCCATTAATTCATTGCTTAACCCCCAAGAACGATGACTTAACTCCTTGGATACGATATCTTGACCCTGAGTACGATGGCATCCCCTTGAACACGATGACTTTACCCTCAGAGTACGATGACATCCCCTTGAACACGATGACTTTACCCTCAGAGTACGATGACATCCCCTTGAACACGATGACTTTACCCTCAGAGTACGATGACATCCCCTTGAACACGATGACTTTACCCTCAGAGTACGATGACATCCCCTTGAACACGATGACTTTACCCTCAGAGTACGATGACATCCCCTTGAACACGATGACTTTACCCTCAGAGTACGATGACATCCCCTTGAACACGATGACTTTACCCTCAGAGTACGATGACATCCCCTTGAACACGATGACTTTACCCTCGGAGTACGATGACAACCCCTTGTACACGATGACTTTACCCTCAGAGTACGATGACATCCCCTTGAACACGATGACTTTACCCTCAGAGTACGATGACAACCCCTTGAACACGATGACTTTACCCTCGGAGTACGATGACAACCCCTTGAACACGATGACTTTACCCTCAGAGTACGATGACATCCCCTTGAACACGATGACTTTACCCTCAGAGTACGATGACATCCCCTTGAACTCGATGACTTTACCCTCAGAGTACGATGACATCCCCTTGAACACGATGACTTTACCCTCAGAGTACGATGACATCCCCTTGAACACGATGACTTTACCCTCGGAGTACGATGACAACCCCTTGTACACGATGACTTTACCCTCAGAGTACGATGACATCCCCTTGAACACGATGACTTTACCCTCAGAGTACGATGACAACCCCTTGAACACGATGACTTTACCCTCGGAGTACGATGACAACCCCTTGAACACGATGACTTTACCCTCGGAATACGATGACAACCCCTTATGTACAAGATGAGTTAACCCATGAAGTACGCCGACTTAACCCTGTACGATGACTTAACTGATAACGTGGAACTCAAAAGGTTAAAAGTAATTCATCCATGTATTACACCAAATTTAACATCTGTTTTCCGTGAGCAAGTAAAGACGCTCCAGATCTTGAATTATATCACGACTACATGAACGTCCCTTTAAAATGTTTATCTCTTCAACCATCCCACATACTCAATAACTTCTAAACTATTAATAGTGAATAAAGAATTAAACCCAGCCTACTATATAGTAATCTTATAAAACTTCATACGGAACTAGTCCTCGCACATCCCAAAGCGAGCACACACACTTGATATGTGAAGCGTGGATTATAAAGGGTTGTCCGAGTAAATAGGATGAATACTATTCCAAACAAAACTATATACAGTATATATGACAGGGAAGTATTTAATTTTATATAAAAAATATATTGAGGGAGGAATTAATCGGTTTAAACTAAACAAAATATATAAATATGAACCACACGCAAAGGTACAACACTTCAAGCTGACGATAAATTCTTATATCTCAAGAATGTGAAACACAAACACACAAGATGACGATAAAGTTATCTTCTGCCAACTATCAACAAGGAGGCCGTCTGTGTCCCGGGGATTCCCCCTCCCTCATCCAGGGCGTTTCCAAATCAATAGTGTGAGTAGCGACCAACACAGCCTAATACAACCACGCTACCACGGCCCTCAACGTTGTCCCTCCACCTCTTCTCTGAAATTCGCGTCATTTTTTATTACCAAGCTTTGTTGGAGTCTAAGAGCGGTGTCAAGTCACAACCAACCTCCATGTTTAAAGGTCTAAAACCTGTTTTGGTTTTTAATCCTTAGCAAACGATACAGTTAGCGAATTATTGCAAAATCTTTATGGTTAATATTCCGCGAGAAATTATTCAGTGCAGTGTACTTACCAGACAGAACAAAGCAGAAGAGCAGAATCCATAGAAATTCTTTTCTAATATGATATATGTTTAACACATTCATTGTACACGTGTTGTAAAGCCGGAGCTGGAGTTTCGAACACTCCCACTGAGTTCTGAAACAACACTGACAGCTCGAGCCCACGGCTGACGGCACAGCGGTGTGCGGCACGCTACCCGCTCTTAAGACGATCACACCAACAGAAAACGAGCGTCATAGAAAACAATTGCGTATTGCTCTAGCACTAAAGAGAATGTTACTCTCTTTGTGAAATGCGGTTGCGCGCAGTGACGGCCATGCTACCTCCTTGTGTACCAAAGGCATACAGCATGCTGTTCCTAACGTGCAGTCATGCCTAAGGGACCCACTTTCACCTTGCTTTGTGAAAAAAAATAGAACCTGCTTTAAGTTTCATACGAATGCGGACCCAGACTCGACCACCTGTTTCTGAATTTAGGCAACAATGAGACACGAAGACATTAAACTGTGTATCATAGATGACAAGCAGCAGCTTAGTTAACTTAACCTAAGATAACATAACCTAAACTAATCGGCTAAATTAACCAACATTTCTAGTTATTTGACTGTGATTTGGTTGTTTAATAATGCCAATGGATTCAAATGACAGCTTAAACTATTGAATTTCTCAGAAAGAAAACTGCGAGGAACAACAAATACTTACGTTGCAATTGCTGTGATGGATATACGGGAGGTTGAGTCGAAATTAAAACCCATTATTTGTATACAATAGCACATCAAAACAGCACAATTAGGTGCATAAGAATAGTAAAGTAATACCCTTTTAAGAAGTTTATTGACAAGGTTATTTTCTTGGAATATTTCGTAATAGTTGACGATTTATACCATGTTTAATATCATATCTATAAACAGCCATTGTAGTGTTCATTTTATCTCAGGGAAAAAAATCAATAAATAAACAAATGCAAGAGTGGAACCACATTCTCAAAGAGGTCGTACGATTATTATTCCTTGCAAACGATTGAGATTACCTTAATTATATGCGTTCATTAACTCTAGACAAAATTAACATAGAAAACCTTTGGAAAGATTCTGCAGGGTCACCTTAATTCTATACCCGAACATCTACCAATTTCAAGTAAAATAATAAAAAAATAAGCTTAAACAATAAACATGACAAATAACATATTGCAATCTTAGAAAATTCAGATCGGTATTAAAGAAAAGATAATTAATACATAACCATTATATTTGTCTGAATCTAGTGATTCAAATCAAATCTGGTAATACTTTTCGCTGTGCCAGAAAATAGATTTACTGAAGAGTACATTTATTCTCTCTGATGCATGGATCTATTCTAATATATTTTTAACACTGCACAACCTATGACTAACTTCACCTAAAGGAAATGCACAAGTATGGTTGGTTCCCGATTTGAGCACCTGACAGCTCTGTCGGATATCCTTGGTCAAGTTGCCTTACTGTTTAACGCGTTGTTCGCCTGCTTTGTCTCGGCACACAGGAAACTGTATACTCCTACTATCTACGTGCATCGTATAGCTACATTGTCTATATTGAGTACTGTATATTCATGCTGAACTGAATAAATGTATAGCTTATAAATAGGCCAATCCAATTGTAAACCTGTATGACAACTACTGAATATATATTGTATTATTATTATCGTTATTATTATTATTACTATTATTGTTTAGTAGTAGTTGTTGTATGGACGATCAGTTAAACATTTTGCTTAGTCTACCATTCCGTTTTCTTTAAATAGAAATAGATAATCATTTTCTTTGATGTTCATTTTGCGCAGCTGTCTCTAGTCTAATCACTACAACATTAACGTGCTTAAATTTTAATTAGTTGGTGTGAATAGTTTAAATATAAAAACATGCTACCCTTCACTTACGTATCCTCATGTCTGTTACAACTGTTGGCAAGTACAGTACAGTAGTACTGTAGGTAGCTATCAAACAGGGAGGTACTAACACCTGGGAAGATATTGGAAGCATACTGTATTGTCTAATGGTAGACCCTGCTGCCATATGGCATCACAAAAATTGTAACCAAGTCCCAGGTTGCTGATCTGACTTTCTGCCTTATTTGCACACAATTGCAGGGTCTCAATTGTTTCTCTTACTTTGACAACACAACATACATAATATACATTCTTTTATCCTCTTCGCCACTGATCGGCTCGTTAGCCGCTTGGGCGATCGGTCACGTCTCTCATTACTTTTCCTTTTCATTTATCTTCACCAAAAGATCGGCTCGCTCGCCGCCCGGGCGATCGGTCACGTCTCTGTCACGCACTGTTGGCAAATACTGGGCATGCACCGGCTCCTGAATGTACCTGAACCCGCTCCACTGTTGGTCAAGTCTTGTCTTGAAAGAGCTCACACTCGGTGCCGTCACAACACTCTCTGGAAGATTGTTCCAAGAGTTTGCAACCCTCACTCCGAAAAAGTTTGCCCTCACAGTTTTCTGGACTTGCGGCTTCAATCTTGAGCTGTGACTCCTTGTGGGGCGAGCGTCCGCCAGCTCCAAGTGACACTCAACTGAGTAGTGCCCCCTGAGATGCTTATACACTTCAACTATCGTTTCTCATCATGATTTGTTTTTTTCGTTTTTGAATTTATTTGTGGTTATTATTATTTGTAGTATTTTGTTATTAATTTGTATTAATTATTACAATAATAATAGTTGTTTTTATTATTATTATTATTATTATTATTATTATTATTATTATTATTATTATTATAATAGTATCTTCGCCCCCCCCCAGGCCCTGATGTGGGTCAGTGACCTGTGCCCGGGTGGGCTAATCCCCGTTAAAAAAGAAAAGAAAAAAATCAATCATGGGCAATAAAAACCTACTAACACGTGGGCCAAACACTTGCAAGGGTAAATCAAAGTATTAAACAAAACAGTTAATTGGTTAAATTAAAAATAAGATTGTCAACATAAAATATACTCGTAAATTTAAAAAAAATCAGGAAATGATATAAAATATATTTATTTACAATACAATGCAAAAATTTTTGAACCATCAAAATTGTTACTTCAGCAGTTGGGTTTCGGCGTCATTCTCTCAGCAGACTTACTGAGGTAACCCCTGAGTATCAGACCGTCGACTTGTACCCACATCACTGAGAAACTGAACATAGAATGGTACTACATTATCACTAATTCAGTTAAAGAATGGCAGTTAAATACATTTGGTGATTGGAGAGAAGCTACTTTCCACATTGTAAATCTAACATTAAATTTATATCACCTCATGAATTAAATCTGGTAAAATTGGTTTATTTTATATTGATTTTCGTCAGCCCTCAATGTACAGTATCCCCTGGGAATCCCTCCTCTATACTCCCCTGGTGGTTCGTGAACCTCAGTTTGGATCCCCTGAAGGGTGAAAAAGATTGAACCCCCTGAAATTCGGTTCTTTGTAGTGTACGAATTGTGGAAACACTGATTTTTAGAGGATACATGCAGGTAAAGTCTGACTTAACCGTATATTATAAATTCCTGTGTTATAAAAACTTAAAGTATTACTCACGAAAAGTTTTGTACATTACAGCGCCAACAAGTAAAGAGATTTACAATGTTGGAGTGCAGTTTGAACGGGCGACTACTGTTTAAATCTTGATCCGCTGAAGAAATTTGACCTTATACTTTGACCAGCTTTCAAATACTGGAATCCAGTACACATGTCAGGTAAGGTAATTTTAAATATTTCACTTATTTAAGAGAGGCAAAACTTTAGGTTTGGGCGGAAATTTTATAATAAATACTTGTAGCTTTAGAAATAACATATTAGTAGGGTAACGATTTTGGTTAATGTTTTGAAGTGTTTAATCTAAAATAACTCAGGGGTAAAGCTAAGGGTTGAATTCTACACTATGAACGTAGTCGTAGGTTTGTGTTAAACACTCGTCAAAAGTGTCAACAGAACACAAGTTTTGAATATTGTTGTGCTTTATAAGCAAGTTAGTATTTAGATGTTTTGGATTAAAAAAATATAGTTGACATCAGACCTGTTGTTGGAAGAATGAAACGAGTCTTCAATGTATCCACAGTTGTCGGTAATAATGAATTTTGGTTTCGTCCCATTATAAATAGCTTGTTTTCTAAGAATGTTTCACTTAAACGTTTTTTTTTAATAAATAAAATTGAAATCCAACGGAGGATTAAGATTATCTATATTTCTCCTTGTAAATTTGTGTACCCGACAGAATATAATTGAAGGAGTCTGAGAATCTGATCCGTAAAGGGTATGATGAAAATGGGGTCTAGACAAAATCCCCCTAGGACAAAACCCCCTTGGGTTAGGTTAGGTTAGGTTTGTTCAAGGGGGTTTGTCCTTTGGGGGTTTTGTCCTGGGTTTTTTTGTCTTACTCTCGATGAAATTTACGTCGCGCTGCTGGCCAACATATTCGACAAGTCCATAACGGTCAGTCAGCTGATATAACGTGCTTCTCCATGAGACCTAAAATTGGTGTTTCTTTATCTGCATTTCATAAAGCACATATTAATATCTTCTTGATTTATGGTTTATACAGTTACTTTAATCCAAGTAAACTACTTAATACTGTACCTTTTCTATGATGCTCATGATTACCTCTTCTATAAGGCTCAAAAAAAATATAGCGCGAGAAACAGTAATAGTTTGCCGTCATTTATAAGCTTTTTCTTCTGAAAGTTGGTCACTCTGTTACTAGGTGGCATAACGGTCTCAATGTGGCAACCCAATAACAATAATGATTTTTTAAGGGAGAGTTATACTTCTTTATTGGATATTCCTTGCCCCCACCCAAACCACCTGACACCCACGCACCTCACAAGCATTTTTTTTATTGTCTGCTCCAGCTAATACTGCAACGTTATAAGTGGCGAGCAAAAGTGTATAACAATTTGCTATGTTTGATTATTTATATAGATTAAGAGGCACCCCAAGGCACTTGAAAATCTTCACCGACGTAGTCTACGTTCCATCATCCGAGTTCGCTGGCAAGACAAGAAAACAAATGCCAGTATTCTCGCTGACACCAACTGTAGGAGCATCGAGGCTACCATTATCCAGGAACAACTACGCTGGACTGGTCATGTTAACCGCATGGACGACAGTAGACTGCCAAAGTAGCTACTTTACAGTCATCTAACGAGTGGTTACCACGTAACGCTGGCGGACCACGGAAAAAGTATAAGGATAGTCTTAAGACAAACCTGAAAAGTGCCTTATCGACCCCCTCACCTGGGAGACGATCACTCCACACCGTAACGTTTGGAGGAGCATCCTCACGAGGTGTCAACACTTTTGAGTTAACCCGACTGCATACCGAGGCAGACAAGCGTCAGAACCGGAGAGACTCTTGTCTCCGCCCCTCTTGCACAAGACGTAGCCCTGCCGGTACCGTTTCGGCCTCTTGAGTCACCTCAGCTCACCAACGAAGGTGAAATCTTTAATCACTCATATCATTGTAATATACTTGATTCCAAGTGACAACAAAGTAGCAGCAGTAAGTAGTACAACAGAAATACAACTTATACAAATATGCCACATTCAGAAGTAATGATCTTTTGGCGGTAAAATACGCAATTCTAACAAAGGGAACATAATCACATTATTTGTAACACCAATTATTTCACTGTAGTTTGGCTTTTGACCTTCACAGCAGTCCTGACCTAATTGGCGTCTGACCTAATGAGTTCGAAGCATAATTGACTGGTGACCTTAAATATCTCGTGACCTAATTGGTTCGTGACCTGACTTGCTTTTGTCGTAATTGGCTCGTGATAAAATTGATTTTTGTGACATACTATTTAGCTTTTTTCCCTGATTGGATCGTAATATATTTGATCTGTGACGTAGCTGGCTTGTGACGTAGTTGGTTCGTGACGTAATTGGTTCGTGAGATACCTGGCTCGTGACCTCATTGTTGCATCACGTACCTGGGTCATGAAATCACTGGTTCGTCACTTACCTAGATCGTGACATCATTGGTCCGTGACATACCTAGTTCGTGATAATACCTGGGTCGTGACATCATTAGTTCGTGACATACCTGGTTAGTGACTTGTGTGTGACCTTGACCTCTAAACATTGATGGCTAACACATGTTACAGGTCAGTTATTTTGCAGCACTATCACTCTCGCCAGCAACTCGCTTGTTGGTAATTCCAGTCTTCGATAAAATTTATAGGGCCACCCAAAGCTCCCACGGAAGTCAGGCTGCTTGTTCCAGTTATACAACACGGCATCAACTTTCTCTTACTTTAAGCTACCCATTCGAGTATGGGTGAGGCTACCTTCCTCACCTGTTCCTGGCACAGCTTTTTGTTCTTGCCTCCTCAGCTCTCCTTTAGCATATTTCACCTCGTAAATGGTCGGCATGCCCATTCCATACTCTTTTGTGAACACTATTACAGGCTCATTCCAGTGGCGCACCCAGGGGGGTTTCCTGGTTGCCCGGAAACTCCCCCCCCCCCCTCCAGGTACTGCATGGTGCGGCCAACCCATACCTGACCTAACGACAACTAGCAACCTTTGTGGAGTTACATCCCACAGTGGTGGCCTGCTTGGAGAAGATTGTGGAGGGTGGTCCCGCAATCTCGTCCACAGACTCACTGACTGATGCCCAGACCCTGCTGCTAGCTGAGGGAAGGAAGTTTTGTGATCAACCCATTCACCTCCCAGCGTGCACATCACCTCTGTTCCGGGTTCATAACACCACGAACACTTTGAATCCCGACATTCGTGAATTTGTACGAGGCTTTTTAGCCCTCCACGTGAAACGAATCCCGGTGAATGGGTAACCCAACACTGAATAGCCCAAAGCAAATTACTTAAATCACACCATCACCAGTTTCTCCCACATTGTCTAATTTTTCTTTTATGGACAGTCTTTTTCCTGTGCCTCTCCCCAAACCCCTTAGTGCCATGGGTTTTTCTATAGCTTTCGGCATTGTGCCGATGCAGTATAATGTACAGTAAACACAAACTTTGCACACTGGGCTACAGTTCACAAACACTGTTCACACTGCTATACACAGTCCCATACATACAGTACTCACACTCACTGTATGTAAAGTACAGTACAGTATACGTAATTGTATTTACTGTTTATGTCTTAACACTTCTTTAACTGTATTCTTGGCTGATTGTATCCTGGTACAACACAGATCGTATGAAAAAAACAGCAGCAAGGGAGGGACCTTGTATAATGTCAGCAGACTGAAGTAAGTGCTCCTTGATGCTAGAGTTTGGGGAAATAGGCTGGTAAATATATCAGCCAATCACAAGTATCCCATGCAGTCACATGACAGTAGTAGCCAATTGTAGTGCTCGTACCTACGTCCCAAGTTACCCATGCAGCCAGCCTACCCACTTGCCCGGCACGCATCCACATGTCGGAGCAGGATGCGTTGGCGGATGGCAAAGCCAACTCCATAAATGCGGTTTCTCTCCGTAGCAGGCTTGCCCTTCCAGAAGGAGGTATAGCCAGACCCGTTCTGTGAGTTGACCCTCGTCTGGGAGCCGGGACTCACTAACGGCTGCTATGTCGATGTTATACCTAGCCAGTTCTTTTGCCACAAGGGCGATTCTTCTTTCAGGACGCTCATTTGTGTCAGAATCCAGAAAGGTCTTAACATTCCATGCAGCGACCATAAGAGGTTGTATAGTTTGTCTATGTTTTGATCTGTGATTATGATTGTGTTTTCGACCGCAAAAGGATGACCTTACTGGGTACGGTTGCCCAGTCAGGTTGTTTTTTTTAGGCAGGCTATGTTTAGGGCACCTTTTCTAGCCCCCTCCCCATGTGGGGTGAGCAGAGTTGCACAGACAGGGCCGGATTGCACTCCTGCCTAGATCCCAGTGCATAAACGAGCTTCTTATCTGTGCCGCCCATGTGCAGAGTTGTGACTAGAGACTCCCGACAGTCATCTCTACCTGTCACCGTCGCCACTCGTCCGTCGCCTTAGGACTTTTGGGGGTATAGGGGTTTTAATGATGATGAGAGGTAATCTGGTACGTACTCTTACCAACGGAGCCTTTAATATATGCTCAAGCTATTTCCACTTGGGCATTGAACTAAAATGCATAAAGGAACTACTCTTTAACAATGGTTTCCCTAAGAGATTTACAGACACTTATATTGGCAAAACCCTTAATAGGTTTTTTAATCCCACACAGCCTCAAATCCACAGTCCCTAAATATTCTATCTATTTCACCATCCCGTACACAGGCCCACTCAGGTTCACCCTTAGAAATAAACTTAAGAAGCTTTTCAATGAATTCTATCCACAAATTTCTCTTAGACTAATCTTTAAAACACAGAGTTCAATTAAAAAAAATTTAAATTAAAGACACCATACCCACACACCTGCAATCCTCAGTTGTTTATCAATTTACGTGTGCTAGCCGTAGGGCAGCATATATAGGTAAAACTAAAAGACATTTGATAACTCGCATCCATGAACACTTGGGCCGTTCCGTTCGAACAGGCCAGTTATCGCACAACCACCACATTCAGCTATTCGTAACCACGCCCACCAATATGACCACTCGTTTTCGCCGTCTAATTTCTCAGTTCTTGGCAGGAGAGACTGTGATACAGACCTCCTCATTATGGAGGCATTACACCAGTATAAAGCAAAGCCATCCCTTTGTGATATGGCCTCTAGTGAATTGTGTTTTTCGCACTAAGGCTCGTCTGAATTAAGGTAATACCCCCCCCCCCCTGTATATTTTATACCATACTTTTTATTCCTGTCTTTAGCTTGGTATGTACAGTAGGTCTTTCGTCATGTTTGTCTGTTTTAATTGTATTGCTCTTTTTTTTATTTTTTATAGTTTATCGAAGGTAAATTTTCGTATAATATTATGTTTTTATTGTATATCACCTGTATTTTTTTTCTTCAAAACTTTTGTGTTTTTAGGCTCTGATGATGGAAAACGATTATTTCCGAAACGTAAACGATTAAAAGAAGCCCACATGGTCGAGATATATATATATATATACAAGTAAATCACTGTAGGTGCGCGTGATCTAGGTATATGCTGATAACCACCAGGAAAGAAGAAAACACGAAGTTGAGAGATACACGAAAGCCCTTGGGAACTTCGTGTTTTCTTCTTTCCTTGTGGTTATCAGCATATATATATATATATATATATATATATATATATATATATATATATATATATATATATATATATATATATATATATATATATATATATATATATATATATATATATATATGTTTTTTTTTTTTTTTTTTTTTTTTAACTTCAGATGAAAAACAAAAGTTTACAACATGAAGAAACAGAACATTATCCTTAATAAAAAGTTTACTGGAGGTTTTATCTACTTCAGGATATATTCGTTTGTCTTGCTGGTGATTTTCTCGAGAAGGTTGTTGAATGTCACAGTCAGTAAGAATTCCTTTAATGCTCTGGCAAATATCTCATCGGGACCAGGTGACTTATTAGTCTTTAGTTTGTCTATTTGCTTACTAACATCGTTACTAGTCACTACTATCTCGCTTAATTTGTTTTCTTCATTATCTCTGAATAGAGTCGGTGCCTCGGGTATCATGTTTAAATTTTCGGTGGTGAAAACTGTTGAAAAATATTTATTCAAATTATTGCTCATTTCTCCGTCGTTATCAGTGAGCTCGCCGGTATCTGACCGTATTGGTCCAATCTTTTCTCGTGTTTTAGTTTGATACATTTGGTAGAATCCTTTGGGGTTTGTCTTTACCTCCCTTGCTATCCTTACCTCATTATTCCTCTTGGCTTTCCTTATCTCGGTTTTAACCCTACTCGCCAATATCTTATAATAATCCTGGAGGTAAATTTCGCCACGCTTTATCCTTCTACCTATAGCCTTCCTTTGGCCAATGATGTTCTTTAAATAATTATTTATCCATTTAGGGTCATTGTTGTCTGATCTGAGTTTTTTGTATGGTATGTTCTGCCTTTGTGCATTGAGTAACTCATTATTTAAATTGTCGTGGAACTCGGCAAACTCAGATCTCGTTATCAGGTCGGAGTCATCTGTCAGGTTCACGGCCAAGCGTGACACCCCCCTCTCCCAGCTGCCTCTTTAAACTGTCAAAGTTTGCCCTTCTGAAATCTGGTCAGTGGCCCAAGGTTAAAAATGCTTTGAAAAACCTTTGATCTATATGTAGGATAGTTATTTAGTGGGTCCCTTATTTTTGACCTGACCTGACTAGTCACGTCGCCCCCTTCTCTTAAGCTCCTCTACGTGTGTTGGTGTGGGGATTAGTGGATGACATCATTATCACCTGACCTTATGTTTAATAAGGTCACCCTGTATATTTAAGCCTCTCTCTGTCCATGTAATCCAGTTGCCTCTGAAGATGTCTTGAATAAAGACGAAAGCTAAGGTGCTCCGTTGTTTCCCTTTTCCCGTGTGATTTTATCAAGATTTATCTTATCCACTTTTTCATTGTGGATCTACATGATATATATATATATATATAAAATGTGAAAGACCAGAAGGCTGCATCTCGCCCCAGGCATGGACTGACATAAACAATGTGTGCTCCGCGTGTGTTTCCTTAATACCAAGCACCTGCAGTCACCTTCCAGTATAAATAACATTAATGATTAGATACAACTGTCACTACACTCTACAGTGACCTTCAACGATGCTTTAAAGCTTATGCAAATCGCGAGAGACTAAGAATTCCTCATCAGATGTACCAACTGGACCTGTGATACTCTCCGTCAGTAAACTAATCTGTCAGGATTGTTATTCATGGTTGTAGAGCTGACCAACACATCATAGACCTTCACACAGAAAGCTTTGTGTAAGCACGAAATATCCACAGTCTGGTTTACCAGTATATAAAGCCCAGATCACACATGGGCGCTCAGGTTGCGCCCGCCTTGGTAGTGTTTGTGAGGCGTGATGCGGGGGCATAGGGCTGTAACAGAGAGTCTTAAGTATTCTAGACATTACCACACAAACGCTTGCCTTGAAGCAACAGTGTATGAGGAAAACTTGCAACACCAGGAATAAATATGGTCAGAGTTCCAAACTTTCGGTTGGCGGATTATTAGGGGTTAAGCAGGTACCTAGGTGAGGTCACCTGGGAACAGTCACGTCAGTCCCCAGTAGGAAGGGGTGAGGTCATAGATGACACAACAATTGATCATGACTATAATAAATTCACTAGTATACTACATAAAGCGCAAGAACAAAATATACCATACAGAAATGGAATAAGACAAGGTCACTTTGTGCCAGTGTGCACTGAGTCACCTTGTGTGTGGCAACTACCTAGTGTTTCTTCCCTTGTTACACGCACACACACACACCCCGACAAGGATTTCTCCAAAGTTAGCCAAGATTTGCAACATACCTGGAACCATCGTCCAAGTTTCACCTGAGAAGAACAATTGAATTTCAATTAACTTTCGCTTTGAAAATCTTACCAGTGATGACGTAGTGTAGTTCTCTTAGAATTACTAGACGGTAACTGAAAGTCTGGCGAGCTTCAGTGTCGTTTTATAATATTTTGGGGTCCGGCAAACTTTTGTTTTGTTCAAAGATACGTTAAACTGAGCCTTCTAGAGATGTGTCATAGGAGCCTCCCAGGGATCCGTGGATTACAACTGAGTTTGATCTTTGTGGGTCCAGTAGGACTTTGTGGACCTATTGTGACGTGTTTAAGCCTTTTTTATCAAGAGAGATAGAGAGTGAGACAGAGAAATGGAGTGGACAGACAAAGCGAGAAATAACTATCGCACTTTAGAGGCAGAACGATGAAGAGATCTGTCACACCTGAGAGAGAAAGAGTAAAAAGTGTTGTTGAGAGATACTTAATAATCACGCGGTGTAATTATGTTGTTGTTGTCTCTAAGCGAGGAACAAGATTAGTAATACACTTGTCCAACAACATTAACATTCATAAGAGATGTCATTCTCTGTAGTTGGGTAATGGTGAAAGTTGGATAGGTAAAGCCACCTCCCTCACTCACTGTCGGGTGTCCAGCTCCTCACTCCTAACTCCCTTTCTCAATTAACCATCTGTTGTATTTTCATTTCCACCCATTCACTAAAACAGGATACCCGTTACCTTGAATGTGTGTTTGTGTTTTATTTCCTACCTTGGCATTCTAAAGATTAACCTTTTTTTTCCTTATATTTCAACTATGTGTTCGGACATCCTTCAAATTGTTAGCTCTACCTAACCTAACCATACCTAATCTGATGCTTTACCTAATCCAGCGTTACCACACCCAACTTAATCCAGCGTTACCTAATCCAATCTATTCCAACCAGCATTATCTGACCTAATCCAACATTACCTAACCAATGCATGCAAGTACCCGAAGGTCTTAGGTATTAAGGAGAGTTTTATCCCATTTTGTGGTTCAGGCATAATATGTGATGACAAGTAGTGTTATTAGTATATCCCCCATCATATATGTATAACTCAAAAGTAGATGCCAGATATTGCTAAGTGTTCAAGACTTTTGACCCCGACTGTACATAGGAGCTAAATCTTGTTTGAATAATCCCTGGTACACAAATCAACAATATAAAAAAGGTAGGAACATAATGGTCACGGATTTGATGAAAACGACTGCTACTATCATTGACATTCACTTGGTTGCATTGATCATCCCTCTTCCTATTCTTGCAAAAATTACTCTTTATTTACATGATATCGAACATACGAGTACATGACGTTGCTATTAGCTAACAAATGCGCTTGTTATTTTTGAGTGGTTTACGTGGGTCTACTGCCTGGCTTTATGTGGGTCCCCTGCCTGGGTTTATGTGGGCCCACTACCTGGGTTTATGTGGGTCCCCTGCCCGGGTTTATGTGGGCCCACTACCTGGGTTTATGTGGGTCCCCTGCCTGGGTTTATGTGGGCCCACTACCTGGGTTTATGTGGGTCCACTACCTGGGTTTATGTGGGTTCCCCTGTCTGGGTTTATGTGGGCCCACTACCTGGGTTTATGTGGGTCCCCTGCCCGGGTTTATGTGGGCCCACTACCTGGGTTTATGTGGGTCCCCTGCCCGGGTTTATGTGGGTCCCCTGTCTGGGTTTATGTGGGTCCCCTGTCTGGGTTTATGTGGGTGAGCTCCCACATGTTGGTGTGAGTCAGCTCCCCTGTTGGTGTGAGTTAACCTCGCTGTTGGTGTGAGTCAGCCTTTATGTTGGTGTGAGTCAGCCCTTATGTTGGTGTGAGTCAGCCTTTATGTTGGTGTGAGTCAGCCCTTATGTTGGTGTGAGTCAGTCCTTATTCCCTACGTAGGTGTCAATCAACCCCTATATTGGTTACAGGTGTCATGTGGATGTAAATCCTTTGTTGGCACAAGTTAATTGTTAGCGGAGATCACATTTCGTATATTAAATTTTGCCTTCAATCATTTTTTTTCTTTTCTTTTTTTTTTTACCGAAAATCCCACTTCTGCGTCCGTCACATTTCGTAGATCTGATTTTTGTGGAAGGTTAAAAGTTAGTCGGGGCTGATGCTGGGAGCCTGACCTCACCTGATCCTGTCACTCAAGTCAATTCGCTTCTCCCAATACCCATGACCCCTCAGGCCTTAACGCCCTTAATGCGCGAGTCATAAAGGCAAGCACGAACTCCGCATGGTTCCCTGTTGGGCGCTGTAAACTCTTCTGCGCTTCACCTTGCACAGGATGTAAGGGGGTACCCAATAAACTAGCCCCTCGTGGGCAATCTGAATCTACTTCTTTATCCTAGGATGAAAAAGTATTACGACCTCAAATAAGAACTATCTAACCCATTATCATTTCTTCCAGTCAGACAGAATTACAGGTGGCATTTAATGATTTACAAAAATGGTTGTTTTTGACTGAAGATGTAGTTGAATATTGAGAATTATTGTTAAAAATATGTATTGTATTGTATGTACAAATCAATATATAAACTTATGAGAAATATATGTAAAACTAACTTAAATTACATACATAATTTATTATAGTTTTTATTTTGTTTTGTTTTTGTTTTTTCTGGCTGAGTTTTAGAAGTCTGAGGTTAAAGTAACACAGAGGCAAGTCACTGCTGATTGACCAGGTAACAGACGGGCCCTAACACGCCTGCAGATAAGTTAACTCAACATTTTTCTCTCTCACACACATACACACACACACACAGGAACTAGGAGATCATTATATATATATATATATATATATATATATATATATATATATAGTATATATATATATATATATATATATATATATAATATATATATATATATATATATATATATATATATGATTTACTGCTGGAGGACGTCCTTCATTTGCATGGTCATTGCACACGAAAGAGATAAAACACCTGAGTTGTTACTGTAAAATACCACTCTATTATGTAGGGAGGTTAGAGGCATGATTATTCCTTCTCTGTTGATATAAACTGTTTTGGTTAAGATTCATTTTTCTTCTTCATATTTCTCCTTTCGTTTTAGCTGTTTCTCACATTTATCAAAATAAGATGAGTTAGCAAAACATAAATATCTCGCTATAAGCCCTACACAATGACACCGTAGTCATTCTACAAATTTTGGGAGTTTTGGTACATTACAGCCTCCAGCAGGTCACGTGGAAGTGAATGAGAAACTTAGATTGTCTTCCTAAAATATTTAACCTTAAAGCGGCGTCACACTAGCATTTCTGTTGTCGACTTTTCCATTCATCAATTTCAATTCAATTTCAATTGTTTATTCCTTGATAGAGGAAGCGGGATGCTAGTGCTGTCACTAGGTACCCCTGTACAATGACACCAGAATCATCTGGCAAGTGTGAGAAGTATATACAGTATAAATATTATAAAGGGGCTTACTAAAGCCTAAGGAAGGAAGGATATTCCTTTAACACATAATCAATATTATTTACAAAATATCTGGCCAGTATGGGGAGGATCATCGTGTCTCCGTCAGGGGGTCGTGGAGTGGTGGTCCAGCAGGCGTCACGGAAGCGTTGTGTGTGGTGACATCTTAGGAGGTAGTGAATAAGGGTGCGGCTGTCGGGTCTTCTGCATAACGCACTTCCATTCATCGTCGACTTTTTATCAAACGGTGCAGGCTGTCTATACTGACGACTCGTACTACAACTTACCGGAGTCAACTCAAGATCTATATAATTGATACTACAAATACTCAAATAGTTACAAAAATAAACTAATTTTTACTTAAACCATAAAGCTTAAATTGTGTTGAAGTAATCATTACTGTTCTTCCAATGATTACTCATTATTATGTTAAATTTCGTGATTTTAAAAAGGGAAGAAAATGTCATTTATTGTTTACATTTTGACCACGCGGGAACAACAACGTGACGGAGCCAACAGATAAAATAATTTCCCAAGTATGGACGCGCCTCTCCGAGGAGCTCTTGGTGGACCAGATAAGGCAGCGCCGCTGTCTCTAGGATCACTAGGACGCTTCACATACCAAAAAAAGCCTGAAGAGGAAGGCCTATAATGAAATAACTCTACTCCCCCGAGAGTTTTCAGAGCTTCGCAACATCACAGCGGGTAACCTATTAACTACGCTTCATGTCTTGTGTATACAGTAATGGTAAAACTTAAGGTTATTGGCACGCCTTTTGCGCTTTTTAGCCCGTCGACGTTGGAAAGCAGACATGACAAACCGTAGAATTGCTGTGCTTTCATCGTCAGTTAGATCCATTTTGTTTGTTGACATATATATATATATATTTGTGTGTGTGTGTGTGTGTGTGTGCAAGTAAATCACTGTAGGTGCGCGTGATCCAAGTTGGGTGCCCATTCACTGTTGAGTGCACCAGGGTTGCCTTGGGTTCGAACCAGCTGCCTTTAGGGTTGGAAATGATTGGCTGTATCCGCTCGGCCACCGTACTGAACACATATAAAAGGCCCAATATTTCTTTTATCTTTTGTTTCTAGCGTTTGAGGACCAGATTTCAAAACAGTCTCAATGGGTCTGTATAGAATCTGAAACACACCTGACTAGGCACCGTGTGTTGTTAGTTGTTGAGGGCCGTTATCACCACCTTGAAATGTTCAGAGGTCAAGTTCATACTGCCGCTTGTCAAGGATCACAAGTCTAGTTTTGTATTTATAGTTCAAGAATTATCATAAAAGTATAACTTATGATAAATAATAATACACCTAAGATTAACAAGAGTCCTTGTGTTGATAATGTCAATAATAAAAACAGATTAGGAATAGCCTTGGGGCGAGAATTCCCTGACACACCCAGTCTAAGAAAGCTCCCAGAAATACTATTTGGTGTATGATTAAAATCTGTACTTCATCCAAACACTATCTAACATGATTAAACCCCGTAACTACATAAATCTCCACCATATATGTGATTAAGCTCTATATTTACCCTCATCGCACTTGTAGATAATGAACCGAACATTTCATTCGATGCCACAAAAGGAAGTTAGAAATGGATTAGTGAATATTGGGGCGGACGATGCTATACTAGGCTGACGGAGGGTTGCGACCAATGAGGCTTGAGAGTAGCAGCTTCTCGTGTGCAGACTGCAGATGGTCATTTTGTCGGGATTTCTGCATGTGATCGGACACTTAAGAATTCTTGACATGTAGAAAGGAATTTCATTGGGGTAATGTCTAGTTATAACACCTAAAATTAATTTATTAATTTCCTTTATAAATAATTTGGGACATTCTGATGGGTAATATGTATATAATTTGCCCCAATCGTACGCTATTGTTTAATATTCAAAAGGGAACCATCCGTTTTGTTTATGACCGTGTGAGCACTGGCGCCAATCACTCTTTCTTGGATATCTCTTCGCCTAGAACTGACCTTCATATATACTATCAGTGACATCACTTTTACATTTCCTCACTCACTCCTGATTTCACCTTAAACTCACAGTAAAGTCCTTACTGAACAGATTAGGTCGGCCAACGCTTTAGGTGGAGTTAGGCATAGTGAAATTAGGAGTGGTATAACCAGTGAGTTTATTGTCTTATGTGATTCAATCTCTCCAAACTAGTACACATTACATTTTAAGTCACGTGGAAATAGCTTATCTATATCCTGTGAGTCAGTAGAAACCCCTAATTGGTGAAGGAGACAGCAAGTCCGCCTCAGCTTTTTTCAACTGGGTATGTTGTAATGAATGTTTATCATGTTTCTTTTCATGATGCTTCGTCACTTTCAGCTGCGACTATGACAATCTACCTGTATATAGGTCACAGACACTCGACATTTGGATTACTATACACACACACACACACACACACACACACACACACACACACACACAGTACGCCGGGTAAGTAAGGCACTAAACGTATACAAAAACAATTTACCAATCTTTTTTTTCTATTACTTTAGCAACTCGTGTCATGGGTCACTCTAGCTGGCAGACCTTACACTGGCAGAACTAGACTGGTCCCACCTTCTGTGCGTTGTTGTTGTCTCGCATGAACTGCTCTCCGGGCAACAATTAAGAAGTTTACTGCAAGTTAGGTGTTAGTCCTCTGAGTGCTATGAACGATTTTATGCTGGTGACGCCAGACGGTTTTATATGGGCTAACGCCAGATTTTATTCAGCTCAGGAGAACCCTTAACACTCAGATGGTTAAACTAAGGATTCAATGCTCTAGGTCCTTAGGAGGATGGTGCACTTAATTAATGTTAAAATTTTTATCCTCCCACGACGGTGACGTCGCCAAGCGGCCGGTAAGTAAAAAACATATTAAGCCTATTGCGCCTTTCATGATATTGTTAATTCGAGTTTTTAAAGTTAACTATTTTTCGTTTTTTTTTCGTTCACGTTATGTAAGTTGGGGAGCTGGTGGTAGAGCAGTACCGTTCTTGCCTCGCAAGCAAGATGTCACGGGTTCGATTCCCGGGCCAGCGGAAGCTGCTTGGACACTCTTCCTTGTCCCCTTCGTCCCTGTTCACCAAGCAGCAAAGTAGGTACCTGCTGTAAGTCGAAAGTTGCGAATTCGTATTCAGGGACAAGCTGTTGGAGCTTCCAATAACCTGCTTAGACATAAAACCGTCGACTCTTCAGGCTTCTACTCCCTCGACTCTTCAGGCTTCTACGCCCTCGACTCTTCAGGCTTCTACGCCCTTAACTCATGAGACATAAAGGCAAGCATGAACTTAGCATGCTTCCCTGTTGGGCGCTGTAAACGCTTCTGCGCTGCACCTTACACAAGGATGTAGGGGAGTGCCCAATAAAAAAAAAAGTTATGTAAGTTATTGAAAATACTTAGTAAAAATATTAATCATCGCCGAATTTAGAAAGAAAAGATAACAAAGCGATAGTGCAAAGAGCAGATAACCTGATAAGTATAAAGTTCGTGTGGTTATATGTAACTTGCTTATTGAGTTGAGAGAGGTTTCACTCTCAATTATTTTAGTTCTCAACGTGTCGACTTTAGTTTTCAATTTTGTTTTATCGTGAGATATTTCAACTAACCTCATCTTAATCTAAACTTGCTTACAGTTATAAATTAACTTGACATATTCAGACTTAGTTCACCAGAGTAAACCTAACGAAGTCTATATTAACCCGATAAATGGCCTAACCTTAACAGATAACCTAGTTCAAGTAGCTTTTTATAACCTAATATGGTTTATTGTAACCCAACCTGACCTGTCCAAAACCTGACTATCATTGCTTAATTTTCTATAGCGTTCCCATCTTTATACCTATCTTAACTAAACCCAACTTTCCTATCCTAAACTACTATTGACTTGGTTATCAGTCGTTTTTTTCAGGTAGATTTTACCTAATATCACACGACAGACGTACATTTGATTAGTGTTAATCTGAAAGTAAAAAAGCGTATTAGATTACCTTTTTTTCCAACCTAATGTGGCCTATGAATGTGCAAATATGTTTTGATGTTCAATGCATATTAATTTTTGTTCACTTTAAAGAAGTTGCAGTAGACGGGCCAATTATTTCCTCATTGATAAAAAAAAAAGTAAAAACCTGTCACGCGTGTTCCCACGAAGCTCAATTCCGTGTTCAGGCAGTGCCTCAAGTATGTTTATATCGTCTCAGTCGGCCGGAGACCTACAAATGAAGGACTAAGCCATGAGAAAATCAACAAGTGTTATATCTTTTATCACGTCGAGCGTACAGTGGTTACTCCTTTTACTCTTACCAGTATGATGCTGATTATGATAACAATGAAACATTAAAGACATCATTTTTAACAAGAATTGTGGTAAACTTACATTGACAAGGAAAGTAAATGAGTTCAATTTTAGCAGTTAATTTCACCTGACTATCCTGGATTAAATTCTTTTAGCCACCTCACTTAATGATCTTGGCTTAGATTTTTAACAGGCCAATTTAGAGACTGAAACACAATTTACTCCAGGAATGATAAGACGTGACGGTGCAGGTTTGTTAGGTTATCTGGTGTAACCCATGATGTTCAAGGGCACATTTGTCTGTTGCTATGGTATGGGGTCCCCTCCACCTGCCATATCTCTTCTGTCGTAATCATTGTCGTCATCATCTCTCCTGCTGTGAGAACATATAATTTGTCGTTACGTTACAGCTTTTTTAGGAACCTCGGGGGCGTTGCTACCCACTTATTTTATGGTGAGGACTGGTGAGATACTATTAATGTCACGGGGGAACAATCTGTGGTCTAACTTCCGCGTTAATGTGCAGGTTATGTAACCAATAAGGGCGACGTTGTTCATTGTTTAGGACCTGAAAGACAGTTTGGGCTGTTCGATCTCGGATGTTGTGAAGACGTTTGAATACTCGACTTCAGATATTGTAGACGCTTGCCTACTGCAACTTGAGTTTTATAAACATTTCACTACTCGACCTTAATTACCCCCCCCCCCCCCCAGAAAAGGCTGAGGACATTTTGCCAGAAATTTGAGGGCAAAATTTCCTGTAAACTAACGTTTGAGGGAAATTTTGTTAGTTCGATTAAATTCCAGAAAAAAATACGATGGAAATTTTCCCCCCAAAACCATTTCCGTCCACTTTATACACCCTGCTATTTAGAGACACCTGTGCCTTACAATTTACCATTGTTTATAAACCTACACTGTCTATGTAGTTGTATATTGTATACTTGCACTGTCTTCCTTTTTTCTCCAAAGAAATGTATATAAACACTGCGAGTATACAGTGTACGTATATCAGAGTACCGTCCTCATATCTGAGGTTTGGTGATCACAGTCCTCTCTAAACGTTCTCGGGCTGTTTTTACCGCTGGTAAATAATACGCCACGGGTGTCTATAAGTAGCATCTGAATTATACTGAGGATCTATCTTAACTATATACATTCACTTAGCACTTTTTGGAGACAGTTTTTAAGGTACAGTGTATTTTAGAAAATATTCTTCCCGCCAGCCAAGTAGATACAGAGCTCTTCATCTAACCTAAAGGTGGTCAACAGGTGCGAACATTTTGTCGCCATGTGATCGACAAGACGAAATGAGGCACAGGGTTCCGACTCAAGTGGGTTGCGGCCGCGTGCACTAGATCAGTGTTTCCTCTTGTTGATCACATGTTGGCGACAAAATGTACGTACGAGTGGACACACCTTTAGAGTCGCTGGCTTACATCCAGGGTACTGTACCACAAGTTCATTTATTGTGATTTAATACATAACTTTACAGTTCAATTCAAATTGAAATATTTTATTAACAATAAAAACTTATTATATTAAAAGGACACGGTAGTACACTACTCCCACCCTCACCTTTGCCATCACCTTCCGGGGCAAAAAAAATTTCAATGTCAAATAATACAAGAATTATTTAAGAAATCAAGGCAGTCGAAAGGACTGCGGACCGAAGCCTTAACCGCTAGACCTATAGGACCCACCCCCACACTAGCTACACTACTCTCCGGCAACACACTATCTTGGCATCCCATTGTGCCACACTTACATCGATTTATATCCCATAAAATGAAAGAAACACTTATATATCTTTTTTATCATGGTACATGTTGGAACTGAACGTTAGGGACCTCAGTTGTGTAGTAAGAAGGTCTTTAATCTCCTGACAGGTGTATAAGGGCGTGTAACAAACACCCTTCATGTTAACCCTTAAGGGGGCGGAGAGAGCGCAATTCTTGGAACACGCCTCACAACCTTTCCAGGAACATTCCCCGCCTGAGTTACCAGCGCTTGTGCCCACAGTGGCATACATGCCCGTCGATGAAGTATTAGACTGTGTGTGTGTGTGTGTGTGTGTGTGTACTTATTCTCAATTTTATCTAACGCAAATGATCAGAATAGGGAGATCTAAATGTTTGTAGCTTTGGGACGCGCTTTGTCCGAAAGTAAAATAAAACCTATTTACTGTATTGTGTTGAAGTGTGGTGTTAAGAATATTTATACAGGGTGTTCCGTAAATACCTTTCATAATTCAGGGGGTGTATTCCTGAGATATATAAAGATAAATTACTAAATAGCCAAATTGTCAATAGTTTCAGAGTTACAGCACATGACATGTTTGGTAGGAATGTGATGAAACCTATATGGGGTGTATATGAAACATCCAATACACTGTGCTAGTGACGTTTATAAACAATAACAATGTCATATGATTTGTGCTGGTATTAACATTTAGAGGAAATGTTCAAGTTCCGCCCCACTTGCTCATGCACGCTTCAACCCGTCCCACTCGTCCAGAGGTGTTGCGAATATTTGTCACACTGTCCTGTACACGGCGCCACAATTCCTCACGGTTTGCGAACCTCTGTACTGTAACATACACCTTGCTTTTTATGTGACTCCACAGGTAGAAATCAAGGGGAATTATGTCAGTTGATCGTAGGTTTCATCACATTCCTACCAAACCTGCCATGTGCTGTAACTATTGACAATTGACAATTTGGTCATTTAGTAATTTATCTTTATTTATCTCAGGAATACACCCCCTGAATTATGAAAGGTATTTACGGAACACCTTGTCGATGATGTACACGGGAGTATGTTGAAGGTGACATAAGATGATCAATTGGTTATTCTTGTAGGTTTTAATTGTTGGTTCTTTTGTCTTTATAATTAAAAGTATTGTAAAATTGTCACTTGAACATTTTATACTTCCGTGTTACGATGTAAAGATCTGGAGAGTAAGTTGTTCCTTCCTGTTAGCTGTTGCCAGGGTCAGGGATGGGTACAACCACCACTACCCCAATTCCTCCTCCTCCACCACCAACCCCTTCCTCCTTCTCCACCCCTTCTCCCCATCTCCTCCACCACACCTCCTCCTCCCCCCTTCCTCCCCCTCTACCTCCACCACCCAAACTCCTCCCCGGTGTCAGTCGCATACTCAGGAATATTTTATCGCGACGCTCGTCAGGACCATCTGTCGTGTTTGTATGGGATAACACGCTTTTTTCACGTTTTTTATAGTCTTTTATATTATTTTCGAATCACTTTTATTGCATTTATATGGCAGTGAATTCATTGTTACGGAGTTCTTAGGCTTTAGTTATTTTTTAACATGATACACTACCTTATTTAAGTTGACAATGGACAAAGATACAGTTCACAATTATACCACATGAGTCACACACACACGGTAAGAACACAAGTTAGAAAGTATTATCAGTCGTGTAACCTTTGACCTTTAGTGTGTGATTTTGACCTGACATAATAGATAAAGCGCCTGTGTGGTATCTATGGTATTTCGATTGAGGTATTGACATTTGAGTTTTATTGGGTAGGGAAAATCGAAAGTATGGTACTGTTTAACAGTGGGTTGACCTTGTTTCACTTTGACCGCCAATCGTACAAAGATGACAAGGTATTGTTTTTCATTCCGTGCGGTCTTGACTTATAATATAATTTACCAAAAGAGTGGCCACCAAATTCCCATGGGGCCAAAATAATTTTTAGTCCCATGCCTCTAGTCTACACTACAGTATTGTGGTGGCAGGTGTCGCTGGTGTTGGTCTTGGCTACTGGGTTTTTGTGTTTGTGAATGCTGAATATTTTCTGAAGCTAATAATAATAATAATAATAAAAACAATATTATTATTATTATTATTATTATTATTATTATTATTATTAAGTCACATTATTGCTTCGTAGATGAAAATAATAATACATATATAAATCACAAATACAAATGTGATCTAATATATCTCCAAAACATTGCCTGGTTTCTCTTGGGTCTGGTATGTACTGTATTACCTGGACTGTCACAGTTTCTCCTCCCTGACACGGGTCACCACCTCCCCGTGGCCATATCTCAGTTGGGGAAGATTTTTGGTGGTAGGTTCTTGCCCGGACCACCCGGGGGTCCGTGGTCAATAGTTGTATGTTTTGGATCTATAGCAGGAACAGACACACTCAGGGACAGATAAATAATAGAAATACATGTAAATTACGTACTGTAGTAGAGGTGTAATGGAGTACAGGCCTTTAGGGTGAGAGAGACAAGTATTTTCCCAGCAGATATCATCACGGGTCGTGTGATAAATTTAGGGATCAAGTCAACAAGAAGATAAAAAATAACAAGTGAATATTGCAGTGGCTTAGTATAGGAAGATTAGAACTCAATGGTGGCGTAGTTATTTGGTAGTAGACGGGAGTGGAGATGAAAGGCTGCATTTTGTGTCCTGGTGTTTATTACCAGTTTTAAGGCTCGTAAAACGAACTCCCGCGCGCGTACACATACACACAGGGTTTACTCTAAATCCCAGCACATAATAGGCTTGTGGGTCTGTTTTCTTTTGCTGTGTTGTGTGTTTATTAATCTTACTACCCATAACACACACTTCAATTTCCGAGGTTTTGTTCCCCCGGTTGTTTTTTGTCGCTGTAGGTAAACGAGAAGACTTCAGGGTTGGATTTGAGGTCCTATACTGTTTCTGGTTCTTGTTCTACGGTGTGGTGACTGTGGGCCTCGGGAGTTGTCTTCACTCCGTAATTAAAAAAGAGCTTAGTATTAGTTAAACCTAACATCATCTGTTGAACCACATATGTTAAACCACACATCATCATTAAAACCAACCAATATCATAACGACCAATAAAACCACCACTATAATCATACATAAATAAAACAGGGTTACCACAGTCATTGAAAATCCTAGAAAAGTCATGGAAAACTGGAGAAAATGTTTGAATGATAACTTCCCAACTCTTACCGTGACAATGGCTTTATTCATTTATTTATTTTTTACTAATAAGTTGCATTGTGCATACTTTACCTTTTATATATTTCCCTTCGAGGTTTAACGGGTTCGTAGTTTGTGTATGGGAGTAAGAACCTGGGAGAACACTATCTTCTTTCGATGACGTTAATTTGCTGACAGTATTCCTAGTTATTTACTTGTCATCCGTACCAGTTCAAACCATATAATATACAATGTAGTACTGTACCTTTAACAATGTTTACTCTAGGAATTTACACTACATATACGCTACACAGTCATAATCACGTTAAGGGAATTTCTGTAGATTTAATAATTACATTTCTTGTTGTTACAGACCCATACAGCCAGGTACAACAGGTCACACACACACACACACACACACACATACACCGCCGTACATTAACCTTATAAGCCCTCACTTTAATAAAATCTTTGCTAGCCAGAATAAATCTCTAAATTTCATCATATTGGAGCGATTAGGGGAGAGAAATCTAAAGCGTATTGCCATGACTGTAAACTGTACAATTTTTGGGGTTGCACCAGCAAGTTAGCATAGATGCCTTTTAAGCTATCTGGTCATGGAAAAGTCAAGGAAAATAAAATAATGATTTGTGTGGGAACCCGGATAAAACCACACCAGCAAAACCACATACGAGTTAAACCACGTATCAATTTTACCACACAAGTTAAACCAGACATCAATACAACAAATCCAAAATAAAACCATACATCAGTAAAAGCATATAATAGGGCTAAACATCGTCAACCTTGTTGCCTATTTACTCTCAGGTGATCCTCTCCTTTATCCTTGTAAATAAAACACATGAGCAACGTTAAGAAATATGATCTACTAAATAAGTTTACCAAAAATAAGTTGTAGGTTAAGAGATATACGAATTAGATAACTGTTAAAAAGTTATTTTTCTGAAAATAGTACGAAGAACGAGAAATATACTAAATTGATAACTAATAAATAAGTTGATCAGAAGCAGGTACAGTATAAATGATAAATGGGACATTTCCTTCAGTTATTACTCGACATAAAACTACTGTGACTCGCTCAAGAACAGTATAAATGATAAATGGGACATTTCCTTCAGTTATTACTCGACATAAAACTACTGTGACTCGCTCAAGAACAGTATAAATGATAAATGGGACATTTCCTTCAGTTATTACTCGACATAAAACTACTGTGACTCGCTCAAGACTGGAACATGGTGTTGTTCTCACTCTGCGTGTGTATGAGTGTACCATTTATTACCAGGTACTAATTGCAAGTGTAAAAAAAGTGTGCCTAACGTGTGTCAGTGTGTATAACAAATGCGTTGTCTGATGTGATTGATTGTAACATCTGTGCTTTGTAGTGTGTTTAGGGGTTTCAAGTGTGAGTGGACCACCTACGATTGTAACCTTCGTACGCGTAAAGTTTCTCTGTGGTGGAGGTGTCCCTCACCACTTGGATCAATGGTACTGCAGGCTCCTCCTATACTAACACTAGACAGAGAAGGTTGTAACAAAGAGACTAACCGCCCGAACGGCTTGTGAGCTGATACTGACGTGTGCTTTGAAACTCACTCGGTCATCAACAGTAACGCCGAGAAGATTGGTGAAATTCACAAACTATAGGGAGAAGGGCCTCTGAGATGGCGGAACATGGGTGGAAGAGCGTTTTTCTACTTAACCATATTCTTGGTATGGTTGGTGGTGGTGGCACGACTAACTGTAGTCCGGTCAGGCTGTACGGGAGAGAACTGTAATCAGGAACCACTTTGTTTACGATGATTATTGTTGGTGAGGGGGGGGGGGGGAATCTTCTGACCTGAAGTACGCTGCAGGTGTGTGTGTATGTGTGTGTGTTTAACACGGAGGACTGCAACATGTGTGAGTATTATAACGTGAGTTTAACATGAGTGCAGCGTGTGAGTGTAAGGTAAGTGTAACATGTGAGTGTAAGGTAAGTGTAACATGTGAGTGTAAGGTAAGTGTAACATGTGAGTGTAACTTACGTGTAACGTGTGTTTCATGCGAGTGAAATGTATGAGTGTATTATGTGAGTGTGACAGGCATGTATGTAACGTTTGTGAATGTAAAGTGTGAGTGTAACGCGTAAGTGTAACAAAGTAACGTGCGTATGTAAAATAAGTGTAACGTGAGTAATTTACTGTAAAGAGTAACATGTGTATATAACGTGTCTAACATAATGCGTGTGTGTGTAATATAAGTATAAAATGCGTAAGTGTAACGTACCCCACAGGATCAATGTTACACGAAGCGGAGACAACAAGTAAGTCTGCGCCAGGTTATATAAGAGAAGGTAGTAGAGCCCGCCTGGTCTGACACTGCCATATAGCCACTCTTAACTATAACACACCATCTATTACTCTCCAGCGACCTGTTCAATTACTGTAGATCAGTTTGCAAGTCCTCAAACTCATTTCATTTATTAGGTTCAGGCGTTTCACTAAGAGGAATTAACATTTTTAGACATCCTTATGGTGGGCTCCAAGGATTTCTTGGAACTGGTGGGTAGACAACAGAGTGACTAGTTCCTTGGTCAAGGTATAGGGTGTCCGGTGTACGATAATTCCCTACCTTTTTCTGCTGCCCTACGACACAACATACGCTAGTGTGTCTTGGACTGGCGGTGCTATAGGTCAAAATATGTTGGCTTTGTTTATAAACCGTCGTGGTGTTGGCGCTTGAGAATTATTATTAGTGGAGGTAGGTTCATGTCTGTTACATCATTGTTGTTATTTTTAATTATGCGTTGTACCGTATTAGTAATCTAAAAGAAAATTCCTAATATGTGTGTGGATTTTGTTCAGCATGACCAATTTTGTATACATGAAATTCATAGGGTGTCGGTCGATGGAAAATAATGGGATTTACCTAAATAAAACATGCGTAAGTGTGGAAGGAACGCCTGTAGCTTATCAAGGCTCTCCCACCTCGGTAGAGATGCGCCACACTCGCTACCAAGGTGTCCCCAGCCTGGACTCGTCGTCCCCAGGTTCCCAAAGGTACGAGGCAATATTTATTGCACTTAAAAGTGGTGTGGTTTTATGTATTTGAAAGCAATTAAGTGTTATTCGTCAGTACAATGTTCTATGGTATTAGACTTTATTATTGTAAGTGGCTTTTGGGGAGTCATTATATAATTTATAATGTTCGTGTTCTTTTTAGACAACTTCATTGGGTCTGCTGCACATGGGGCATCAAATATTACGGGCGAATATAACCGTGAAACAAGCAGAATGAAAGTTCAAATGCTTGGCATTACCATATTTAAACGTGTTGCACATAGTATGCATCTCTGTGCCAGCGAAGTAGCAAAGACCTGGCCACGTACTCGTGAAGATGTGTTGAGAAATGTGTGCATTTACCTTTCCCATAGTGCCAAAAGGAAATGCGAGTTTTGGAATTTCAGGGTTTTGTCAACTCTAACCACCACCACTTAGCAACACAACCCACCTCATCTAACAACCACCACCGAGTAAGACCACCCTCCTCACCTACTACCACCACCACCACTTAGCAACACCACCCACCTCATCTAACAACCACCACCGAGTAAGACCACCCTCCTCACCTACTGTTCTAACAACCACCGAGTAGGTCTCTTCCTGACTGCTAAACACAGTTAGTATCCGTAGCACCTCCTCACCTACTGTTGCTAGGTGAGGAGGTTCGTGCTGCTAGGCGAGTTAGTTGGTGCTGCTAGGTGAGGTGGTTGGTGCTGCTAGGTGAGGTGGTTGGTGCTGCTAGGTGAGGTGGTTGGTGCTGCTAGGCGAGTTAGTTGGTGCTGCTAGGTGAGGTGGTTGGTGCTGCTAGGTGAGGTGGTTGGTGCTGCTAGGCGAGTTGGTTGGTGCTGCTAGGTGAGGTGGTTGGTGCTGCTAGGTGAGGTGGTTGGTGCTGTTAGTTTGTGGTGATGATGAAGGAGAAAGCGGCGATGGTAAACAATATTCGGCTGTACCTCAGACATAAACTTCTACCTTAATGAGGGTTAAGGTCGATTCTTGTCTATGGTTAATAGGCCAGTTGAATTCAGGAGTGTAGTTTATAGTGGCAGGTGGTGGTGGAGGTGGTTGTGAGTCTAAGGTGTCTTTGTCGAGTATGTTGGGAATGTGACTCGACTTCAAAGTCAGCTATTTTTGTAGGTGACGGTCACCTTGATAACTTTTAGCCGTAGGTGTTTACGTTAAACCATGGGAATAATGTTTTGTCCCGTGAAATAAATAATGAATGTTTTTTGTTTTGTTTTTTTATCAGGTTTTATTTAGGATTTGCAACCATTTGAAACTTTTGTCAGCATTTGCGACCAATACAAGTGTTTGAAACTACAGTGGACGATGTAACACTTTGAAACCCCCTTATGGATTTGAAACCATTATAAACACCCGAGGCTGGTATATGGATTCTTAAACAGAATGTTGGCAGGAGATTTAGCTCTTATTTACATCGAGTCAACGTTCTCTGCTGTAAACCTCCATCATTCACACCAGGTTAAGGAGTTCTAATGATCTGCGTCCCGCCGACTCTAAGGACAAGGAGAATCGTCTGTATGTGTGTTTGGGGAAATTGTGGATTTCTGTAATTGGTAGATGAAGCCTGAAATTTATTCTCTGTTAATTGTGTGATTCTTTCCTGTTTCTCTTTCTCTTCTTCTGTCTCTGTCCCTGTTTCTCTTTCTCTTCTTCTGTCTCTGTCCCTGTTTCTATCTCCACGTTTTGATTTCGATCATCTTGTTATACAGTACAGTACATCGGCGCTATGTTCAGACAGCCAAAGATTCACCGACCCCACCCTGGGTCTCGTGCTCGCAATTTTACCTGGCAATACTTGGTAAAGGAAGGCTGTGTGTAAAGGTGATTGTGATTAGTGGATTTGTTTTCGGCTGTATCACTGTCAGGATAATTATTAAACTAACCAAAGATAATATTTTTATGATAATAAACTATTCATTGTTATTTAAGGTCATGAGAAGTTTCCAAATGTTCGTATATTTGTTTAAATAATGAACACAATTAGATTAATGAATTGATAACTCCACTGCAGCCACAGCTGCCACAAGATTATCATCAAATATATATATATATATATATATATATATATATATATATATATATATATATATATATATATATATATATATATATATATATATATAACTAGTTAGTGTGTGCATATGACAACCTCGAAAGTTACTTAACTGTCAGAATCGACAATAAGTCAACATTTATCACATCAACAAATTATGGTATTTTTTTTTCCTTCATGCGTGAGGATAAAATTTTGAACACCCCTTGAGGCTGTCAGCTACAGTGACGGCACCATTCATTAACAGTGATGCTGTAGACGCCAGCAAAAACTAATGCCTGCATCACACTTTCTCCCGGGGATGAACCCTGTTTGGCGCTGGTGTTGACGGTGAGGTGTGTTTGACTGGTAAGATAGGGTTATGCAAATAGACCTTCTTTTTTTATATGACTCTGTCCCTGTGTGCCTTTGTCCCTGCTCCACAATCATCCTCAGCCTGGGTCACTCCTCAGCCTCTGTCATCCACTACCCTCTCTTCCTTTGCTCTTTTCAGTTCTTCCTTTCACTGTGTCATTTTTACCTTTTTTGGTTTGCCTCGCCTCTCACCCTCTCCTCCGTCTCTCACCTCACCTACCACCACCACCACTTAGCAATACCACACACCTCACCCTCCTCCTCCTCAGTCTCCTACCTCACCTACCACCACCACCACCACCACTTAGCAATACCACACACCTCACCCTCCTCCTCCTCAGTCTCCTACCTCACCTACCACCACCACCACCACCACCACGTAGCAATACCACACACCTCACCCTCCTCCTCCGCCCCTTAACTTCTCTCGTCTACGTGTATATTCAAACTAAGCTCACTGTATGTTACATGACATGCTGGTCATTCACAACATCAAAAGCAATTTCGTTGAAAATATCAAAGAACAAACTTCTCCTCCGAGGAAGATAATTACAGCATTCCACAACACACTTCAGACCAACACTTGAGGGTGACTTAATTTCTTTAAATGGCCGAGTTACCGCAGGCAGCAATGAGTAGGATGACGCATAAACAAACATTATGTTAGGCTGTAAGTCATGTCATGTTTATTGGGTGTGCCTGCCCGTGTACAGTGTGTAGTGTGTTGAGAGGCCCAGAGGAGGTTGGAGTGTGTAAGGGGAGCTTTTTTATGTATAATCATTATCACCTGACTCAGCCCTCGTCGACCAGCCAGGGTGGGCCAGGCGATCGGGCTGGCATTATCTTAGAAACAACACCTAACCTGGTTTCTCTCTAGACTTTCAACACATAAGTTTAACTAGTACTTATTGTGTACACAGATAGCCTGTGTCCATTGCATCATTTATCATTGTGACAATAGAGAAATATGGCAAATTAAGTACCCATTGTACGTGTTAAGATTAAACTAATTACATAGCTATGATTATGTAAATATATATTGGATTAAACATTTATGTAGGAATGCCTATGTATGATTTATTTGAAATACTAAAATTAATTGTATTCAACAGGTTTGACCGAATTATAATGTTCGAGTTTAACATGACAAGTCTAATTAATCCTTTAACCGCCCGGATGGCGGTTACAGTTAGTTATTTACTGACTCTATGGCATTGAGTCCGACTGATGACCCATTGTTTCTCTTGAGACTTATCTCCATTCATCTCTCTGGTGTGGTATTTTCACACATCTCGATCTCCTCCATTTTGCCGCAGATCCTCCTCAACACAGTCTCTTCACATCTTTTTTCGGTCTACTAAGTGGTCGTACTGCCTCTACATTTCCTCCTTCGTTGTTATCTATAAACAGGCATCTCCTTGTGGTATAAGAGACAGTCTTAAAGTTCCCCCAAAGTGGTGGAATGATGTGCTGGGTCGAGGATTACATGAAGACTACCACTTGAAAATTAGAAGGATGGCTGGAAACGACATGCACTTATGAATGGCAGAAGAATTCATGAGATTGAGGAACATCCTTGTAGAAGGTGGCAAGTAAAGACCAGTCTCCCTTATGAGGACGTCATTATCATTAATTATAATTTCTAATACATAATTATTTATGAATTGACAGGAGACAACGTGTGCGGTAGAGATGAGAACCAGTCACGATGATCCTCCATAACCGTACACGAGGGAACAAACTGGTATGAATTTGACAGTTTGTGAGTAAAAGTTTTTCTGCAAACTTGAACTATGTTTATAAGGTTCGAAGGGAATATTATACTTTAGGAATTATAATATGATCTTAATTAATTGCAAACCATGAGATAAATGGAACAAAAAATCCACCTGTGAAAGGAGAAAAACTGTAGGGTTTAATGTGTTGTCAATCAAGGCATGGACACTCCTCACACAGGTTCTTTTTTAAAGTAGTGCACCCCGCCGACTAGATTGGCACATGGCTCGGGTAAGGAAGGCAACAAAGAAAATGGAGAAGAGTTGGTGCTAGTACATATCCTTATTTTACCTCTAATTGGATGGGGAGAACACAGACTGGGTACCATTGTGCAAGACACTGCCGTCATGGAGTTGCCTCACAATGGCGACGAAATTTTATGGGCAGGTTTTTGTGATGACAGCTTTGATGGGACCACATTCGGCACTTGGACTCCGGTTTTTTGTTAAGTTGCTTATCAGCCCAATGTTGAGCTTCTCTCTGAAAGCTTGTTCTACCGCTTCATCCTCCAGTCGCTTTGTGTTAAAACTGCTACTGGAGGCTTGTTGCCTTCGCCGTTTTGGGGCGACGTAAAGGGAGAGTATTGCTCTGATGAGCCATGATCTATCTCACAGTGGCCTGAGCCACACATGTCTGATGATGAGACCATTTCGGCGATCTCTTTATCTGGCAATGATGTAGTCAATGTGATGCCAATGTTTGGATCGTGGGTGTTGCCACGAACCCTTGAACTTGTCGGCCTGGCTAAACAAGATGATGGTGATAATGAGGTTGTGTGCAGCACACTTGCTGAGGAAGAGTTGGCCGTTGGGATTACACTTGCCTACTCCGTTTCTCCCTATGGTTCCCTGCCATAAGTCAGCATCTCTGTCAACTCGGGCATTGAAGTCACCAAGGACCACAACCTCATCTTCTCTGGGGATAAAAGTTAGCACTCTGTCCAGACAGGTGTAAATGGCCGCTTTGATGTCATCCTCCGTATCCAGTGTTGGGGCGTATGCACTGCTGAAGAAGACATGAACTAAGTAATTCAGTGGGACTCTGAGCATCATGAAGCGCCCGTTGACCCTGACAGGCTTTCCAGTTAGCCTATGCAAGATGGACTGGTGAATAGCAAAGCCAACCCCATTCAAGTCCATAAATGCACTCTCTTTCAGCAGCAGGTTTACCCTTCCAGAAGAAGGAATAGGCAGGCAGACCCTTGTTCTGCGCGTCGACCCTCGTCGAGGAGCCAGAACTCAATAATGACTGCTACGTGGATGCTGCAGCCAAAATTTCATTAATACTAATTCGTTCTTGTAAATATTAACATTTCAGTAATTTCTGCGTTACGGCACTCGTTTATCGAATGACAAAGATTCTACTAAGAATTTCAAAATTCAGTTAAACATAACCTAAGATTTCCTTCATACCACTGCCCTATCATGGTCTGTGTGGAGACTCACTTAATGATGAAACTTGACCAAATGTTTACTAAATATTATTGACCTATCATTGTCTATGCTAAGTTTCCTTTCATCATATGTTAAAGTTACCCAAAACTTCAGTTAATATTACTGACCTCTTATAGACCATTCCAGGATTCACTTCAGTGATTATTCTCGTCTTTGTCTAAAACTTACCTGAAACTTTTTTATGAATGGTTAACCGGTCTACTCCACCACTTTTTTCCTACTGCGCGGGACATCACACACACACACCTGACCGCCATCATCAGATACCCACAGTTGGTGAGAATGAAGTCTTAGGTGAGATTCTCAAAGCATCTAACGCTATTTTTTCCTTAACACGTGCAAGAGATTCTGTAAAGCACACAGTATATAGATTAGGTGGAGGAAAATGACTTGTCAAAATTGCAGCAGAATTTACCGTATCGAGACGAGTTTGAATATTTTTAGATAATTCGTTTCCGTGTTTCTTCCGTGTCCAAATGTTGCTGTCCATGTCTTACTGTGTTCATAAGTCACTGCCCATGTCTTACCGTGTCCAAACGTGCCTGCCCAAGTTCTTACCGTATCAAAATCGGGCTTGGATCAATAAATAAGTGAAGCTGATTATAAATAATTCCACTATTTTGAGTAATTGTATTTGTAATTGAATTTTGAAAATAAAAAGTAATTGTAATTTACTGTTTGAGTTTAATTCAATTAAAATTACATCGGGAGACTGGGGCGTTATGAAGGATTACTGAAATAATGACAAAAGTAAAATAGGTGAGAATAAAGTGTCAGTCAGGCCCAATACTCGTACGGCAAGTCGCCCAATGTAGAGCCCATTGTGATGCTCGTCGCTCAGTACCGATGCTGCCACGTCCGAGGATTCAGTGGTGTGGCTAAAGTTGAGATTCTTATTAGTAGGGAAAACAAGAACAAGAAATTATCTCATACGGAAATTGTAGCGCTAAATGAAGTTGTGACAGTTCTTGATTCATTTAGGGAGGCAATGGAAGGAGTTGGAGGAGAGAAGGTCACCATCTCAACAATTGGACCAGTAAGTCTTGGTCTAGACAAGAGCAATCTTTGCAACAGTTGCTTGATTCAGGTTTATCCTACTGTGAAAATTTGGCTAAAATATTATAAGATGCAGTGAAACAAAGTCGTGATCCATTACTGAAGATGACTGACAGTTTAGCAGCATCCTTCTTTGATCCTCGATTAAAGTTGGATTGGTTGCCATCTCATGGGAAAACAAATGTCCTTCGACGGATCAAGATATTACTTGCAAAAACTGAGTCCCAGTCCGAAATACTGAGGGGAACAATGGGGAAAATGACCAAGAGTTTGAATCATCTGGACCCACGCAAAGTTTACAAAAGAGGCCTTCCCTTTTTTCCTCCACATCCCCTGCAGCTAGAGGTGAACAGAAGTCACACACACACACACACACACACACACACACACACATGAATTTGAGCAAGTATAGACGGAGTATATAGGGGAGGGTTGTTTTCTCTTCGAAGTGGTCCCTTGGCCTATTGGAGGGACTTTGGCGCGCCTGGCCAGAGAAATGTTGGACTTTATTGTACGGCCACCTCAGAACTGTCAGAGAGAGTATTTAGTGTACCGAATGGTTTATACACTCCTAACAGAGCGCAGCTAGGAGTTGCAACCTTCAAGGAACTTTTGCTGATTAAGTCAAACAAAGAAATATTTGAGTAACTTCCATGTTGGTGAATTAAATAGTAATAAATTGTAATGACAGAAAATGTTATAAGTAGTTAATTGCAATATGTCATGTAATTTATATAATTGGAATTTTAAAGTATTGGGAATCAATTAATTGTAATTGTATTTGTAATTTAAATTTTAGAAGAGTAATTGACATTGTAATTGCCCTTAAATAATGTAATTAGTCCAAGTCTGGTCCAAATTTTGCCGTCCATGTTTTACCGTGTCCAAATTTTGCCGTCCATGTTTTACCGTGTCCAAATTTTGCCGTCAATGTTTTACCGTGTCCAAATTTTGCCGTCAATGTTTTACCGTGTCCAAATTTTGCCGTCGATGTCTCACCGTGTTTAAATTTTGCCGTCCATGTCTTACCGTGTCCAAATGCCTTTACCCACGTCTTACCGTGTCCAATAGTTGCTAGGCAGATGAAACTGAAATGATAAGCGAAAAAAGTTTATACGTCCAGTTGAATTAATTATACTGTAATTACCTGTCCCCAAAGTTGAAATTATTAGTTAAGAACTGTGACCAGACATAAATCTACATTCTATAATCATAATACTTCCTTGAGTTAAATGTACAGTATATATCAGGTGTCTTCAAGAGGGCTCAGGTTCTCAACTGGCTCAGCCATGTTAATATCGTTATTATTATTCATTCTTTATCTTTATTTTTCTGGCTAAATAAATTGTTTCAATGTCAATATTAAAATCCAATTATTATTATTAGTAGTAGTAGTAATAGCTTCTACAGTCACCATAAAATAATATAGTTTAATTCGGGAACTCTTTAAGTGGCAAGTTCTAAGGTAAAGTCATCTTGGTCTTTTCTGGTTTTATTGTAAAATACAGACGATGTACACTGTAGCGCAATGGTAGCGTAGTCGGCTCACATCCGAAAGATCCCCGGTACGATTCCTGGGCAGGGTGAGAAATTAGGCAGGTCTCTTTACTCCCGTTGCCTCTGTTCACCTAGCAGTGAGTAGGAACCTAGTTGTAAAACGGCTGGTGTGGGTCGCATCCTGGGAATGGTGTAATGCAATAACACCTGAGGAACAACTCTCAAAGATTTGGGACTTGTGCCCGAGATATGGGTGTAAACCCGACAACCAGAGACAAAGCAAACTTGAATGAACTTGAAACTGAGAAGATCTGAGAGGATATTACGTGAGTCATCTCCAGGGAAGAAATGTGAGTAACACTTGGAGGCTGCCTTCAGTTAAGTGGTACGCTTCCCTGTTCAGTGGTTCTGAGCTAACTCTCCCCCCCCCCCCCCGTGGGTTGCTCTGGTCTCTTCCCCCCCCCCCCCCCCCCCCCGTGGGTTGCTCTGGCTGGTAGCAACGGCTTGTATACATTGACCTCATTATGGTTTGACCCTTTGATGAAGTTGCTAAGTTGAAGCCTCACCCGTTGTGCTAAATAATGTGACCCTGAGTCGACCCGGTGTTGTGATTAATGAGTTGACCCTGGCTAGCCCTTTGAGGAAGAGACGAGACAAGCACCATCTTGTTATGTCTAGGAATGTGTCATATACCTGTGCATCTTGTGGTGTATAACACTAGGGCTAGCCCTTTGAGGAAGAGACGAGACAAGCACCATCTTGTTATGTCTAGGAATGTGTCATATACCTGTGCAGTCCTGTATAACACACTCTAACAACACGTGGCGACCATTTATATAAAACGTAAATTTGAAATTTTTTATTATTGCTCGACTTTTTTTTCCTGTAATTAAGTAAAAAAATGGACATTATTACTTGACATGTACCTGAAAACGACTTAATGATCTTTTGAAATTGCTTAATCCGAGTGTAATTAATGGTTTCATAAAAGGTGAAATGAGAAGGGCAGGTAATCAAGCCAAGGCAGGTAATAATGAATAGTTATGTTGCCTCCTGATATGATTCAAAAAAGAAAATTATATTAGGATCGTATTTGGACGCGTAGAAAATTACTGATGGTTAAATCTTTCCAGTTTGGGAAAATTTTCAGTCATAAATGCGGGATGTTTTTTTTTTTGTTTTTAATTACGCTACCATTGACGCCTCAGGAAACGTTAATAAATAGTGCTGGACATTTTTATTTGCATATTTTTTTTAAATGCCAGAAAACAATTTAAGTCAAGAGTGAACATTTTTTAAATATACAATCGTTGAAATGCCAGAAAACACAGGAAATTAGTGGAGGACATTTTTACGTACAATACATAATTTTTGCAATGTCAATAAATATTCAAAGCCATGAGTGAACATTTTTTTTTATATACAACCCTTGAAATGTCAGAAATTATTGAGAATTAACACGAGACATATTGAATCAGTCACTGAAATGTCATAAAACACTGGCAGTCAATGATTAGTTCCTAATAGATAAATTAACTTTCTCTTTCAATCTTTTCAAATGTTAAAATTTAATTATAAAGAATGAATAAATGATACTCTCCCTCAGGTGTCGAGAAGCATATCGACAATAAAAAAATAGATCGACACTTAAACCTTGACACGCGACGATGAAGGGTCTATTAACACTAGAAATAAAAGAAAGGATTAGAATGATGGACGATTAGGAGGGCTGGTGGTGATGGACGATTAGGAGGGCTGGTGGTGATGGACGATTGGGAGGACTGGTGGTGATGGACGATTGGGAGGGCTGGTGGTGGTGGACGATTAGGAATATGGTGGTGCACAATAAACTCGCCGCTGTAAGTGGCAGAAACAATAAACAAAAAAGACACCCACTCTGTACACTAACCACACCACCACACAACACCACCACACAACACCACCACCACACAACACCACCATCACACAACACCACCACACAACACCACCACACAACACCACCACCATCACACAACACCACCACACAACACCACCACACAACACCACCACCATCACACAACACCACCACACAACGCCACACATACACCAACCACATCGCTACACCTACACCAACCACACCACATATAAACCAACCACACCACCACTACCACATCTACTCCAACACTACACCAACAATAAACCATACGTACACCAACACTACACCACACCAACACCACACCAACACTACACCACACCAACACTACACCACACCAACACTACACCACACCACACCAACACTACACCACACCAACACTACACCACACCAACACTACACCACACCACACCAACACTACACCACACCAACACTACACCGTCCCGAATGAAGAAGCAACCTCGTGTTTTATCAGTGACTTCTTATTCATCTTAACACGTAGGCAATTTTGTGTACGTTGATGGTATGGTACTCTCTCTCTCTCTCTCTCTCTCTCTCTCTCTCTCTCTCTCTCTCTCTCTCTCTCTCTCTCTCTCTCTCTCTCTCTCTCTCAACATATATGATAGAGAAACAAAACGTGAAAACAATTTGTATTTTAAAGTGTCCACAGTGTCTTGTGTTACATCAACTAAAAATGAGGTCTTTTATTTTCTCGTGTGTGTGTGTGTGTGTGTGTGTGTGTGTGTGTGTGAGTGCGTGTGTGTGTGTGTGTGTGTGTGTGTGTGTGTGTGTGTGTGTGTGTGTGTGTGTGTGTGTGCGTGTGAGTGCGTGCGTGTGTGTGTGTGTGTGTGTGTGTGTGTGTGTGTGTGTGTGTGAGTGCGCGTGTGTGTGTGTGTGTGTGTGTGTGTGTGTGTGTGTGTGTGTGTGTGTTCTCCATGGAGATTGAGTAAATACAGGGAAGGGGAAAGATACGTGGAGTGGTAAATACAGGGAGAGGAAAAGATGGATAGTTAGGTTTAGAGAGATGTAGCCAGAGAGAGGTAAAGTATATAGAGAGAGAGAGAGCTGCGGCTGCCGAGTAGATGCAAATCTCGTCTCGTGTCTTTAAAGGTTATTGGTTCAAGCCTGAGGCACTACCAGAATGTAAATGGGAACCTAACTTTATTCGGGGAAGGTGTTTAAAGTGAATGCACCCTTCGCTTCCTGCCCTAAGGGTTGTTGGTTCATCCCTCGTCAACTCGGCTGTTAATGGGTACTTGAAGTTAGTTGAAGATCGTCGAGAGGAGTTCTGTCTACCCCCCCTTGTTTACCAGGAGTTCGTATTCAGTGCGCTATTGACCTTTTGGAAGGGAGGGTTTTATTTGTGTCATGAATATATAGGAGATCTTTCATATTTTACTGTGTATAAAGAATGTTTTAGGTTGTAATGTTTCACCATACTATGACCATTCTTTTCGCTACACAAAGTATTACCACAACAACCATTATGATTACTACCATTACCACCACCTTAACCATCACAGTGACTACCACCACCTCAGCTACCATTGTCACCACTACAAAGACAATTACCACCACAGTCATTCCTACCAACACTACAGCTACCATCACCACCACCTCAACATACCAAGAGGTCTCCTGGTAGGTTTAAATTGTATCAGAAGCTTAAAATTACACAGAGTAGCACCAGTCCCTCACAAAAAGACAGTCACTCACAAGATGCAGTCACCCACAGCAAGATAGACCCTCACAGGAAGACAGTCACTCACAAGATACAGTCACCCACAGCAAGATAGTTCCTCACAGGAAGACAGTCACTCACAAGATACACTCACCCACAGCAAGATAGTCCCTCACAGGAAGACACAGTCACTCACAGCAAGCCAGTCACTCACAGCAAGCCACAGTCACTTCAGCGCCAGTTTACCTGAGACACAGTTTACCTTATGACAGTAGCTACTTCAGCAGTATACCTTGGTGACAGTTTACCTAAGAGGTAGTTTACCCTACAGGTCGTTACTTTAGGGTACTTGATATATCAGTGATAGTATACTGTATAGTTATTTATAAAGTATACGAGTACAGTTCAGAATAATTTTTCGTATAGTACTTCGTGAACTATAATTTAGGATCTAGGACCATAATTTTCCTACTTTCCATGGAAATTTATATATTTTTATTTATTATATATTACTCTATTCTGTATTGTTTTTCATAATTATAGTTACCGTATATAATAGACTTAATAAATTATAATTTATCATACACACGAACACACAGATTAACGCTTCCCGACTCTCAAAAAAAATAAAATAAAATAAAATATATATCAAATAAAATAAATAACTCAACAGCAAGTGAAAATATACGTGTTTTAGAGGATGGACAATGGCCCACAGTGCACAAGTCACATTATATATAGAAATTAATGCTTGGGGCTTTTAGTAAGATGTATCTGGGACGGCTTTCATCATAATTGGTGTAAATTTCACCAAACACGAGCTGAACACATACTGGGGGGGGGGGAGGTGTTTGATCTTTGCCTTCGGTGACATCTTTAAAAACTCAAAATGGAAGAGAAAATTGGAATTGAATAAGTAATGATTAATTGGGGAATCTATGCAAGAAGGAGAAGAAGAGTAAGTGGAGGAAGAGTAAGAGGAGGAAGAGTAAGAGGAAGAAGAGTAAGAGGAGGAAGAGTAAGAGGAAGAAGAGTAAGAGGAGGAAGAGTAAGAGGAAGAAGAGTAAGAGGAGGAAGAGTAAGAGGAGGAAGAGTAAGAGGAGGAAGAGTAAGAGGAGGAAGAGTAAGAGGAGGAAGAGTAAGAGGAGGAAGAGTAAGAGGAGGAAGAGTAAGAGGAGGAAGAGTAAGAGGAGGAAGAGTAAGAGGAAGAAGAGTAAGAGGAGGAAGAGTAAGAGGAGGAAGAGTAAGAGGAGGAAGAGTAAGAGGAAGAAGAGTAAGAGGAGGAAGAGTAAGAGGAGGAAGAGTAAGAGGAGGAAGAGTAAGAGGAAGAAGAGTAAGAGGAGGAAGAGTAAGAGGAAGAAGAGTAAGAGGAGGAAGAGTAAGAGGAGGAAGAGTAAGAGGAAGAAGAGTAAGAGGAGGAAGAGTAAGAGGAGGAAGAGTAAGAGGAGGAAGAGTAAGAGGAAGAAGAGTAAGAGGAGGAAGAGTAAGAGGAAGAAGAGTAAGAGGAAGAAGAGTAAGAGGAGGAAGAGTAAGAGGAGGAAGAGTAAGAGGAAGAAGAGTAAGAGGAAGAAGAGTAAGAGGAGGAAGAGTAAGAGGAAGAAGAGTAAGAGGAGGAAGAGTAAGAGGAGGAAGAGTAAGAGGAGGAAGAGTAAGAGGAGGAAGAGTAAGAGGAGGAAGAGTAAGAGGAAGAAGAGTAAGAGGAGGAAGAGTAAGAGGAGGAAGAGTAAGAGGAGGAAGAGTAAGAGGAAGAAGAGTAAGAGGAGGAAGAGTTAGAGGAAGAAGAGTAAGAGGAGGAAGAGTAAGAGGAAGAAGAGTAAGAGGAGGAAGAGTAAGAGGAAGAAGAGTAAGAGGAGGAAGAGTAAGAGGAGGAAGAGTAAGAGGAAGAAGAGTAAGAGGAAGAAGAGTAAGAGGAGGAAGAGTAAGAGGAAGAAGAGTAAGAGGAGGAAGAGTAAGAGGAAGAAGAGTAAGTGGAGGAAGAGTAAGAGGAGGAAGAGTAAGAGGAAGAAGAGTAAGAGGAGGAAGAGTAAGAGGAGGAAGAGTAAGAGGAGGAAGACACATCCACTAGTTATTACAATTAAGAATATTTAATGAATAATTTGGCTTCATCTTATAAATCCAAGAACCACCACACCTGATTTGACTGATGGCTGTTCCTTTTAACTATTGAGGGATACATATTATTATTTTTTTTTTTTATAAATATAAGTTTAACGCAGACCATTAGCAATTTTTGGTATCATATTATTTTTTTTTCTCTCCTGGTTTGCTGATGTATCGCCTTGAACTTTTAGCACCAGGTCGTCACATCCACCCGGGAATGAGGAACATGTCTTGAGAAATACGAAAATAATCAGTAACTTAGAGCAAATTACACTTTATTTAAGGATGTGTTTTGGCAGTGAACACAGACAGGTGGTGAGGCGTTATTTTTCATAATGAGGGTCTTGCTACTCCCTTGATAGTGTCGGCTTCCGCTGCACCCCCCCCCCCCCCACACACTCCTCTCCCCCCACACACCCTCCCCCCCCCCCCCACACACCCTCCCCTCCCCTAACACACCCTCGCCCACACTCTCTCCAACCTCCACACATCTCCTCTCCCCTCCCTCACATCATACACCGTCTCCCCACCCCCACACATCCTCCCCTCCCACACACACCCTCCTCTCCCCCTTCACACACCTTATTTAATATCCACAGTACCTCACTCAACACCGCCTCCCCCCACCTAATCTAACCTACTTCACCACTCGTATCAAAGTTAAAGGAATTAATTATAACACTGATTCACACCCGTATATAGGCGATCCATCACTACAGGTGTATATATATTGCTAATTAACTAACTACAACAAACTCCTGCCTGAATGACCCATAACTAACACCCTGGTTAACAAAATACAACAACCAAGATGGACGACCCATAACTCGAGAGATTAATTCCGTAGACTACATCTACCTGGTGGCACACACTATAAACTCCCTTCCTTCCATCTCTAATCTTCTTTCATAACTTTTCTCTACAAATAAAGGAGAAAGAGGATGAGGAAGAAGAAAAAGGAAGACACGGAAGAGGAAGAATAAGAGACGAAGTAGAAGAGGATGAGGATGTGGAAAAAGAACAACAAGAACAAGAAAAGGAGGAGAAGAGGAAGAGGAGGAGGAAGAGTTGAGTGACTTACCCCACACCTGGAGTAAAGAATATGTCTCCCCTCACAACCACCAACTCGGTACTTGTCCGAAGAAGAATTATTAGTGCTTCCTTCCTGGCAAGTCCCACAGTCATGATCACTAAGAGCACTGGGTTATACAAGGGTTGGTGTAGCGTGCAGGGATGATGGTGTGTTTCCTGTGAGGCAGTAGTGGTGGAGGGAGGGAGGGGGGGGGTGTGGAGGGAGGGGAGGGTGTGTGGAGGGAGGGGAGGATGTGTGTGGAGGGAAGGGAGGGTGTGTGGAGGGAGGGGAGGGTACGCAGAGGGAGGGGAGGGTACGTGTTGTGTTTAATGTACGTTTTCCAGTGTGTTTTTTATTTCATCATTAAGTCAATAAGCCCAGATGGGAACACCTCATGAAATTCTTAGGGGTGTGCCTACCGAAGTCAGACAGCTCCTTGAATACCAGACAATTGTCACTCACTCACCTACCACCTAACTCACTCATGTACTTAATTTAATCACCAAAGTACTCACTCATTCACTCTAACCAACTCACTCACTCACTCACTCACTCAGACCAACTCACTCACTCACTCACTCATTCACTCACTCTAACCAACCCACTCACCAACTCTCTCACTTACTCATTCACCAACTCTCGCTCCTCACTTTTACCAACCACTAACTCACTCACTCACTCACTCGCATTAACTCATTCGCTCGATCACTCTTACTAACCACTAACTCACTCACTCACTCACTCACTCGCATTAACTCATTCGCTCGATCACTCTTACCAACCACTAACTCAATCACTCATTTTTCAACTCTTATCAACTCACTCATTTAGGCAGCTTATAGGTAGTAGGTATTAGGCAGCTACCAAACAGGGAGGTACTACCGCCTGGGAAGATATTGGAAGCATAATGTGTTGTCTAATGGTAGACCCTGCTGCCATATGGCATCACGAAAATTGTGACCAAGTCCCAGGTTGTTGATCTGACTTTCTGCCTCATTTACACACAATTGCAGGGACCCAATTGTTTCTCTTACCATTGACAACACAACATACATATATTGTTCCTCACTTTTGATTTTTTTTTTCATTTTTTATTTCTTTGTGGTTCTTTATTATTTTATTATTATTATTATTATTATTATTATTATTATTATTATTATTATTATATTTTCTCCCCCCAGGCCCCGATGTGGGTCAGTGACCTGTGCCCGGGTGGGCTAATTCCCGTAAAATAAAAAAGAAAAAAAACGCAATCACTCTTATCAAGTCACTCACTCTTATCAACTCACTCACTCACTCACTCACTCACCCTTACCAAACACCCACACGCGTATTTGGACACTTTCTTTCAACATCAAAATCTAAAGCCAAAACAAATGAAAATCTTGGATGACGTGTTGAGACGTATTTTCCTCCTCAGAAAGTTATCCGTGTAAAAATCAGGTCGAGAGTTTTGGGCTTTCCCCATGTTCTTGTTTGTAACAGCCTCGAGAAGTTGACAATTGTTGGTGTTGAAGTGAGTTATGACCAGCGAGGGTATTGGCCGTCTTCCTCTTATGCTTCTCTGACTCATTCCCAGCTGTTACTGACCTTATTCTTGTTCTTCAAAGATTCATACCTCTGATTTTTCACTGACTCATTTCCAACTATTGCGGGATCCGTTTCTGCCACACCAAGAATTCTTACACTATAGAAGGATATCCCACGTAATGTTTCCAAACGGCTGGGGAATGGCATGCACATTAATCCCATTCTGCCTTACGCGAGATTGTGCGATAACACCAGATTATTAAATAAAACAATTTATGTATAGTCAGTGGGTTATTGACATCCAACTTTTGATATCTAGGGATAATTTATCAAAGTTACACAGTTTATTTTGCAGTAAAGTTAAATATTTGCTTACTTAAGGCAATATTCTCCCTTCATGGTTCTTTGGTAAGAGCGATGGTAGTGGCTACCGTACAGCTTTACACCAATTGGGTCTCTTTTGTTTTTATGTACCGTATCTAAAAAAATATATAAATATGTTTTTGAATGTAGATTTTTCTTGATGAATCTAAAAAGAAGATACATTATATTTATTAGGTGAACGTGCTTGCCCATTGGAGTTAGCTATCCTTGTACAGTATTAGAGTCCTTGGCCACTCTCGCCCTAATGTGTCCCCCATAAACCCTTATATATTTATGGGATCGCCTGAAGATTCTCCTCCTCCAGCTTATTACAACTAAAACATTCACCATCCTAACACTATTATGGGAATTGCTTTTGTCTGTTTTGCCTTGTTAGTTTAGGTTGTGTTAGGTCATATTAAGTGAGGTTGTGATAGGTTAGGATAGGATAGATTGGACTAGTTTTAGGGTGGTTTAATCTTTAGGTGTTTTAAGCTGGTGGTGAGAATAATTAAGCCGTTTTCCTCAATCATCTATATTTAAGGAATGATCTTTTTTACTTCCTTCGTTCTAAAAATAAGGCAAAGGTCACACGTGAAATAATCTTGATATTCTCCTCCTTTCCTCACTCCTTCACTTCTCTGAGACAGTGTTGGTGGTAAGCTAAAATGTAGTTGGTGTTCCCGCAGAGTTTTGTTATCCTGTGTGTGTGTGTGTGTGTGTGCGCGGAGTAAGTATTCATAGTGGTTTGAGATTCAGTATATTTTCATAGTTTTATCTTTCCCTTGATATAAGTTGAACAAGTATCAAGGAGAGGTGACGATAAGTGTTAGGTGATGCTTCCTGTACGTGTTGCTGCTGAAATAAATGATTTGTTTATTTACACTAACTATTTTGTATGCAAAGAGCACAACAACAATATTGACATGGGTGAACTCCTCAGGTGGTGCCGCTATCTTGAAAGGCTTCTGATAATCACCAATATCTGCTGTAAAAATCGTCAACTCCCACGGAAAATGATCTTCCTCACTACAATAACATACATGGTAGTCATAAGTACACATTGAACTGTTCCTGCCACGTTTACATATTATTATTATTATTTATATTGATTCATAGTTTTTTAAGAGGACATAGTTACTCATGTTCAATAAAATGACGAAGAAGGAAGTTAAGGAAGGTCATTTGCAGATATTATGTTATGTTAATTTACAAAAAAAATAAATAAAAATAAAGAAACAATCAGACAGTATTAAGCCACAATGGTGAAGTAATATTTCACTGGTGGGGAGGGGAGGTGGAAGAGGGGGAAACGGAGAGGAGAGGAGGTTAGGGTACTGGAAGTTGTAGCTGTTAGGTCAGGTCAGGTCAGGTCAGGTTAGGTTAGGTTAGTAATGAACTTTTTTTTATCTAGTTTTTTTTTGTTGTAGTATGATTTTCTACATGATTCTTCTTATAGTCACTCCAATTTGAATTCCCGAAACAGTGTGTAGGAAAATTGTAGCTATTTCGTATTTGTGTTTATTTACAACGATTACCTAAATATTTTTAAATTTAACACGTCCTCACCTGAATGATAAACTTTAAGAATAACTGAGATAATATACAATCCAGTTATCTAAATAGATTCCAAATTTACTCTTTATTAAAATTAGACATTTCCTCGACACGTCTGTTAAATTTATGAGTATTTATGTTTCGAGACATTACGGCGTAGTTTTATATCAGGTTATCAATAGTCCACGTCCCGTCTTCCCTAGACCACTTTGGACCTTGAGATTGAGATTAGGTGAGGCACATTACTGCTGACCGAGTGTGAAGGTAATCCCTAGTTGTGGACTGTAAATAACGTCAGTCATTACGTCTGTTATAATACCAACTGTCGGATAAACTAACATATAAGACAAAACATCAACACATCAGCAACTACTTGTAAAAAGTTTTGTATTGTTCACTAGTATCAGTTCAGGTAACAGAGCAGGTGCAGGAACAGTTACAGGTAAGAGCAGGTACAATTACAGGTGAGAGAGCAGGTACAGGTACAGTTACAGGTAAAAGAGCAGGTGCAGGTACAGAGGAAAGATAAAGTGATAGCCAGAGAGGAGAAGGTTACATACTGTTATCTACAATACCATAAATTGTATAATTCTTCACATATCACTTTAATGATTCTCTGTACCAAGACTTTTCTCATCGGAGTTATAGCAAAATAAACATTGTTGATTTTAACTCTTACGAAATCTAAACAATAACATTTAAAAAGTTCTATTATATTGTGTGAATGGATTTTTCGTTTCAATTCCTGTAATCTTTGCCAACTGTATGTTTGTCAGTCATAAGTGGTTCTTGTTTTCTGTCAAGACCGTGTTTACGTCTTCTAAGTGTATATGTTCTTGGTGGCGTCTTGCATTATTCTACCATCTAAATCAAAGTTTATCATAATGTGTGGTCTTCGTCGTGAGTGGCATGTATTGTTGTTTTGCCTTGTGTGTGTGTGTGTGTGTGTGTGCGCGCAACTTTGTAGATAAAGGAGGCACCTCAAGGCACTTGAAAACTTTCATTAACATATTCTACGTTCCCTCCTCCGAGTTCGCTGGGAAGAGAAGAGAACAAATGCCAGTATTCTCGCTGACACCAACTGTAGGAGCATCGAGGCTACCATTATCCATGAACAACTACGCTGGACTGGCCATGTTACCCGCATGGATGACAGTAAACTGCCAAAGCAGCTACTTTACAGTCACCTAACGAATGGTAAACTTAACGCTGGGGGACAACTGAAGGTTAGCCCGACTGCATACCGAGGCAGACAAGCGTCAGCGCCGGAAAGACGCTTCCGCCGCCCTTCCCGCACTAGATGTAGCCCTCCACACGTACAACATCTGTGGACGGCCCTGCCGGTCCCGTATCGGCCTTTCGAGTAACCCCGAGCTCAGCAACGAAGGTGACACACCTTAATAACTCACATCATTGTATCAGCTGGATGATCATCATACTCGATTTCGAGTGGCAGCAGAGTAGTGGTGTGTGCATTATGTTTGGTTGTGTGTGTATTTTGTTTGGTTGTGTGTGTATTTTGTTTGGTTGTGTAGGGGATGTTTTGTGTGCGTGAATGTGTGTGTGGGGGTGTGTGCGTGCGTGTGTTTCAAGATAAAGATTCAGTTTGCGATTACTGGCTTCAAATAATTGTAATGTGTGTTACTCGAGGCAGACAACCACACCTGGAACACTGGAGGGGAGATAAGAGGGGGTGGTTGTGGTGCATTAGAGGTAGACCCGGTGGTGGTGATGGGATGAGTGGGAGGTTGTGGTGGTGATGGGATGAGTGGGAGGTTGTGGTGGTGATGGGATGAGTGGGAGGTTGTGGTGGTGATGGGATGAGTGGGAGGTTGTGGTGGTGATGGGATGAGAGGGAGGTTGTGGAGGTGGTGATGGGTATGAGTGGGATGTTATGGTGGTGATGAAATGAGTGGGAAGTTGTGGTGGTGATGGGATGAGTGGGTGGTTGTGGTGGTGATGGTGGGATGGAGAGATTGTGATGGTTACGGTTATTGTGAGATGGGTGGTAGTGCTGGCGGTGGCGGCGGTGGTAGTACGGTAGCTGCGGCGGCGACGGCGGTAGTATGGTAGCTGCGGAGGCGGCCGATTAAAGTTTTAGGTTAGATGAGGAAAAAATATGTCTCAGAAAGGAAGGAAAAAATTAGTTTCAGGGTTTTCTTGACCACTCGGCAATCTGTATAATAATTTACCTGATAAAGACCATCAAGAGAATACATAATTCGGAAGTACAAAAAAACATCGTAAATGATGATAATATTACTAATTATTTTTACAAGAACAGATTGGCTGTTCTTGGAAGCTATTATGTTATTATTTGTATTTTTGTAGCATTAATTATAATTATCTATCGCTAATTCTCAACTATAATTTGTTTCAGATGGTTTTTGTGTTCTTGCGACCATCATTAACAAGATCGGGAACTTTGAACAAGTGGTAGAAGAAAACAAATCTGTATTACACAGTGGTGAGATGACGACCCTGCAGTGTATAGATAAGTGAGTTATTTCGTTCTCTGGACATATCCACAGAAAGTAAAGGAGTCTTGAGGATGCTGTTTTTTGGGCGTTGTGTGAAATGAGAAAAACTCGGCCCTAAAAAGCAATAATATATACTGTAAGTGTTTGCGTCGGTGTGTATCATACGCGTAACTAAGACAGTTCTGCTTGAGTATTATGACCCCCCGAGCCAGAGAATACTGGTGCCGTGTGAGTGTTTGTGTTGGAGGGAAGTTGTGGTACTATGACATCCCTGGGAAAAGACAGCAGTGTCATTATGACTTCCGTGACAGAAGACAGCAGCGTCAGGGTGACATCGACGACAGAAGAGTCCGTGACCGAACAAGCTACGCCCTTGTTAACGGGATGTGTGGACCTAAGTAACATCGTGGAGATATCGCCAAGGTAATGTGACTAATTTTGTTGTTATCACTCACTCATCTTCACCCTAAACAATGGGGTCAGTCCCATGTCTACCAGAGTGTCTTCCATTTGCCGAACAATCACTTCATTAGTTAATCCAGGCGGCCTCTTCAGGTGAGAGGGTTGGTGACCACAGCCCTCCACACCAAACGTTTACAGGTTAACTTCATCATTCCTCCCAGATCTCAATATGTCACCGGTAATCATAACTTTTAATTTCATTCTTCCATCATAGTCTTTGCCTTTCCTTCGTCGCTAATTATGGTATGGTCAAAGTATCTCATTTTACTTCTACACATTTCAGATATTTCTCTCGTTGTTCATGCCAGTCTTTGCACTTAATTTGTCTTTTCATCAGTTTAAACTTTGCATTTCCCTGCGATGGCCTCTACCTTCCTCAGGCTATGCGCTAAGAGTGCCCACGCTTCTGTATAACTCTAGTCGTCGGTACTGAAGCCAACGGTGTAGTGGCTCTATACCTACATATATGACATTCAAGACTTAAGTAATCCCACCATAGATTCTGGTCTGCCCAATGCTTGTACAGTTGTCTCGAAGATCAACATTTGAGGGGCGGGACCTGCCACCGCACCCTCACTGGCAAGCTGTTAAGCACACACACACACACATGTACACCAAAGTCCAGACAGGTGTGTGGGCATATGTCAAGCTTGTACTATTAACCAGCAGCACTATACAGTACGTCATTATTATCTTCCGAGTCTCCATCAACAGGTAAGTTTTGTCTTATTGGTTGTGAGACGATTAACGTTGTCTTGTACGAGATGACCGCTTGTGTTATATAGATTTTCTTTTCTTTGGAAAAGGTTGAATTTTAAACGAAAATATTGAACCTTTTAAGGTCTTAGTTTGAGAGCCCAGTGTTGACTTGATATTGTCGTGTGTGTGTGTGTGTGTGTGTGTGTGTGTACACAAAAACACTACACACCCACACAGTAATAAGTCGTGACAGTCACCTCGTACAGTCAGACACAAGAGCTGACAGTCACCTCTTACAGTCATGAGCCAGGCCACATTAGTCGCCAGCAGACAGTATAAAATTCTCCCTTTATATGTTAAGTTATGGGGAAGCCAGAGAGGGGAGTCAGGGTGGCGGGCCTGTGTATTGATTAGTTTACTACCGTCGTCTCTGGCTTCTTGCTGTAACAGGATACGCCTCGGTGAGCTGCAGGGCAAGTCATAGAAACGATACTGGGGTAATTGTACTCTCCTGCCTGTTATTGCCGGGTTGAAGTATGACCTACGTTCCTCCTCCTACCTACAGCTTTTATATAAACTGGAAGGCAGTGGGAATACACTGAGTTTTATATTTGTTATTAATATTTTCATTGTTATTGTTGTCTGTTAGACTTAGGCGTATGCCAATAGTTTGCTGGACACACACACACCGTCCGCGAATTGCCGTTCGACACCACAACCACATCCTGCCCGTACTGATTAGCTATAAGAACAGCCCAGTCCCAACCATTGTAAAACTTATCAACAACTAGTAATCAACCAGTGTATTCACTCCCAGCTACTCTTATCTTTTAGCACTGTCACCATGTTAAAATGCCATGTAGTAAGACCTTCTCCTCACCAAGTTATTATATATCATATCTGTACCGCTTATGTTACTTGTATATTATTTAGCAATCAAGAGACCCATTCCCCAATTATGTAACTATATTTTCAACCTTCCGGCTGCAATGCTCTTTCAATAAACCGTTTATTATTATTATTATATGAATTAGTATTAAACACATCTGTGCAAATGGCTAATATCACTCCATTAGTGCCATGAGTTATATGTTTTATACCAGACTTTATAACATAACAATGGAGGAAACTGCAGCGGGCCATACTGGGCAGTTCCGTTTACACCCAACCCCTATTGCTCATTTATCCATCTATCCTATGTTTCAAGCCATCCAGCGTATTCGAGTTAATGATGATGTTTGGTAACTTGTTCCATTCATCCACTACTCTATTTCCAAACCAATGTTTACCTCTCGTGCGCCTAAATCTAAAATTGTCTTAATTTTAAACGATTGTTACGAGTTCGCTCCTGGTTGGATAGTTTGCGTACCTTTGTTATATCACCTTTGTTTAGCCCTGACTTCCAATTATACATCTCGATCATATCGCCCCTCTACATCTCTTGAGGGAGTGCAAATTAAGACGCTTTAACCTGCCTCTGTACTCAAGGTTCCTAATGCCCTGGATTAGTCTTGTCATTCTCCTTTGAATTCTTTCTAGGGATTCTATATCCATTAAGTAGTACGTGACCAGAATTGAACTGCGTAATCCAAGTGAGGTCTCACTAGCGCAAGATATAGTTTTAGAATAACCTCGCTAGTCTTGTAACTAACACTCCTTTGTATGAACCCAAGTACTTTGTTAGCCTTGTTTCGAGCACATACACATTGTTGACTTTGTTTAAGATTCCTACTTATCATTACTCCCAAATCTTTCTCACATTCGGATTTCTCTATAACAACTTTGTTCAGCTGATATCTGGTTTCTCTGCTTACATCTCCTAGACTAAGCACTTTACATTTGTCCACATTAAATTTCACCTGTGTATACAAGCTGGTTGGTAATACGGTATACGGTGTCTGTTGTCATCTACTCAGCGGCTATATAGATATGAGGGACTGTGGGTGTAATATTTATTTATCCAGGTTTGTTTTTGTATTATAACAATGTTTTTACGTGTTGTTATTCTGATATAGTTTATAATGGGAAGAGTTTACACCTACTATGAACCAAGTGTCGAGAGGCTTTTGACGTTGACTCTGGGTGAGAGAGGTGATCATTAATTTTGGAGAATGTATTTATCATTTTCGCCAATGATAATTTCACCGATATGGTTGACAGTAGCGGATGTCTTAACTACAGTGTGGGTGACTGGCTATACTATTATTCAGAGTGGGAGGAGAGTGACTCACTGGACCACTTGGCTGTGTGACACATCATATGGAGGTGTTCCCAGTGCCCCCCTCCCCCCTATTGATGTAACACCTCCTGCCTCACCTTTTACTCTATGGTTTCATTCGTAAATGTAGGTCGACTTTGACAGTATTCATGCTGTTAGGTCGTTAACCATAGTTAGTATGTATGTATGTATGTAATGTGTGTGTGTGTGTGTGTGTGTGTGTGTGTAATGTATGTGTGTGTGTATAATGCAATTTAATATATATATATTTCATGTAGATTCACAATGAAAACGTGAATAAGATAAATCTTGATAAAATCACAGGGAAAAGGGAAACAATGGAGCACCTTAGCTTTCGTCTTTACACAAGACATCGTCAGAGGCAACTGAATTACGTGGACGGAGAGAGGCTTAAGTCCACAGGGTGACCTTACTAAACATGAGGTCAGGTCATTATCATGACATCCACTAATCCGCACACCAACACCACCACACACGCAGAGGAGCTTAAGAGAAAGGGCGACGTGACTAGTCAAGTTAAGTCCTCTATCCATCATTTAACTCCAAGGCTTTCAAAGCATTTTTAACCTTGAACTACTGCATCGACTGAAGATGAACCACATTATCGAAAGATTCATTACAAATTGAACTAATGTATCCGCTAATGCCCTATGAAAACCCGAAAAGTTGAACCACCGTCTGACTTGCCATCAGAAAGTCTTGATTATTGCATTCACATACCGAAAGCCATGGTGCTTAGGTGAACGGAAATAAAGTCATAGGAAAGAAGTCACAAAAAAGTCACAATTTTGGCGAGAAAAAGGTCACAGGAAAAATGTCACATTTTATTTAATATCCTTAACTGTAAAAGTAATAAAACAAAAAATATTTTAAGTCACTTTGTTAACTGACAATACATTACACGTAGGTTAGGTTAGGTTTTTGCTGTGACTTTTTTCATGTGACAATTTTCTGTGACGTTTTTCTGGTGACTTTTTTTCCTGGATTCGGTTCTGTGACTCAAACGGTTTGAAACGGTAGTACTCCTTCAGATTTTCTACCGGAAAATTGTCATCCGAGAATTTCGAAACGACCGGAAGCTTTCTGATAAAATCGATGGGCTTTCTAGTTAATTTCTGTTATTATAAATTCTAACATTGAATTGCAACAATAAAATTATAAATCTTTACTTAACACCATTTTATATAAATCAAATTCGAAATAAATTTTGGTATCAACAAAGCGCTCACTCTTATAATACTATATAAGACTTAATGGCTCACCCCACAAGTTGCTGCATAAAAGCTAGCAGCCCAAAATGACGGTGAAGTTACCCCAAGCTTGCACCTTAACCCGTGACGAATTCTCAAGCATAGCGAATCTCGGTGAAATTCTTATCGTACGAAACATTATGAATCCGTACGTTGACTTCTTCCTCGCCTTTTTACTGAAACACACACACACTGTTCTCAGCTGGTAAGTGGTGTCGACTCACTTTGTAGGGTATGGTAAAGCCTCTCAATGTTTCTTTCATAACACGAAGTTTTTTTTTATTGTATTTCGTCTCCAACGTAACTACCATTTACATGAGGACGTTGGTTAAAAGTATAACCATTTGAGGACAATATTTTAGCTTTAAACCTTTATGGTGTATCACTACGTAGAATTTCACTGCTTCCGGCATTTAATGCGAAGTGTACTTGATAAATGATGATTTAATGAATTCCACTAACTTCCAACATCCATCTAAGTTATTGGTTATACTTTGTCATAACCAATCAGTCATTGCCTTTGACAATAATAATAATAGAGGGGTCACAGATACGGGCAGATAATTGCACTTACGTTTATTTGGCACAACTCCATACACTGGACTTATAATTTGCATGAATAGGTCAGTCACTCACATTCGCGCCACAGTACCGTAAGTTATAAGGGAGAGTTTGTCAACCTGGAGAATTAATCGTTAGATCTATTAGGCCGGCCTGGAGTGCTCTTGTAGCAACAGGCCCTCACCAGTGATCACTTCCTTTACAGGATGCGTTAACTTGTCGCTGGACTTAACAACAATCTCGGGGATTTGCACACACAGACTCGTAGCACTGGTAGGACTGTATGGCCCCTGTTCTAAATCTGCGGAGCAGGAGGTCTTCCCTCACCCAAGGTCTAAAGCCCACTGGCTAAAATGTGGTTTTGAGGCGTGAGATGACCCCTATCGGCTGGCCGGGTGCCTTATCTCTACCTAATCAAACATTTGGGATGGGTTGTGCGGGAGGCCCAGCGCAACCCATGACAAGGCTCAAGCTAAAAACCTCCAAGAACGGTGGTTTAACGTATATTATATTGAAGACGATACTTTAAGCTATAACTCTTTGAGGACGATACTTTAAGCTATAACTCTTTGAGGACGATACTTTAAGCTATAACTCTTTCAGGACGATACTTTAAGCATAATTATATGAGGACGAGACTCTAAGCTCTAACACTTCAAGGGCGATGGTTTCTGCCAGTGGGTGTCACTTGCACAGTTTGAAAATATATTCAGTCTGGCCCGCCACCACCGTCACCGTGATCACAGAATTTAAATAGACAAAGTGTCACACATTTTCCAATTAAAACCGGCCGACTTCGAAACCAATGATGCTCTTCAAGAAGCTTTTGATACCAGCGATCTCGTCAACTTTAGTGGGGATAGTTTACTAATGGAGATGTCTTCTAACCCCTTGTGTACGGGGATATCTTTCTGCTGAATATAATCGTCTGGCGTCCCCGTAGTGAAGGGGACTGACAGCCAATAAGAATGCAACATTTGGGAATTCCTATACCTGTAAACACACTTTTTCTCGGATGAAGCATGTGATGAATTAGACACCCGAGCTTAGATCGGATGGTTGATTAATGATGCGGTCAAATAAGGTGAGTGTCTAATCTTCATGTGATCAGTCAAAATATCGTTCAAGGAAGCTGATGATCACTTCCATGAGAGTTTTAACCCTTTCATTACGGGACGCCGCTTTTAATACTTTATTTGGTTAACGTCAGACTATTTTAATTAGTACAGTGGGTTAAGGCTCTCCGTGACAAACTTTGTAGCACTGTTGTGTACCCGTACTGTACACAACTCGCACTGATACACCAAGAAGAACTTTTTCCACCTTACGAGTCTGTGAATAACGTGTGTACAGTATATTGTGAACATTTATCTGTTTATTAAATAAATGCAACAAAAAACCTTCCCTTTGTCAACTGGGAACACCTGTCCTCGCCTCTCAACACAGCTTCCTTGCCCTGTATTCATTTGGTCCACTGTAATAAGTTACAGATAATTGGCTTAACTAAGATATGACCCTATGATCCTCAAGAAGTCAAACCGCCGTTCTAGCAGTAGCTCAGGATGTCTGCCAATGCTCCTAGCAATCGATATACACTCTAGGGGGTTACACTGTGTACCATCGTGTTGCAGACAGTTTTCCTTAACTTATCAACATACACTACTTCCACCGTCCCTAGTTCCGCGATGTTTGCATCAGGGTTATGATACACGATGGCTTTGGGGTTAATGTCTAATATATCGTGTTTCATAATCCATTTTTCAACAATGCGAGATTGAGTTGTGCTACAAGGTGATACAATTTGCATAATTGTATACCCGGTAGTTATTCTTTTATTTTCATTCTAAACAGGAAGATAGTTTAGAGACACCCAATCCTGTATATTCTCAGATAGAACTTGTGTCTTGATCTTTTTCCCAAGTTCTTGTTCTCTACTATAGTACGTCTTCAAATACCCAAGATATAATATTCAAGTAACACTGAAGAATATTGGTACAGTACTGGAGTGATCTGTCTGTCAGGTTCCTACGATGTTGTGACACGTCTTGAAGTAAACCAACCATCCGAGACGGGCACTATAGTGATCTGTTTACGAGTTACTGGCAACGTATAAACAAATCTTCCACCACAATGGAATAACATTAAAAATATGTCAAATATCTTATCCTAGACGTTCATTATTACAACAATAGCGACATCTGTATCTCCCAAGATGTGTCTGTCGTGGGTACAAACTTTCCCACTAATAGGAAGGTTGTCGGATGATGTAAGTCACATCATTAATATGTCAGGAGCACTATATGCCTGAACAGGTTTCTAAAATTTTACAAGATGCCAAGTCTGTCTCACAAACTAAAATATACACATACAAGTAAAGGGCTGATAGTTATATTGACAGTGTGTGTGTGTGTGTGTGTGTGTGTGTGTGTGTGTGTGTGTGTGTGTGTGTGTGTGTGTGTGTGTAATTTCAGCAGGTGTTACAAGAACTATTATGCCTATCAGCCTACAAAGACTAACAATAAATTCTTTCTCATCTTTGATATCGTGTACTGAAGATCAAAGGCTATCTCACTGTTTTTTCTCAACAAATCAACAATCGAAAACTTTGCACCTGGACGACACCTTCTTGCTATCTACAGTATGTTTTGCCGACAGCTGTGTGTGTGTGTTGGTGTATTTAGAGATGTTCGTTTCTATAAATCGTGAGAAATTCTGGGAAATTCACCTGATTGTGATTCCCAGTACGACAACCAAAGCGAGGGCCATGTCACGAGGAGACTCACAACTCCCTTTCAATATCTGTGAGTCAGACATGGATGCGACATGTTTGTTTTTGCTTGTAATTCTAGGAAGTTATAAATAAATGTCATTCCCAGGGCAACAATATTACAGCGAGGTAGGCCACACAAAATGTTACCCTACAGACGTGACGCTGACCTACAGAGTATAAGATTCACAAGTCCTATGTGGGAGGAGACAAATGATAATGACTTGGTTACGTCACAGGTGAAAGTCAACAGTGATAGTGATATCACCGAGAGTGAGATAGTGTGTCAGGGAGCACCACGACTCTGGATCAGATAATGGTAGTACCAACAAAACTCTGCTTCTTAACGACTCATTGAATCACACCATAACAAAATATATAGAAATAAAAGTTATATTGTAATTTGAACACTCGTTCTCAAAATCTTCCCGTTGCTAGTTAATGATGTCATAGGCCTAAGTAGCGATGTCTTAACCAAAAGTGATAACTGACAGTAACATGAAGCTGATTGATCTATCCCAGTCAAGTTACCACTTAATGACCGAAGTTATTATACCATTCAAGATGACATTTAACTGATAACTGGTTAAACTATGGTGTCCTGCTGTTACCAAGGTTACTATGACACCCTGTTGTAATTAAGTGGCTATCACACCGGGCAAACTTTCCGCCATTCTCATAATTCAGTCCCACGTCAAAAAAAAAAAAAAAACGGTCCCATCACACTAGCATTTACTGTCCCGTTCTCACTCCGCCGTCGCTCAAATCAAAACAACAACAAATATGGCCGCTGGTCAAGTTGGTGTCAGCCGTGTATCACGAGAAAGGCGAGTTAAGACTTACACGGTGATGAAGAAGAAGAAGAATCGGGAGTGAAAAAGGGGGTGTTGCTTCAGTATCTCTTGTCCACAAACTTATGGTACAGTGGCTTCACAATCCATCTTGTCGGCACGTATCATTGGGGGTTCTGGTTTGCTTGGTGTAAACAAATATCAAAATGTCCAGTTGGGCGGAAATATTTCACAACGAGCAATAGTGAATCCAGAGGCGGAGGAAAATCAATACAATGAAGTCGAGTAGACGCCTCTGGGTCGTGAGGGACGTACCGGTGTCACGCTATGTGTTGAAAATGGTCAGGGAGGACTAGTGTGTGTTGAGGAGGGTCAGGGAGGACTAGTGTGTGTTGAGGAGGGTCAGGGAGGACTAGTGTGTGTTGAGGAGGGTCAGGGAGGACTAGTGTGTGTTGAGGAGGGTCAGGGAGGACTAGTGTGTGTTGAGGAGGGTCAGGGAGGACTAGTGTGTGTTGAGGAGGGTCAGGGAGGACTAGTGTGTGTTGAGGAGGGTCAGGGAGGACTAGTGTGTGTTGAGAAGAGTCAGGGAGGATTTGTTGGTGGTCGTACAGTATTTGTGACCATCCCTTTACATAACTATCCACGCTGCTGCCCTTCAAGTCTACATTCTCTCTCACTTTGTCCTCCCGCCTTCTCTGTTTCCCCTATTTCCAACTTTCCTTTTAACCTCATTGACGTAGTGTGACTTTCAATTCAAGGAACCCATCTCGTTCTTGTGCTCCCGTATTTTGACCGACTTTTGTTTTCTCGTCCTGTTCTTCTCTCAGCATCCAGAGGCACGGGGATTGTCTTGTGTATCTCACCGCCCGGCCTCAGGGTGAACTACACTTCCCTTCATATTCAGCTCATGGACCTCCTTTCGTCATAAAGCTTTCCTCGATACCCGGGTGTCCGTTCCTCAGTACCTCACCAAATTAAGTTGCCACATACTTGACGCGATGGACCCTCTCCAACTTGTTACATAACACCTACATCCCAAGCTTTGACCTGCCACTTCAAACACCATCATCCGACACAACTCTTGCCTTTAGCTTCTTCCTTTTACATAACCTCCTACATAACATTCTTTCTCAAGAGTCGTGCAGCTGCTGCCAAAAATCGGGGAGGAAATGTTCTGTACATTGAGGTAGGCCTTGTATACTGTAACTATTACACTAGATTCCTAATAATTGACTCTGGTCATAGGGTTCTTTCTGAAAGCAACAACACTGAACTCTATTTCCCAAAGATGCGTATTTTTCAACCCCAGGTAGAAACTTAGTGTAAAGACGGTGGTGTTGATGATGCTATTTTTGTGTCATGGTTTATAATTATGATATATAACATATACCAGATTTGAGAATATGAAGCGTGACGAGAAAAACAGCACGAAGGAAACCCCACTAAAATGGTGGTTATGGCAGGTTGTTAAGTCTGTGTTGGTGAAAGGATTATTAAATGTGAAGGGCAGGGGAGGGAGCGACCTGTAAATAACTAAGTTATGTTTGTCTATGTCTTCATCCTCTTAACTGTTCCTGTCCGCACTTCTTGAAGGCTCTGACACCAACACGTCGCTTCATTCTGCTCTTTTATTATGATCGGTTGAATTAGTGGTTGTTCCTTAGACCTGGTTACGGGTGCTACTAACAGAGTCCTAGGAATAGTTTCCACCGGATCAGACATTTCCTCCACGTAATCTACAAGCTTAGTCCCTAGTTTATTTTCTTTCTTTCTGGCTGCCTTGTGTGTAGTTTCGTGTAGCACCAGGATAAACTGGAGGAACTCAATGATCTTGCAGAAATTTTCCCTAGTTATTTTTCCTTCGTTATCAAACCAATTTGAGGATGTCATGTAAGTTTTGAGATCCATCTTAGTGTATCCGGCTAAAGCTTGTGCGTCGTGAACAAACACACTATTACTTGTACGCTCCACCACCTTGAAAGTTCAAATAAGTGGATCGCCTTTGGTACCTGACCTGAAAAAGGATATGAATTGTTTCCTAAACGTTTGATAGTCATCTGTTTCCTCATCAAACGCTGAAGCATACAGCAAATGCTGCTTATTTAACAAACAATGATACGTGTATAAATACCGTGCTGCTGGACACAAGTTCGACTTACTGTATCTGTGAATATCCACTTCTTCAACACTATTGTCCACGATCAATTCATATTTCAATGGCTAGATAAGAACACTGTGTTAACAAAATTCTAATATAACAAGCATGCAAGTATATATGCCAAAGAAAATAAATTCCGGGTGTGTGTGTATACTTTCTGCACCCAAGAAAAAGGCGCCTTAACATCTGTTGGACCTGTTTTAAGATAATCCAAACTAATTACATCAGTATAACATTGTGTACTAAATAGTGGTCTTAAACGCCTTAGTTGGTAATAAATACTACCCATATCTAAGCTGAGTTATGTGCATGTTATGACGATACTTTCTAGGCAAACGGGGCGGCCCACCAGCTGGCTAACTGTCGAAATAGGTGATGGATTAAAAGAGATTGTCCAGTTACTTTCTTCAATATTTTGTTTTCTTTTAACACAGCACTTAAAGTACTACTGTTAACAAATATAAGTACTAAATAACTGTAATTTACGCCATCCAGTGACTGCACCCCGCCCTAGCTAGCCTCGACCCAAGCACCCACACAGTGACCCATCACCTACCACGGTGACCCATCACCTACCACGGTGACCCATCATTACCACAGTGACCCATCATTACCACAGTGACCCATCATTACCACAGTGACCCATCACCTACCACAGTGACCCCCATCACTTACCACAGTGACCCATCATTACCACAGTGACCCATCATTACCACAGTGACCCATCATTACCACAGTGACCCATCATTACCACAGTGACCCATCATTACCACAGTGACCCATCATTACCACAGTGACCCATCATTACCACAGTGACCCATCACCTACCACAGTGACCCATCATTACCACAGTGACCCATCATTACCACAGTGACCCATCATTACCACAGTGACCCATCATTACCACAGTGACCCATCACCTACCACAGTGACCCCCATCACTTACCACAGTGACCCATCATTACCACAGTGACCCATCATTACCACAGTGACCCATCATTACCACAGTGACCCATCATTACCACAGTGACACCACCTGAAAAATTACTATCAATAGATTGTTATACAGTTTAATCGTGGTAAATCGGGAAGCATATAGACCGTATGAGGCGTTATATTTACATCTACAAATAAATGCGGGTAGTGATTGGACTGTATGTGGCGTGGTGTTTTGTGCCCGTAGACTTGTTGCAGTTTTCCCCTACCCAATATTGTTGTATAAGTTTGTTTCTATGGGGTATTGGCACCTTGGTCATGGAATACACACCCCGAATTATGAAATATATTTCCCAATCGTCTAACTTGAACGTTTCTTTTCATTATAAATTATATAAAGAATACTTCAAGCTATAATACAATGAAAAAGTTGAAGTCGATGTTCAGAATTCCCGTCACACTTACCTGCATACATACATACATACATACATACATACATACATACATACAATAAAATGCATATGAGAACATTAAATAATGATATATTGAGAAAGAACACAGGATTAAGCAGAGTGATATCAATGAATAAGAAGATAATAATTTAACGTGTAAGTCAAGCGCCAAGTGTTATATACATTATTTAACTACAGTATTGAATAAAACTACTGAGGAAGAGAGGAACAACAGCTCCAAGATTTCGACAGCATTTCAAGTATCAATTTCAGGTCAGTGTCCCTGAAGACGACTTGATATTCTGTCGAGAGCTCTTCACTCTTGCATCCATTTTCCTTCCCAGATTAACCTGTTTTGCTATTCACTTAAGTATTGTGGAGTTCCCTGAGATTATACATATATACATGGTATACATGATGATCATTATACATATTCTTTTGACTTCCCCCCCAAAATAAAATAAATAAATAAATAAACAATATATATATATATATATATATATATATATATATATATATATATATATATATATATATAATAAAAATAAACAATTAACAATAATCACCTATCATACTTATCTTTCGTACAGTGGGTGTATAATCACCACAATAACCACAGTGGCGTAATAACCCCCGCGCCCCACACTACAAATAACACCCCTGCAAAGAACATTTTTAATCAAGGACGAAAATAAATGGAACAAAAACAAGATTTGACAATGGGATTTATATATATATATATATATATATATATATATATATATATATATATATATATATATATATATATATATATATTGTATCCAGTAATTGAAAAAGGGTGGTGATTTGTGGTGGGGGGGGGGGGGGGTGCCTTACTCTGTGGGGCAGACCAAATTGTTATTCTGGGAGGGTAAACGGGATTGCGAAGGAGGAAATTATTGATATTTTTTAAGACAAAATTATTGTACTCGGGAAGGAAACGGAAGGGAAGGGACAAATGTTGATATGACCAGATAAAGTTAATAGTCGGGGCAAGTACTACTAAAGCGTTAATACTGGGAGGAGGTGGAAGATGATGACCAGGAGGAGGAGGAAGGAGAGGCGAGAGAAGAAGAGGAGGAAGAGGAAAGAAGAAAAGAGGGGGGAAGAAGAGGCGAGAGAAGAAGAGGAGGAGGGGGGAAAGAAGAAAAGAGGGGGAGGAGGAAGAGGAGGAGTGATAAGTGAGGCGTGAAGCAAGGGTAGTGGTGGTACATGAGTTTCGTTGAGCGTGGTAGTGTGCAGTCATTGTGATGCGTATTTCTTCACTTTACTGTACTTTCTTCCAAGGTTTTTAGTGGACTGTAAAATTGATGTTATTTCTGTATTATTATTATTATTATTATTATTATTATTATTATTATTATTATTTTTATTATTATTATTATTATTATTATTATTATTATTATTTTTTTTTTTTTTTTTATTATTATTGTTGTTAATGATTGTTGTTGCTGCGGGTGATTTTATTATTATTATTATTATTATTATTATTATTATTATTATATTATTATTATTATTATTATTATTATTATTATTATTATTATTATTATTGCTGTAAATTGCTGTTGATATTTTTGATAGCAGTATTAATTTTTTTTAATGGGATAGAATAGAACGAACATCATTTTCCCTGAAGAAGTTATTACGAGTTAAGAATGGCGTTTACCTCTCAAGTTTATGTTGGTCAGAGAGGAGGCAGTACTCGTCCCTCAACCAGCGCCCCCACCCCAGGTAACCGGTCCTTCTGCTAGACGTTAGGTTAGGTTAGGGTACGTTAGGATACGCTAAATTTGGGTAGAACACACACACAGTACTCATGGCCAGCTGGGAGAGGCAAGGAGAACATCCCGGTAGCCAGCTGTGAGAGGCACGGAGAACATCCTAGTAGCCAGCTGTGAGAGGCACGGAGAACATCCCGGTAGCCAGCTGTGAGAGGCACGGAGAACATCCCGGTAGCCAGCTGTGAGAGGCACGGAGAACATCCCGGTAGCCAGCTGTGAGAGGCACGGAGAACATCCCGGTAGCCAGCTGTGAGAGGCACGGAGAACATCCCGGTAGCCAGCTGTGAGAGCACGGAGAATATCCTAATAGCCAGCTGTGAGAGGCACGGAGAATATCCTAATAGCCAGCTGTGAGAGGCACGGAGAATATCCCGGTAGCCAGCTGTGAGAGGCACGGAGAACATCCCGGTAGCCAGCTGTGAGAGGCACGGAGAACATCCCGGTAGCCAGCTGTGAGAGCACGGAGAACATCCCGGTAGCCATCTGTGAGAGGCACGGAGAACATCCCGGTAGCCAGCTGTGAGAGGCACGGAGAACATCCCGGTAGCCAGCTGTGAGAGGCACGGAGAACATCCCGGTAGCCAGCTGTGAGAGGCACGGAGAACATCCCGGTAGCCAGCTGTGAGAGGCACGGAGAACATCCCGGTAGCCAGCTGTGAGAGGCACGGAGAACATCCCGGTAGCCAGCTGTGAGAGGCACGGAGAATATCCTAATAGCCAGCTGTGAGAGGCACGGAGAATATCCTAATAGCCAGCTGTGAGAGGCACGGAGAATATCCCGGTAGCCAGCTGTGAGAGGCACGGAGAACATCCCGGTAGCCAGCTGTGAGAGGCACGGAGAACATCCCGGTAGCCAGCTGTGAGAGGCACGGAGAACATCCCGGTAGCCAGCTGTGAGAGGCACGGAGAACATCCCGGTAGCCAGCTGTGAGAGGCACGGAGAACATCCCGGTAGCCAGCTGTGACAGGCACGGAGAATATCCCGGTAGCCAGCTGTGAGAGGCACGGAGAACATCCCGGTAGCCAGCTGTGAGAGGCACGGAGAACATCCCGGTAGCCATCTGTGAGAGGCACGGAGAACATCCCGGTAGCCAGCTGTGAGAGCACGGAGAACATCCCGGTAGCCAGCTGTGAGAGGCACGGAGAACATCCCGGTAGCCAGCTGTGAGAGGCACGGAGAACATCCCGGTAGCCAGCTGTGAGAGGCACGGAGAACATCCCGGTAGCCAGCTGTGAGAGGCACGGAGAACATCCCGGTAGCCAGCTGTGAGAGGCACGGAGAACATCCCGGTAGCCAGCTGTGAGAGCACGGAGAACATCCCGGTAGCCAGCTTTTCCCCGCGACTCTAAAGGTCAGTTCTAAGATTTATGTATAATTGGACCAACTCTCATTACTGTGGTCAGCGCAGAACTAGTTACTGCCTACTCAGCAAGTGACTGATACCAAGGCGTTTACTCTGTAGATTGTACTCGTCTTCCGGACTTTCACATACAGTAGATTACAAATTTTCATTGTGGTCGAAAATTTGCTGGATTTTATCGCCAAAGTCCTACTCCCCTGTGATATGTATTCCAAGTTCTAATCGAAATCATGTAACCTTGAAGGATTAACCTGTGTTGGTGGAGGCCAACTTGCTGTACCCAACACGCTAAGTCTGAATTTCAGGTTAAATAAGAAAGGATTTTACTTAATCTGAATTTCTTTTTTAAATGTTGGTAAATATTGCGATAATTAGTAAGTTAGTGAAATTAAGATAACCACTTCCCTCCCGTCTTCCCTCCCTTCTTCCCCGCCACTCTTCCCTCCCTTCTTCCTTCCCTTCTTCTCCGCCACTCTTCCCTCCCTTCTTCCCCGCCACTCTTCCCTCCCTTCTTCCCCGCCACTCATCCCTCCTTCCTTCCCTCCTTCACCACCACTCATCCTTCCCTCCCTCCCCAGCACTCCTCCCTTCCCTCCCTCCACCTTTCCCTCCCTCCCCAGCACTCCTCCCTTCCCTCCCTCCATCTTTCCCTCCCTCCCAGGCCCTCATCCCCCATCCCTCACCCCTGGGTAAAGAACTTCTTCACAATAACAAAAACATTAATATAAAAAAAGAAAATATTTTGGTCTTCCTGTGGACACTAACACAGATAACAATATATCCTGTGTTGTACTGGTGGACCATAGTGTGTTGAGGTAGGTTACTGGTGGACCATAGTGTGTTGAGGTAGGTTACTGGTGGACCATAGTGTGTTGAGGTAGGTTACTGGTGGACCATAGTGTGTTGAGGTAGGTTACTGGTGAACCATAGTGTGTTGAGGTAGGTTACTGGTGGACCGTAGTGTGTTGAGGTAGGTTACTGGTGGACCATAGTGTGTTGAGGTAGGTTACTGGTGGACCATAGTGTGTTGAGGTAGGTTACTGGTGGACCATAGTGTGTTGAGGTAGGTTACTGGTGGACCATAGTGTGTTGAGGTAGGTTACTGGTGGACCATAGTGTGTTGAGGTAGGTTACTGGTGGACCATAGTGTGTTGAGGTAGGTTACTGGTGGACCATAGTGTGTTGAGGTAGGTTACTAGTGAACCATAGTGTGTTGAGGTAGGTTACTGGTGGACCATAGTGTGTTGAGGTAGGTTACTGGTGGACCATAGTGTGTTGAGGTAGGTTACTGGTGGACCATAGTGTGTTGAGGTAGGTTACTGGTGAACCATAGTGTGTTGAGGTAGGTTACTAGTGAACCATAGTGTGTTGAGGTAGGTTACTGGTGGACCATTGTGTGTTGAGGCAGGTTACTGGTGGACCATTGTGTGTTGAGGTAGGTTACTGGTGGTGGACCATAGTGTGTTGAGGTAGGTTACTGGTGGACCATAGTGTGTTGAGGTAGGTTACTGGTGGACCATAGTGTGTTGAGGTAGGTTACTGGTGGACCATAGTGTGTTGAGGTAGGTTACTGGTGGACCAAAGTGTGTTGAGGTAGGTTACTGGTGGACCATAGTGTGTTGAGGTAGGTTACTGGTGGACCAAAGTGTGTTGAGGTAGGTTACTGGTGGACCATAGTGTGTTGAGGTAGGTTACTGGTGGACCATAGTGTGTTGAGGTAGGTTACTGGTGGACCAAAGTGTGTTGAGGTAGGTTACTGGTGGACCATAGTGTGTTGAGGTAGGTTACTGGTGGACCATAGTGTGTTGAGGTAGGTTACTGGTGGTGGACCATAGTGTGTTGAGGTAGGTTACTGGTGGACCATAGTGTGTTGAGGTAGGTTACTGGTAGACCATAGTGTGTTGAGGTAGGTTACTGGTAGACCATAGTGTGTTGAGGTAGGTTACTGGTGGACCATAGTGTGTTGAAGTAGGTTACTGGTGGTGGACCATAGTGTGTTGAGGTAGGTTACTGGTGGTTGTGGAGGTTACTGGTGCGACTGACGAGAAAGAACACTGCTTTATGAAATATCTGGTAATAGGAGGAGGTCTGTATCGTTTCCTGGGGAGCCCGTGAGCTGTTGCTGGTACGCGGACGATATCCTTAAAAGATGATTTGGTTGTCGAGCTAGAGGTCATCCGCCGCACTTCGATTTTGGGAAATGAAAATGGCGTCTCTCTCTTTTCTTTCTAGGACGCAGTTACTTCTTAAGAAATTGCATTGAATTTTTACCAATAAGTAGGTAATCCCAGGATCTATGATAAGTCTGGGGTTTAGTTTTAACCCTTATTCTTGTAGAGAATTACCACACCTTATGAGAAGGTTCAGGTGTTGAGCAATACTAAAACCAATATGTTAAAAGAATCGGCAAAATAACTCGATATTCAGAACTATATCTAAGGTGTTTGTTACCTAAATCAACACACTGGTATTTCAGATGTTGTATTGCAGATTAGATGTGACATTCAATGGTAACGAAAGATGTCTTGGTTAAATTAAAAACAAAAGAGTGATATTAAGGATGACTGAACAGCTGAAGGTTGTATAATGAATATTGCCAAGTGTTCCTGAAGTTGTTGAGAGTAGTGATATATGGTAGTAAAGTGTACGAAGGTTTTGGGGGTAATTCTTAGGTATGTTTCCGTAGCAATGGAGGTGTGGATTTTATTCTTTTGTTGAGACTGGAGATCCACCAGAACCTGATACAAGACACTTTAACCCTTAGACGACGATAGTTAAGCTGTTGAGGGCGATAGGTCAGCCCTTTGATGACATTGGACTAACCCTCAAGAATTAAACTGTAACTCAGCACTAATGTTGATGACGACGAGGACAACACCAAACTCCTCATGACGCCTGTGTTTGGTACTTTTCGGGCGATCCATTAATAACGACTCCGAATCAAATCCAAAATGAGTTAGGTTACATCATGTTTAGTTTAAATTGGTTTATTTACTCGATCCTTCAAAAATAGCAACTAGTGTGGATCCGTCAATATATCAGACAATAACTTCTAATACTCTGCAGCAAATTGTTAGTTGACCTTCTGGAAGTGCTGAAACTAAGTAGTATAACGTCCTACAGACGAAGGCTTTCGTGTTTTACAAAGTAAAAATAAAAATGAACGTAATTCTCCGTAATAGTTAGGTTATAGTTGGAACGCAGGGGAATGAGAAGTTGGATTTGTTGAATTGGAACATAATGGGAAAATTATTCTCCTTTGGAGTAGAGAGTTTACCCGTGTGTGACGGCCTCTGTGTTGTCTTAGTCTGTGATTTTGGTGGGATTTTTATGTAGCGAATCATTGTTGTGTGACAGGCGTAAGGGTTGTACCTTTCCTGTTTTTTTCCGTTGATTAATCGTGTGGTGTGTGGTGTGTGTGTGTGTGGTGGTTGACATGAGAAGGTTAAACACTGCAGGGATGGATTACTCGCCCACCCTTGACAGAGATCTTCAGCCACACCTCCAGCGGTCAACAAAATAAATCCCAGTTGATGTCTGTAAGTCCTGTGTAACTATTAGGAGAAGTTTTCATGTAAGAACTGTTTCCAGAGAGCCACTGGGTGAAGGTTAGAAAGTACTGCACTCCTGTTACCTCCTGCTGGCTCATACCTCGTGGGGTTGGAGAAAAAACTATTTTATGTCGTCGAAGAAAAACTGATTTGCACGTTTCCAGAACAGCCATAAACACGGGTCTGGTTCAGGGACACGGCGTGGGAGCCAACACACCGACTACGGGAAAGTGTTTGGCGTGTATGTGTGTAATCCAAACCTAAATCACCCAAATGACAGACTGTTCATTATTGATGTTATCAGGGAAATGTCTGGAAGTTGCAGGAAGTTGAAATTTTGAGAATTGACGCCTTGAACTAGACGAGATGGTGATAGATGTCTCGAGGGCAGTATGAGAATGTCACACTGTGGACCAGAGTATAACAGCCTGTGGTCAAGTAATTATGGTTGAGGTGATGATGATGGAATATTAATGTGCATAACTGTGGTCATAAAATTAGGGCTCGGGCGATAATGGTAGATAAAAATGTGTGGTCATGTAATTAGCGTTGGAGGAGAGTTAATGGGTAAACTGGGGGCAGAAGGACCAGAGGGAGTCACATGTTGAAGGGGGGAGAGTTGATTAAAAGTTATGATCCGCAGAGTTCCACAGTTTAGGAGGATTGACAGAGACAGCCCGGTGTAAGGCCTGACAATCTACCCCTTTTCCCAGAATATCCCGGGTAGTAGGAGTGTCTACAAATTCTTTGGAGGTGGGTGCGGCCTGGTGGGCACGTTAACCCCAGCCTCCAAAAAACATAATTGGATCGAGTAGGAGATTTTTGTGTGTGTCTGCGTGTATCCCTGCTTTTGTGTCTGTGTACACGCGTCTGTGTACAGGCGTTTGTGTGTCTGTGTACAGGCGTTTGCGTGTCTGTGTCTACCCGGGCGTTTGTGTTGTTGTATGCATACATTTTTGTGTCTGTTCCTGCGTTTGTGTCTGTGCATGCGTTTGTGTGTTTGTTCATGCGTTTATGTGTGCTTACTTTGTGTTTCTGTGCATGTGATTTTGTGATTTTATGTATGTCTGCATGCATTTGCGTGTGTATGCATGTGTTGTGCCTGGATGGATACGTTTTTGTGTATGTGCAGGCGTTTATGCCTGTGTCTAGGTTTGTACGTTTACCAGTGTGCATGCATTTGTATGTGTGTATGTGCATGCGTTTGTCTGATGTCTGTATTTCTAACATAAGCCATCCTTAACCCAAGAGAACACAACAAGGTAAACACCTGCCACCACAACATACACCACACATCGCATGAAAGAGAAAACTCAATTTAAATTCACCATCAAAGGGAGTGTTTTGTATACATAAAAAACCCGGTTAGTTCACTTCCAATCCGACAAGAATCAAATTTGAAATTCGAAAGCAGGCGTATCTTGTCCCTCATCTCCCCAGCTATATCCCGTTAGTTCTCAGCCCACCCGCCAGCGTACTGTATATACCGGGCAGGTTGGTACTACTGGGTGATCGAAACCGAAGCGTTTGAGTGAGAGGTTGACTTTGTAACACCTGCTACTAGTAATAATGGTGATGGTAATAATAAAGATAATAGTAGTAATATTGATAAAAATATCTTGATAGTAGTAGTCGTACTCGTAGTAGTAGAAGTAGTAGCAGCAGTAGTAGTACTCGTAGTAGTAGTACTCGTAGTAGCAGTAGTAGTACTCGTAGTAGCAGTAGTAGTACTCGTAGTAGCAGGAGTAGTACTCGTAGTAGTAGTTACCTCCACATGTTAAATTCACTAATCCTTCAAGTTGGCAACACGTAAATGCTGCGCTTCTAACATCTAGACTTCCTCAGAGGACCCATCCATTTAAGAGAGATTCTTCCCATTCTCTGGTGCTGAAGAACTGTGCTTCAAGGGTGAGTCTCGGACCACTGACGAGCGCCTCGGGGTCTGACTGTCCAACACACACTCTCCTCCAAGAAACTTACCACTACACAATCAGTTCCCAGTAAAGCATTTCTCTTCCCCTCCCCTGAAAGCAGTTTTATTTTTTGTCTCAACGTATTTATTTGTTATGCAGAATACCCCGGTCTTCTCCTTTAGTTACTATCTCAACTAACCTCTTCACTACCGGACGCCACTTTTAATATTTTATTTAGACAACGCCAGGCGATTATATTTGGGTAACGCCAGACGATTGTATTCAGCAGAGACCCCACATAGCCTAGGGGTTAACGCAGTCTCTTTCACCTTAGGGAAGATAAATTTCACCTTTCTCATGTGACAGTCTTCATCTGGACTGATCCACCACAAATCTCTGAACACACGAGTCGGATTCTGGTCCCGACAAATTTAGATAGACACCGCAGTCTCCCAGCCGTCTTAAATGTCTTCAGTAATGCTGGTGTCAGGTTCATCTCGTCAGTCTTCATTTAACCTCAGTATTTATCTCATTTCCCGAATAACTTCTTATGTGATGCAGGAAATCATTCTCAACGTGTAATGGACATTGTTCCAGTGTTGTTATTATTATTACCCCAACATTTTATTTTACCTTACTCTCTCCTGCTTTAAGGACGAAGTATATAACAATCACGTGTGTGTGTGTGTGTACGGTAATTTTTCTTATTCCCCCTGTGTTATAACAATCAGCATAAATTACAGTATATATTTGTTGTGTATAAACCAATGCTTCCAGGTTTAGAAGTGGTTTCATGTACCAGTCAAGAGTTATGGTCTTTGAAGAAGCTTACAGGTTTGTGGTTGTGGACTAAGGTGTCGATCTTGTTGACGTCATTTTTATGTATAATTATGTTCTAATAGCCTAAAATTGGCCCAATTACAGAAAATTAATAACAGAAAACCCTTCCTTTACCATTAACTAAAAAACACTCTCCTGATTCCCGAAAAGTCTTCAAGAAACACACTTTTAATAAAACACTTCTAATGACCGAAAACAAGTTTAATAACCGAAAATAATTCTAATAATCGAAAACTATACAAATCATATAATTATAATAGCAACAATTGTTATCATTACATTATCTGTTGTCGTTGTAATCCCTCCGTCTGTAATCCCTTCGTCGCTATCATCCATCTCCTCACACACACTGCCTCACTATGACGGAACCGCTTGAGTACGATCCACCTTATTGAGTACAGTGAATTAAATTAGTTTATTGGTGTGCTGTCCACTGTTACCACGAGACTTTGGGGGGGGGGGGGGGACCTTTAGTGTTGTTTTAGCGAACAAAAGAAATGTGGAAAATCTTTGACCTTTTATGGGTTAAGTAAATTATCTTACCCCTTTTATGTGATGATGACCTTTGAGGACAGTGAATTAACCAATTGAATAAGATATCTTAACCCCTTAAATGCGATGAATAACCCCATTCAGTAAATTAAACCCGTAAAATGCGTTGACTTAACCCCTCGAGTACAATATCTTAACCCCTTTTAGTACATCTTAACTCACTGAATACGATGATCTATCCCCTTGAGTACCGTCACAATACTGTACTGTGATTGGGCAAACTCACCGCACTCAAGGTATTAAAATTCCGTTCCTGGTGTGTCCATAACCATCGCTTATTGGATTAACTTATAACTCTCAACTTCTTAAGGCTTCAACATGTTAACCAAGTCTCGTAAGGACGCTAGTATCCAGCTGCCTCCTGCTCCTTAAGCATCACATACATCTCTCTTGGTGTTTATACAGCTATTATCCTTAACAAAATTACTCTTAGACTTTTGGATCTTTGTTTTAACCTCCAAGAAATTTTCTAAAGACTTAAAATCTCTTAACATTATTGTTTATAGGATTTAATTTAAACCCCCAGAAATGCTTCAAAAGACTTAACACTTTCATTTAACATCTTGGAAATGCTAAGACTTAGAACTTCTTTGCATTACTGTCTCTATATTGTTCCCTTCTCTCAGCTGTTCATATTTTACAACACACGCGCCCATCGTTACAGGAAATGTTGTTTTCGCATAAAGGTGATGTATCCTTATCACGCCGAGTTCCTCCTGATGACAAACAACAAGACAAAATACAACAAGAAATTATTATGTAACCTCCGGTTTTAACTCTACCCCTCAGGCCTTCATGTCTGTCACTGAGATCTTCCTCATGCGAGCTTAAGTGATGATGAAGCTGTCAACAGCCGGCTGAAGATCAGTCCATCTTCCCTGATGTATTACACCTTGTCTTCTTAGCTCGCCCTCGCACTTGTTGCCGCCTCTTTAGTGTTGACACCTTCACATTCCGGTATCTCCCCTTTATGATTTTTTTTCTTAAATTTGTTGTAAGGGAAACTGTGTGTGTGTGCATCTCTGCTTCAACATGTTTAAATTCGAAGCACTTATAGGGCAGGGTAATGTTACTTGATTGTCAACAATCTGCATTACAAGAGCAAAATGATCCCTTCTGTGGTGGAGTGGACGGGTGTGGCTGTGCGCCTCATCTCCTGTGTAGATCTCCCTTGATACAAGCTGAAGGAAAAAGATACTGGGCGTTGATGGTTGTGTGTGTGACACTGGGTGTGTAGTATCAGTGGCAGCCAGTTAGAACCTCCTTGGCTCTCGTACTGGATATTGGCATCGATCCAGGAGGAGGAGGAGGAGGAGGCGCGCAGAGGTTGAGAGGTACAAGTTGCGGGAGGTTGGGGAGAGGTGGGGAGGAGAAGGACATTACTAGGATTTTCATGTGCCTTTATGCTTCCACAGCTTGTTCATTACCTCACTTTACTTCCTGCATCTTCCTATTTCGTATTTTCATCTGCCTTCGTCGCATTAAGTCCATCCTTCTTGACCCCAGTCTGTCCTTTCCTTTCATATTTCTTCTCTCAGATTTTCTGTCCTTGTCGTGTCCTCTCCCTGGCCCCCGTGGCTACGCCCCCACCTCGCATTATATAAGCTTGTCATGATGTAACCTCTGGGAGCTTCTTACGTAACGCACCCTGTTATCCGCTTTATCTCACCTTGACGGACACACAGTGTCGTCCCGTGCTAATCTACAGGTGCGATTAAGCACCACGCTGACACGAACAGCAACCTCACGTAAAACCGGTTTCGCATTCCTATTGGTGTGAAAGCGGTCTGGAATACGTCCAGACTCCACACGATGTTCTAAGTGACTTAACTGTTTGATTCATTGTGGGTTGAATGTGGATGGGGTGGATGTTGGTCATGACGTAGGTTACATGGCTGAATTGGATATTGGGATTTCTATAGTGGTCTCTTATCGTAGCCAAGTGGGTAAAATTCTATGTGTGTTGCTGCTGAAGTGAACTGGGTTATGTGACCAAGCTGAATGGCTGGATAGGAGTAACTCTTTAATGTAGATTTCTCGTCTGCTGAAGGACACACGCGAGGTCCTGATCTTTCAATACTCTTAGAGAAGACCACGCCCACCTCCTCTTGGTGGCCCTCAAGAGCCCTTTTGCTCCCCATAGGTCTCTTCAAGCTTTCTCGGAACATGTCAGGCTTAATCTGGTCACAAGAGAACCTCCAAGGCTCGTCTAACTCTAACCCATTACGACATGCAGAAAATTGTTTGTTTAGCTTAAGGCACGCCAGGCAACGTCTGAACACGTCACACATCATATGAACACATTGTGACATGTCACGTTTCGTCTGAACACGTCAATCTTCACTACTACATGTCAAGTTTTATTGGAATAAGCTAAACTTCATCTAAGTCCGTCAACTAAGGATTCTCAGAGGCTTGACATAGTGCCTCACGGAGGGTTCAACGCCGGGTTCTTATGTAGGTGAGACCTGTCTTCATTAGGAGATGACTTTAGGGCTTCTATGTTACTCCCATCTTTTGGATTAAGTCTTCACAGTACACGACATCTTGTTGTTGTTGCCTCACAAACCTTGTCAAGTGTCGGGGTGATCGTACTTCCCGCTGTCGGTGGAATCGAAGGGGCACCAAGTTGATCTCCTATCCATCCGTTTGTCTGTGTCATCAATGTTTTCTGTTGGCGCCCATTACAGCTAAAAATACTAGGTCATGAAACAGCTAAAAATACTAGGTCATGAAACAGCTAAAAATAATGTGTCATGATTAAGCTAAGAACAAGAGGTAATTAGGCCCTTTTAAGTCCCTCTTTAACGGGAGGTTAGTTTGCATACACAATTACACAATTAGTATTTAATTTTTTTTGTTTTTTGTTTTTACACTCAAACGCACACACATACTTGCATAGGTTCATAAACACGCTACAGGTATAATCGTCTCTTTTACACACACACACACACACAAAACGGTGAAGCTCTTTTAGCGTCGCCTTAAGCTGTGTTGTAAACATTTAACGAGGAATATAAGGCACTAATGACACACGCATTACCTGCCTAAATAATAACGTTAATAAACCGTAAACAATGAAGGCAATTATTGTTACCTGGGAAAAATTGGATCCCATTATCACACACGAGATTATGAAGGTTACATTAGGTCTTAACCCCTTGAGTACGATGTTACGCCTTGAGTACGATGTTAACCGCAAGAGTACGATGTCACCCCTTAAGTTCGATATTAACCCCTTGAGTACGATCTCCCCCCTTTAGTACAATGTTAACATCTTAAGTATGGTGACAACCCCCCTCGTCTTCAAAGGAATAAATTATCGTGTTTTGAGGTTTAAGTCATCGTATCATAATGGTAGTTTAGGGGGTTAAGTCATTATACTCAAGGGGTTAAGATAATGTTACGGGGCTAATTCATTGTACTCGCGGGTTTAAGTCAGTATATCATTATATTTAAAAGATCTAGTAATCGTACTCGAGGGATTAAACATTAAAGCATCATATTTAAGGGGTTTAGTCATCATATTTTAGGGGTTTTGTTCGTACTCGTGGGATCAGGGAGTGATGATATCTTACTCGCTGTACTCAGAAAGGTTAGAGGTTATTGGGTGTCGCTCTGAAAGTCAGGAACTCCACCACATGGAAAATGAAATATAAATATGACTTACACACGTAGTACATTATTTCACTCCTCCCTCCAAGGATGGGCGTAGTGAACCCCTCCAAGGATGGGCGTAGTGACCCCCACCAAGGATGGGTGTAGTGAACCCCTCCAAGGATGGGTGTAGTGAACCCCTCCAAGGATGGGCGTACTGAACCCCCTCCAAGGATGGGCGTAGTGAACCCCTCCAAGGATGGGTGTAGTGACCCCCACCAAGGATGGGAGTAGTGATCCCCTCCAAGGATGGGCGTACTGAACCCCCTCCAAGGATGGGTGTAGTGAACCCCTCCAAGGATGGGTGTAGTGACCCCCACCATGGATGGGAGTAGTGATCCCCTCCAAGGATGGGCGTAGTGAACCCCTCCAAGGATGGGCGTAGTGACCCCCTCCAAGGAAGGGCGTAGTGACCTCTTCCAAGGATGGGTGTAGTGACCTCCTCCAAGGATGGGCGAGGTTACACCCTCCTCCTCCAAGGATGGGCGTGGTAGTTCCCTTCTCTTAAGCACGCCTTAATTGTTACCTGTTAATGGCTCGGTTTATGTAAGTGAGACGTGATGGCAACACCTTTAAGGGTTGTGGTGACGTGTTGTGTGTTATTGAGGCGTGTTGTGACGTGTGGGTAGCGCTTTTAAGTTGTTGGTAATGGCACAATGACGTGTAATGGCTTTAAGAATAAGTCCTTTAACTGCTGGCAGGAGTGTATTGGCGTCTTTAAATGAGAGCGCAACTTTGATGGTGTTGCTAGGGATATAATAGCGTGTGTGTAGCGCCTTTATACTTTTCGGGGGTATAGTGGCGTTAGAATGGGACCTAAAGCTTCAGGTAGGGGATAGTGGCGTTTATGGCACCTGTAAGACATTAGCAGGGGCATAGGGAAGTGTTAGAACATGAGTGCAGTGACTTAAAGTCGCTGACGGGGGTATAATGGTGTGTGAAACGCCTTTAATCTGCTGGAAGTGGCGTGGTGGCTTGTATTATTCCTCTGGGCTGATGACTGAGTGAGAGGCGAATTATGGCGCCATTGTAAAGGATCTAAGCATGTACAGTACATTTAAGCTGTTGCAGGGCTATCATGGCGTTTTATGGCGTTAGTGTGGCATCTTTAAGCTGCTGGTAAGGGTATAGTGGCGCGTATAACACCTTTAAACTGTTGAAGCTTCTTAAAGTTGCTGGCAGTTGTATAATTGTTTGCATAGCACCTTTAAGCTACTGTTAGGGGTATAGTGGCGTGTTATGGCGTGAGTGTAGCGCCTTTAAGCTGTGGACTGGAGCACAGGGAGACCCGCTGGCGCCGCGCATCACGATCTATAAAGAGGATATGACCAAACCCGGCATGCTAGACTCCCGCCGCCTGGGCCTGTTGCCACCACCTCCACCTCACGCCACGCCGTCTTTCTCTTTAACCGGTGTCTCCTTCGCTCGGCCGCATACAGCTTTTATCTGTATGTGTGTGTGAGTGTTTTAGAGCCTTAGGGTTGAGGTTTATCCCGCGAGAGGCCGATGATGTAAGGAGGGGACGTGGAGGTGTGGCAGCGTGGTATCGGCAGACCCCAAATTCAGACGACTTGCCCAAGGTCATGGGTTGGTGTGTGTGTGTGTATGTGCGTGTGTGTGTGTGTATGCGTGTGTCTGGGTGTGCGTGCGTTCGTCTGTGTATGTTTGTATCCGGGGACCATCCCGGTGTATGCGATTACATGACGTTTGAGCTTGCTAACAGTAACGCTACTAGCATGGACACTCCCATAGCTTCATAAGACGTGTGTGTGTGTGTGTGTGTGTGTGTGTGTAGACGCTCAATGGAGATTACCACATATGATGGCTAGGTTAGGAGGTGTGACTGCAGGTCTGGCGGAGGGAGGGAGGGAGGATGTCTGCCGGTGTCTGTGTTGTGTGAGACAGCTTGTGCATTTTACTGCTTGTCTGTCCTTCCACCCACCAGTCTTCCGTTTACATCTGTCTGGTGATTGTTACTGTCAATGGGGCGACAGGTGGTGTGTGGTGTTGGTGATGTGTGGTGTTGGTGGTGATATGTGGTGTTGGTGGTGTGTGTGGTGTTAGTGGTGTGTGGTGTTAGTGGTGTGTGGTGTTGGTGTTGGTGGTGTGTGGTGTTGGTGGTGTGTGGTGTTGGTGGAGTGTGGTGTTGATGGCGTGTGGTGTTGGTGGCGTGTGATGTTTGTGGCGTTTGGTGTTTGTGGCGTGTGGTGTTTGTGGTGTGTGTTGTTGGTGGGATGTGGTGTTGGTGGTGTGATGGTAGTGGTGTGATGGTAGTGGTGTTGGTGGTGTGTGGTGTTGGTGGTGTGTGGTGTTGGTGGAGTGTGGTGTTGATGGCGTGTGGTGTTGGTGGCGTGTGATGTTTGTGGCGTTTGGTGTTTGTGGCGTGTGGTGTTTGTGGCGTGTGGTGTTGGTGGTGTGTGGTGTTTGTGGCGTGTGGTGTTTGTGGCGTGTGTTGTTGGTGTTGTGTGTTGTTGGTGGGATGTGGTGTTGGTGGTGTGATGGTAGTGGTGTTGGTGGTGTCTGGTCGTGGTGATGGTGGTATGTGGTAGTGGTGTTGGTAGTGTGTGGTGTTGGTGGTGTGTGGTACTGTGTAGTAGTGGTGGTTGTGTGTAGCTGTATCTTGTTTATGTGGTAGTGGCGGTGGTAGTGATAGTTGTGAATGGTAATAATGGTAGGGTATTTTTGTCTGGTGGTGGTATGCTTGTGTCTGTTTTCGGTGTGTAGTATAGTGGTAGTGTAATTGTGGTGTGGTAGTGACGGTTGTGGAAGGAGTGTGGTGGTAGTGGGGGGGGGTGTGGTGGTGGCAATGATGTGGTGGTGGCAGGGATGTGGTGGTTATAGTATGAAATGTATATACCTAGAGAGCAGCCCTTCTGTCAGTACTTTTGAGCCTGACCCTCCTGCTGGGGTCATCAGATACAAACAGGTAACAAACATCAGCCCTCGACGTTGTGTTCTGTCATCTTACTGTAAACATGTGTGCTATTTCCTCCCCCGGTTCGGCTTGTGAGGTCGGCTACCGGCTGGCGTATCCCTATAAGGCCAGTCCGTATCGTCTGAAAGTTTCCCTAAACGGGATTTCTACTGCTTGTATTATGTTATATTTTACACCGTGCTGCTAAAGCCAGTGTGTGGTAGTCACGCTTTGTCTTTTTGGTGCCAAGTTATGATATTCTTGATATTAAAGTACAAACATCTTGGTAGTTAAATGCAATCTTGATAAAAAAAGGTACAATAAGGTTTAAGATACTGTATTTTATTGTCCATGTAGTTGCCACTGTGTAGAGCTCTAAAGCTCCTGTTGTACCTCTGAGTACATTTACAAGTACTGTATAGTATCATTAATTTGCACTGTACTGTCTGCGTGCGTATTTATGGCGCTTTTTTCTCACCCAGAAGTACCGATTACCCTTCTGAAATTGTAATACCCTAATTCTCTTTGGATTTCATCCATTTACAAGTACTGACTTCGCACGTGAAATAATAAGACATTGTGTCTAAATTTAAGGTGTTCTTTCATTCACAGGAACTTAGACACACAGTCCTCGTTTTTTTATTAATTCAACAAATCCCTCTCTCCCCATCCCTTCCCCCACATGAACACACACACACACGGACACACACAAGTACTACATGTTCACTATAACACTAGTACTTAATATTTAAATATTTACCATAACTGTATAACTAACATGGATTATTCAAATTTGCCCCGCGAGGGGGCTCTTAATATTGGGCACCCCCCTTGCATCCTGTGCAAGGCGAAACGCAAAAGCGTTTACAGCGCCCAACAGGGAAGCATGCGGAGTTTATGCTTGCCTTCGTGACTCATGCATTAAGGATTCAAGTGCCTGAAGGGCCATAGGTTCTGTCAGTAAATTACTGTACATATAGTGACTGGAGGATGGGTGTGTGGGGGGAGAATTCCCGATACTATTCTTCTGTTTATGGCAAAGCGTGGCAGGTCCATAATAATGTCTGGTACCAGGTCTATCTCTAGGAGGAGAGATATCTGGTCAGGGACGGACGAGGTGTTGGTAACAGCTGGGGACCTGTAGGAGGAGGTCGTCATAGGGCAAGTAAGGAAGTAGTGAGAGAGTGTGTGAGAGTCGGGTTGACCACAATTTTTACAACTAGTGTGGCCAGGCCAGGCCAGGTACCTGTACATAATCTGTTGGGACTAAGCTACAAGAACCCGAAGAGAGCAAGGACGAAAACACCAATTAAAGCTCAAGTGAAAACTCTTGAGCGTTTACTACACCATCCTCGTCATTGTCCTACCCGAGTTCCCTCGTTGTAGTGAACATGTAGCACTAGTGTTGTATTGAACACGAGAATCAAAGTACCGTTCCCATATGAGGATTGCCGACCACAGTCCTCTCTTAACGTTCTCAGGCAGTTTTTACCATTCCTCCAATGTTTTGGATCTTTCTGGGGACCCAGTTTTTAATTTAATTCATCCATCCCAGTCTCTGCCTTCCCCTGGGCCCTCCTACCCTCAACTTTGCCCATTAAAGTTTCTGTTGTCATCCCTAATTATATGACCAAAGTATCTCATTTTTATTTTTCATTACATTTCAAGAATTTCTCTTGAAGATTTTTATTACCTTAGTACAGTACTTCTTCCTTTGTTTACCTGTCAGTGTAACTTGTTCTTAACATTCGCCTATAACACCACATGTCAAAGGCCTCCACAACCTCTGTCTGGTGTCTGCTGAAAGTGTCGACGCTTCTGACCCATACATCAGTCCTGGCCATATAAAGCCTTTCAGCAGCCCTTTTCCTCAAATTGAAGTTAATGTCCCTTTTCATTTGGTCTTTTATACTATTAAATGCCGTGTTTACTTGACCAATTCTTGTTATGATTTCTTCCATATCTACCATCACAGTTAATGTTACTTCCCAAATACACACAATTTTCCACTTGTTTAATTTCCCTGTCGCCTGCTATTATATTATTTTAGGATTTATTTCCAATTTGGATACCACTATTACTTTCGTCTTTACAGCATTAATTGTAACATAATTCTATGCTTCTCTCTTGTCCACTAATGTGTCAACCAGTTTTTGTAATGCCTATTCATTATCCGTGATAAGAGCAGTATCATCTGTATAGTCTTTATTTGATATTACTTTACCATTAACTTTTATGCCTTCATTGTCACTGATATCTTCTCTCATTATCAATTCTGAATATATATTATACAATGTTGGGGATAGAACACAGCCTTGTCTTACTCCGTCTAACGTCGAACCAATTAATAAGTTCATTATTTCCTACACCTCAGCCTCCCGTTGTCAGTATAGATTGGTTTAGTATTCTAATATCTCCTTTATTAATGCCTATTTTTCCAAGACATCTATAAGTTTATTGCGCTTTATCTTATCAAAAACTTTTTATCAAAATCGACAAAGCAGATACAGATATACAAATTTCTTTGTACCTTTAAAACCGCTTCACTCAAAATTCTCAAACCAAAACATACCTGTACTACGTAGCGTCTCTAGTTCCTTTTCCCTTTCTGAATCCATTTTGCTCTTCAGAGAACTCACTTTCTATTCTAAACTTTATTATACTTAATTATGTGTAATAAATCTTTGTAGGCATATTTTATAAAGCTTATTGTTCTAAACTGGGCGCACCCTAAGGCTCCCGGCTTTTTAAGTAATAATACAAACTTTATTTAAAACACTGGGAAGGTCTCCTTTGAAGTATATAAAATTACATAATTTGCTCAAACATTTTATCCCATCGTTGCCCATTTGTTTTATTAATTCTGCTGGAAGCTGATCAACCCCACAATCTTTATCATTGATCATCTTGCTCACAGTTGCCTCAACTTCTGTTGCCAGAATTGGCATTTCGATCTTTATTTCCTTTTCGTTTCTTACATCTACTTTATCCTTATCATTGTATAGTTCTGCTACCTACTCTTCCCATCTCTCCTTTACTTCTGCCTCAAACAGGATCTTCATGTCTTTGCTTTTAATAGTCCCACTCTATTTATTTCCTTGTTTCTGGTTCATTTGTTTAATCTCTCTTTACATTTCCTTACACTTATGCCTTCTGTTACCATCTTCTATCTCCTTTCACTTCCTTTCTAGATCATATTTCTTGATCTGTCAACATTCATGTTTTTATTTATTATTTTTGTTTTTTTTACCTCGCTTCCTCTTATCTTTCTTCGTTTATTCATTTTCTTTAAAAATGCATTTGTCATCCACTTACTTTTAGCCTCTTTCCTCATATGTCCTAGAAGTTTTCCCCCAGTCTCTAACATTACTTCTTTACAATTATTAAAGTGTTTTCCCAGTCCTTGTTCATCAAAGTAAACACTACTCCTTGCACTGTCACTATGTTGAAATGCACTGTAGTTTGAGCTTTTCCCCATCTAGTTATTATATATCTTATTTGTATCACTTATGTTACTTGTATATTATTTGTAATTCGAAACCCATTCCCCAAATATGTAACTGTATATTTTCAGCCTTCTGGCTGCCAAGCCCTTTCAATAAACCGTTAATTATTATTATTATTATTATTAAAGTCACCTTCTAGCAATACTGAAAATATATATTCGGTTTCAATTTCATATTATATCCCTGCCCCTGTTTTGGGCTTACCTAAATTCTATTTGATTTCGTCCATAGTTTTCTTTTTAATTTTTGAAGTTTTAGCCTCGCTAAACTCATTACTGGGACGTGGTCTGATCTGCCTCTGGATGTCTTGGTTCGTGTTATTGAATTTCTGAATCTTTCCCAAGTTAAAATGTAAACTATTTGATTCCTGACTGTTATTTGCAGTGTCCTTGGGTGAGACCCATGTATAGAAACGCCAAGGGTGTGGTTGTATTTGTACAGTATATTACTTGTCTATCAGGTAACCCACTCCACATTTATGTAACTTTTAACATTTTGTTTATTGCTTATTTTTAACCGCCCATTGGCTGCCGTGTTCTTTCAATAAACCGTTAATTATTATTAATTATTACCATTATTTCACACACATACACACAGTGAGAAAGACGAGATGAAAGCTCATTCGACGTAACATACAACTTCTTAAACCAAAAATTCATTTCATTCAAAAATCATTTACCCTCCCCCCCCCCCCCCCCCATCAAGTTAATTCAGTGAGTGGATGGATTAGAGAACAAGCGGCGGCCGCATCATGTGACGAGGACTGGCGCGGGTGAATGAAAGGGACATCACAGTCGCCGCCACTCAACCATTCACAAACTGTAGGTGAGGCGTGAGAGCCTTACGCCTCTGTTTATGGTTCGGTGACGACCTATCATAGCAAGAGTGTGTGTGTGTGTGTGAGAGATTATAATAATAATAAAATCAACGGTATATTAATAAAAATAACAAGAAAGGACTGAAAAAAACCACAATAAACACAAGGAGATATTGGGGAGCGAGTCATATAACGTAAGTTGAGAAAAGAAGGCAACAAGTGGTGAACATACAGGTTAACTAGAGTCTGATACTTTTCACTGTGGTTGGAGAGGGGCTGGTCTTAACCCTGATGCAGCTGGACGGTCATAGTGTTGTCGGCTTCCCTGATGCAACTGTGGTGTTGTACAGCTGGACGGTCCCAGTCCTCGTTGTGTCGTCTGTCCCAGCAAAAGTCATCATTGTATTTAGACTATACAGTAGGTCCCACATGGAGTCGGCTAGGGTCGTCTCACAGGGGTGTTTATAGGTTTGGGTGGAGCCTCCCCGTTTCCATTCGTTTTCGAGTTGAAATTTTCACTTATGAGTTGATCAACAATCCTTGCACTGGTTCCTTGGTAGGGAGGGGAGTTGGGGGAAGGGGTTACACACACGCACCTCTCTCGGATATAAGTGGACTTTGCTTTATAACAGTTTATTAGTAGTTAAACGGTAAGCTGTGGGTAGTGGTGGCCTGGAGGGGGGGGGGGGGGGAGAGAGTGTAGGCGAATGTGAGCAACAAGTGTGCGTCATCACAGGAGAGGAGGAGGTGATGGCCAGATAGACGTGTTGGCAGCTTGTAGTATAAACGCTGGTTGTCAGGGCGGGATTAGGTTTAAGGATAGGAGGGCGTGGTTCTTGTTTAAGCTGTGAACGAGAGTAAGAGAGAGAGTGTGTGTGCGCGCGTGTGCGCACGTGCGTGCGTGCGTGTGAGAGAGAGTGAGAGGCTTCACAACAATCAGGAGCCAAGTTTAAGGCTGAGACAGACGGAGAACGGATGCGTGTATCTGCCGTGGAGGATGTCTCTCTCTGCCCTTGGTGTGCCCTACAGAGTCACGCCAGATAAGGCCACAGCTCTCACCTGTTGACCGACCTGCGTATAACCGTATCGGGGACCAGATTTTACCATTGAGGAAGTCTATAGCCGAAGATAGGGTACTTAGTTTGGTTAAATTTTGGTTAGGTTAAGTTGATAGATTAGTTCGGTAGTTTTAGCCCTGTTAGGTTATCTTAGCATAGGTTTAGTTAGGTTAGGCTGACATGTTTAGGTTTAATTAATTAGGTTACGTTACGTTAGGTTGGTTACATTATTTTGGTTAAGTTTGGAGGCTTCGATTTGGTTGAGATGGGTTAGTAAGTTAGGGTTCTATACTTGCGTTGATTAGATTAGGTTAAGTTAGGTAAGGTTATTTTGGGTAAATTAGGTGGTTTAGGTAACCTAACTTGACTTACGGTTAAGGTAGATATAGGATGAATTTTATAAAACTCACCTGGATACGACCTTTTTAAGGCAGTGTTCATAACGTATATTCAAATACTATGTTTTATCTTAGTGACCTCAATCGCGTCGTCTGATGACGGAAGTTAGACTTAGATTCATCGTTGGTACCTCAAGTACATGTATGTGTATTATGTTTTTTATTAACTGTGTGTTGACGTGTCTGTGTGCATGAGAATAAGTACCATGTATGTATGCATGTGAACATGTGAGTATTTTCTGTAATAATATGTATATTGTGTTTGTGTGTTATGTAAATCTATGAACGGTCGAGTCCTCGAGTCCGCGGGCGTAGTCTGATGACCAATGTTGTAATACTATATTTTTGTAAACAACATTTATACAGGAGCCCTTAAAAATGCTGTCATTTAAAAGATTCAGTCTTGTGTTATTCATAATATCTGTATTAACCTAAAGAGGCTAAAAAAATAACTTTGATATTGTATTGACATCAGGGGAAAATATATTGAAAAATGAAATATGAGTTATGGTTCAGCCTTTATATACCCTTTTTGGATTTATTTTTAACGCTGATGAAAACCGCCGTTAGGCTCGGAAGGGAAGGGTCGTTTTTGTGGGCGCAGGAGTCCTTAAATACAGGTAAGCATTACGTCATTTACCTGCCGCTATGATGCTAATTGGCTATTTGGGAGCAGTCGAGGGAGTCTAAAAATTGGCTTTGTGTCAATAGAAAACGCAACTTTTCACCCAAACAGTATTGCTTATGAATTAGCATGGTCAGGGCAGGGAGAGAGTGCGTTATGGTAGGTTTGGTGAAATTCATATATTTCTGGTCCACACGGGAGGTCAAACCCTGACCTACCTTAACCTATTCTTTGCATAATCTACCATATAACTTTAACTTACCTAACCTAGCCTTATGTTGTGTAACCTAACCTATCCTGATCTTACTTAGGATAACCGAACCTTATTTAATCTAAGGTTAATGTAATCTAATGTTACCTAGCCTAAGTTAGCCTGACCACCAAGCCTATTGAGTCCACTGTCACGTTTCACCTAACTAAATAGTATACTTAACCTAAACTAACCTAACGTTACTTAATCTGACCTAAGCTCAACGCATCTAACCTAACACTAACCTTGCCTAATATTGATTCATCTAACCTAACACAACACGTTTTTTTCATATTAGAGGCGGAAAAATGTCCCTTTTAAACTTTAATCATACGAACACAAGAATAGAAATGTCACGAGTGGAAATACAGAAACAACTAGATACCGGTATACACTTTCATACATGCAAAGGAACAACAGCAAAATACACCCACTACTGGATACTACTTGTGAGAAAAAATTATTAAAATAACTCCTTCAGATGTCTTTAATATAGTTCACATTACCCGTGTTTGAGGCTGCACATTAAGTCGTAAAAGAGGATATTAATTTTGGGTAAGTTGCTTAAATAATAAATAAATAAACTCTTCAAATAATAAAGACAAAAAAGCGTATTTTTTTTCACTCTCTTCGGGTTGTCGGTGAAGGATAATTAATTTTTCATGACTATTATCGGAAACCATTAAATGATTTTTATTTATTTTTTTATTCGCGTCTATTTTTATTATTTTAAAGGAATCCTGTTGCTAAATCAGTCGATGAAAAAAATATATATATTTATTTTCATTCCATCGTCTTGGGTGGGTGAATTAACTGTTGTGTTATTATTTATGGTTAGTTGTTTAATACAAGTACTATATATTATTTTAACCCTTTGAGAACTTGTTTAACCATTTGACTTTGTTTAGCCATTTTGATGATGATGATGATAGTTTAATCCTTTGAGAACAGTTGTTTAACTCTGAGGATGATAATGGTTGAACTTTTTGAAAACTATGGTTTAACCCCTTATGGATGATAATGCTTTAACCTTTTGAGAGCTACAGTTTAAACCATCGCAGACTTATACCTTAAACCAAGATTATCAAAAGGTTAAATTTGCATCTTGGGTGCTTGCTGTTCATGACGCATTTAACTCGCCAGGGATGGATCCGTGTGCGAGGCGCCTCGTCTCGCCGGGCTAAGATGCACGTCGGTTGACCTAGATCAGGGGTCACCAAACTTTTTTCACAGTGGGCCGGATAACTGAAAGAATGACGAGCTCGGGCCGCATAATATTTAAATTTAAATTGTATCACAACGTCTCGTGTTCCATACGTTTTATCAAGCAAATTCAAGTACCGTCGGCGGGCCTGATGAACTGACGTCGCGGGCCGGATCCGGCCCGCGGGCCGTAGTTTGGTGACCCCTGACCTAGATTAACTGAGATTTCTAATAGACTGTCTCCACAAGTAGACTATCTCTAATAGTTGAGTATATCTAATAGTTGAGTACCCTGTATCTCCAATAGTTGAGTACCCTGTATCTCCAATAGTTGAGTACACTGTATCTCCAATAGTTGAGTACACTGTATCTCCAATAGTTGAGTACACTGTATCTCCAATAGTTGAGTACACTGTATCTCCAATAGTTGAGTACACTGTATCTCCACCGTCATATACAGTGGACTATATCTACACTGTCCCTACCTTGTCGTCAGGCCTATAAGACTCGTCTCCAGCACCTCCTCAGCGGCGTCCTTGGCCCCTTTTCATCCTCCAGCAGATCCCCGCCTGGTGCCCTGTAGAGGTGTTAGGTTCTCTTATTCTCCTTACACTGAAATCTTTATTTGGCTTAATCGTTTTATCTTACATGTGTATTCAGTTGTATCAGGAGCTCTATACCTGACTCACCGAAGAAGAACAAATTATTGATTCATCCATTCACTGACGGGGTAAAATTTTAACTGACTGATTGAGGTCATCTATTCACTTAAAGGGAAAAAATACCTTCACTGACGAGGACTTATTGATTCTTGTGCCGAAAGAAATAAAACAAAATATTTCTACCTTGACGGAGAAAACTGCACAGTATATTGTGCGCCCACACTCAATATGTTTTGCATATTGAAGGGGTTAATTATTGTACTCAAGGTGTAAAATTATTGTACTCCAGGGGTTAGGTCATTATTCTAAAGGGATTAAGTAACTGTTATCAAGGGGTTAAATAACTGTACTCAAGGGGTTAAATAACTGTACTCAAGGGATTAAATAACTGTACTCAAGGGGTTAAATAACTGTACTCAAGGGGTTAAATAACTGTACTCAAGGGGTTAAATAACTGTACTCAAGGGGTTAAATCATCATTCTTAAACAGTTAAGGCATTGTAATCAACGGGTCGAGTGCATGAATTATTACGGTTATCTAACACTGTAATACATTTGCACTGACCGTTATCGTTTGTCGTTTCCCTAACATCAAATTTTGTCGATTGTGAGAAAATTTAATTGTAATACTTGGGAGATAAGATGAGGAGTCGTGATATAAAAAAAAGTGCTAGTGTTATCTATATTCGGTGTTACATAGCGAAGTCATTACACCATCACCAGTAACACACCATCACCAGTAACACACCATCACCAGTAACACACCATCACCAGTAACACACCATCACCAGTAACACACCATCACCAGTAACACGAGAGATGGCTGGTGGGGGGTACGTTGATTTAGTGATACGTTTTACGATATACATAAAGGTATTTTGTTCTGTTAATATTTTCATTTCATCATCATCATCATTATCATCTGTCATTATCATTGTTTTATCATGTCATTTTCACCATCATCAGTTATTCCATTCCATTACTCATCATTATTTTATTATCATGTCATCATTTTATCCTCCTCATCATCATTTATTCCATTCCCTGTCATTATCAATATTTCATTATAATTTCACCATCATCATCATTATGTTATATAAAGCAAAAATCTGATTGGCACGTTTAGACCTTGAGTGTGCGCGTGTGGTTGGTCAAGATAAACTTATAAGATCACGTTCGGTCACGAGATTAGATTAGAAATAGCCTAAGATAGGAAGGTTAGCTTTGGTTAGGCTGAGTCAAGTTAGCTTAAAATCCTTATGTCATATATAACCTGTTGAGGACACGGAAAATATTGATTGATCATGTTTACATTCATCTGGCTTGGTCAACACAGCTCGGCTCAGACACGTTAACAAGCACATTTGATCTGGTCTAAAGTCTGGTTGCTTTTGAAGAATTAAACATAAGTTATCAAAAATTAATATATCTACAAATTAATTGATCAGTTAAGACCTTAATTGGGTAAATTAATATCCTAAATAGACGATTATAAAGCATTATTGCAACGCGCGCGCATACATCCTGGGTATAAGATATTTAGTTTGTTTTGGTCGCTTATGGATTTCGTTAGAGTTAAATAAATAATGGGTATTTACCAATATAACGTACGTACGGTTAACAATCCAGCAGAGTAAAATGCGTGATATGGTGATAATGAGGAGAAATTATAACCTGGAGCGTAGGTTCTGACGTTTAAAGTGTCTGTGAACGCTAAATAAAGGCGCCGCCAAAGATTTGAGCGAAGCATGTGTTGTCACGAGGCAGTGGGGAAGGTTAGTTGAGGAAGGTCCGTGGAGTCTGATGCACGTCGCTGGCTCCAAGCTCGGCCGTGCCCCTTTAGATTTTTTTTTTTTTAAATTGTGGAAATCTATTTGAGTGAGAAATATTAAAGCTTTACCAATGCGTTTTTATGCATGGATGTGTGCTTGTGATTGTTGACGTAGTTACCATGCTCTTGTGAAACTAGAAATTATTATTATGGAGTGATGAGTGTGAAAAAGCAGGAAACGACAAGCAGTACGCACTTGAGTACTCCAAACACCACTCTAGGTAGTACTACGAGAGACGTCACTACACCACCAACACAGCAGTCATCACGATCCACCAACATGGGCGGCGAACACAAATCCCCAAGGTAAATTGACTCTATCTTCGTGAAAGCCCGTGCAGGTGTTATCGCAAAAACCTCTCCTTATCTTCCCGGAAGCAGCTTAAAAGTTTGCATGGTATTATATGACAAGTTTCATTTGCTAACTGACATTTCCTTATTCACAACAAACAACTCAAGAAGACTTATCGTCGTGGATTTTAGATAACGCGTCACAACATTCAGGAAAACTAAGCAAGTATATTTTAAGCGTGAGATAGTTGGCAGCTTCTTTAGTTCGCCAGTTTGTGATTTTCTTTGTGTGTGAAATTTTTTGATATAAACGCGTATTGACTTGTTGACGTGAATATAAACGGTGCAATTGTAAGCTGATCACTTCATTAGCAGTGTGGGCAGGCAAAAATTAACACTGATCTAGCGCAACACACTAGACTCTTGATGTTTGCTGGGGTCGAGGGACAACGTGATGATGGCTTGTACACCACACCTACCCACCCAATATGACAGATGCAACTGGTTGATTCTTTGTACTCAGATGAAGGTGAAAATGTGTTCGACTGAGAAACGGATGAGGCAGCGACAGCAACAATTAATTTGCAATATTCCTAAATGAATGGTTTAATGTGTGTTGAAGACCAGTGTTTCAGCTGATGATTATTTTTTTAACTTTATAAGGAGATTAGTTTATTTTTGTCTTATACTGAGCTCCTCCTGTTGTCGTTCGATCCTTTTTTTTTGTAGTTTTACGATGATAGATGGACCAACTTTAGTGCATATGATAAAATAAAATAAACTCTTGTAACATTCTGGGATGATAGCAGTTTCAAGGTATCCAGTGATTGGCCGGGAGCACAGTTAATCGTATTTTAAACCTCAGTATTATTAATCAGTGTTCCGAATAACCAGCTTACAGTATAGAACAGGTAGAGCAACATATGAGGTTTTTCTTTCAGTCGCTATAGACGAAGCACATCGGGGCGTGCCACTAAAAATAACAAAAACAAATGTTGGCAACTTTGCTCACCCCTGCCAAATATTGCCATAGAATTTTAAACCAAGAAATTCATACCACGTCCACCAAGATTTGTTGAACATTGAACAAACAGTTATGACCGGTTAATAATTTTTTTTTATTTAATATAAAGGACACGTGTTTATATTGTGATGCTAGTTAAGCTTCTCGCCTCCGCCACCTCAGGACTGCCGTATCGTGGCGTGTAACAGGTCTCCATACCGTAACAAGTCTATTGAAAATTACCCACCAGTTTGTGAAAAGCTTAAGAGTTGGCCACTTTTAATGCTACCAGTTGAGTAAAGAAGTGACAATGATACGTGCAAATAATTTACATTTATAACTGATGAGTGTGTTTATTCAGCCCGGTAACCACTAATCTTGGCTCGATGGGTGTTTCGCGTTCGTCATCTTTTGTAAGTTATGGCTAAAAGCATTCAGTGAGTAAATCTTGGTTCACCTTGATTGACTGTGATAATCTTATAGATCTAGTTAGTTATTTGTCATCTTTACATTGTTGGAAATACAGTAATCGGAATCACCAGAAGAATAGTTTCCCAGCTTATTTCACCATAAGATTATCTTCTCAATAAAATCAAACCTAAATTTGCCCCCAGGAAGTGTTAAGTTGTTTAAATCATCAGACGATGTAACTTGGGGAGGGGGGGGGGGGTAATTTTCATGTGATCCGGTAATTTTGTCGAATTAATGGTCAGCCTCCTGTTACTATAAATAATCACAGAACTAGTAATTGTTGTTCACTTTTATTTCACTAGGAACAATCTTGGTGGGCTAACTATTAATCCTGGTCAGCTGCCCCATGATGGGCATTACCTTAAAATCGGCAGATGGTTGGGCTGTGATACCAGTACCGAGAAATTTGTTCTGGTTTGGTGCCCCAACAGGGCTTAGATTAGATTAAGTTACAGCAATATTATTAGCTTACCATTTAGTAGTTGAACATCATGACCAGCTAGGTTATGTTAGGTTAGAAAAATAAATTACCTTTTTTTTTAATTTGAACATTACTGTCAGCTAGGTTAGGAGCAATAAATTGTTACCATTTAAAGTTGTTGAACATTTCTGTCAGCTAGGTTAGGTTAAAACAATAAATTATTACCTTTTAAAGTTGAACATTACTGTCAGCTAGGTTAGGGTAGAACAATAGATTGTTACCATTTATAAGTTGAACGTCACTGTCCGACAGGTTAGGTTAAAACAATAAATTACCGAAGCACCTTTTAGAAATTCTTTATTTACGACCGGCTAAGCAAGGGAGTTGAGGCCTGGTAGGTTCTATCACTAATAGGGTGGCTTTACTACCTAATAAAGATGGTGGTAAGGCTCAAGTTATCGCTCCTTTTGGATTAAACCACCATCCTCCGAGTTAAACCACCTGGGTAAAAGCATTGTTCTCATTGGGTTAATCCATTGATCCACTGGGGTTAAAACATCTTTCCAGAGTTTATAAGTTGATGTGTTTGATTAAATAGATATTTTCTATATAGGTAATTTCTTTAATATCGTGATAGTTGAGGTTAGTACTGTACCTCATTTTAAGGCTTCATACAACCTTTCTACATTGTACGTACATTCACATATTATTGTGGGTAACTGATAACAGATCTTAACAGGCTGTGAGTCTTTTGTATTATTTTATGTAACCAGAACGTTATTGTACGTCTGTTAATGATTTACAGGATATATAAGGATATTGTTTTGGCCAATGTGGTTCAGTGACAGATCGCCCAGTTGAATAATATTATGCTGTATTCCATACAGTCTGCAGTGCGCGTTGAAGACGAACACAATGAGGTTTTTGATAATTAATAGGGCCTAATTATCATCAATTGGAGCCCTACCAGAATGCTTGTTTTAGAGACAGGTTTATTTGAGAGAAATTTTACTTTTAAATGTTCTGTGTAATATTGAAACCTGCCGATGTGAACAAATATTTTGTTTTCCCTTTCGCCGCTGCCTACCACGCCACTACCATGAAACTGGTGAATAAAAGAAAAACCGAATCCCGAGCTTTGACAGCAGTGTTCGGTGGTTCGTTTGTGGTAAATCGAGACAGTTCAGGAATGGTTTTTATCGGTTTGACGAAGGTACTTACTCCCGCTTAGGCTAGACAGTGCCATGGTGGATAATGGTGTGGGAGAGGGGGGAGTACTTGTTCCTGGGAATTTCAAGCCTCTATACTGTCCTTAGAAAATGGAACGAAAATTAAATCGAGGAGAAAAGTCATGTATAAAGGTGGTGCTTCTGAAATGATATATATATATATATATATATATATATATATATATATATATATATATATATATATATATATATATATATTATAATGTATTAACTTTTTGACATGAATAATTACAGTTGAAAATATATTTAACATCCATATTTGCGGTGTAGCAGCCTTTTGATATTCATAATAGCATTTAACAAATATTAAAATTTTTAACATGAATAAAAGCAATTGGAAAAAATATTCATTTAATGCTCATAAGATATTAAACTTTGTGACGCGAATAACAAACATGTTACAAAATGACGCTAGAAGAAATTTGTTAAGGATGTTGACTGGGGAAAGAATGCTATTAGTTAGAATATTTAGGCGATTGGAAGGAGGTGTGTTGGTGGTGAACGGCGGCATAACTTCACCTTAGCGTTAAGCTGACCACAGGAGCTGATTCATTGTTTTGTAAATATTTTAACCCGTGGATAATTGTGTTTAATAATAGTTAACAGTTTACTGTATTGAAAGGGTTCTGCGGCAAAAAGGGTAAAAAAAATACATTGAACAGAAATTACTTATTACATACGAAGACATGGGGTACGTGGCTCGTTTAACAAGAGCTTTCATTACTAAAAGGAGAAGGAATATGAAGTGAACATACAAATTATAGTTTACAGTTTGTGGCAGGGGCTGTTCTGTTGACCTGTGTGAGGTCACGTAGGCCACGTGATGCAGTAACTCGTCCATAGAGTGTGTGTGTGTGTGTGTTACAATCAATGATTTCGTGAAAATATTACAAATTTGCAGTATTAAGAACATAAGAATGGAGGAAACTGCTTCGGGCCTATTGGCCCATACTGGGCAGTCCCGTTTACACCCAACCCCTATTGCTCATATATCCATCCAGCCTATGTTTAAAGCTATCCAGCGTATTCGAGTTCATGATGATGTTTGGTAACTTGTTCCATTCATCCACTACTCTATTTACAAACCAATGTTTACCTATCTCGCGCCTAAATCTAAATTTGTCTAATTTAAAACCATTGCTACGAGTTAGCTCCTGGTTGAATAGTTTTAATACCTTTGTTATATCACCTTTGTTTAGCCCTGAGTTCCATTTATATACCTCGATCTTATCGCTCCTCACTCTCTCGAGGGAGTGCAAATTAAGATGCTTTAACCTGCCTCAGTACTCAAGGTTCCTAATGCCCGGGGTTAGTCTTGTCATTCTCCTCTGAATTCTTTCCAGGGATTTTATATCCATTCTGTAGTACGGTGACCAGAACTGAACTGCGTAATCCAGGTGGGGGCTTCACAAGCGCATGATATAGTTCTAGGACAACATCGCTAGTCTTGTAACTAACTCTCATTTGTATGAACCCAAGTACTTTGTTAGCCTTGTTTCGAGCAAATACACATTGTTGACTTGGTTTAAGATTCTTACTTATCATTACTCCCAAATCTTTCTCAGTAAGTTAAATGTCTGTTCTCTGTTTGGAGTATTATGAATAATTAAGTTGGTCGTATTATAAGGAAGATTGTGTTGTGATATTGGGATATTTTACTTTGTTAATATTATAAGTTGTGACAAATATATGTTGAAATAATAAGTTTGAATATAAGATGATATGTAAATATTAGTTTGGAATATCATGTCAGGCATATTTGAATCAATACCATTTGGTCAATTCTGGTTAATTACATATCCCTGTGTGTGGGTATTTTCCAGTATATGTTATCACCAATTCAAGCACTTAAGTGTATTAATAACCAATTGACTTACGTTTGTTGTACAGTATTTATTAACCTTGGTTCACTTAGAAGAGTGGTGGGTATATACATAGCGAATCTCGGTACTGTACACTTTTTCAATCTACGTTCCCTTCACGACGGCTACGGTATCATCATCCTCTTATAGAACAGTGTTAACAAACCAGCCAACTACTACATAACTTAACATATCTAACGAGAAAGTACTGTAGTTTAATATTGATGAGCTAGGTTTGATAGGTAAGGTAAAACAGATTAAATAGGTAAGGTAAAGTAGATTAGGTTAGGTAACTCTAGGTAACCTTGGTTAGGTTAATTGTAAATGACTTTTTTTGTCTGTTATAGAAGTCAGGTTGTGATCTACCAGTTTCACAAAAAATACAAAATAAACATGGAAAATCCATTAAAATCAACTGCTATAGTCATTATCCCAGTTATGGACTGGCGCTCGGCTGCAACTATACGGTAGTCAGGAAGTGCTTAGAACAGTAGGTAGCTATGACGTAACCCAGGGTCTGAATTCTTTTGAAGACTCCTTTCATAAACTTTGTCCCCCACTGGTGTTTTACCTGAGGCGTGAGAATGATGCCCCCTTTCTATGGCGTACTGATATATTCAATTTAATGAATTTGGTGTGACATAACGCCAGTTTGGGGATTTTTTTATCCGGCTGCCAGATTCCAAAGTATCGGTATCAGTACGATTTTATCCGCACTTCTCGAAATTAGAAAAAAAGTTTAATATGAAAATGGGTTCAGTTTGTTCATCGTGCCCGTGAGAGTTCATTTCGAAAGTTTTTTTTTCTAAGATAAAAGAAATCAAAATATATTCATAAATGTTTGTATAGGCATTAAGTTATTGAAAAAGAGCTGTCGTATTGTGTAATAAAATGGTAAATTTATTGAAGAGACAGTTAGATATTGGTATTTTTTTGTGTTTAATGATAATTTAAGAAAATAAGGCGATGTTCTTCTGTAACACTTTGGCGCATTTTAACCATAACCAAGATGTGCTGGGGTCCGGGGTGGATAACTTAAATATATCGTTATGTGTGAGAGAGCAAACCTACCTAACCTTACCTAGCTTCCGTCCCCCGGTATATGAAATATCTATGTTCTAGATCGAGGGAAACGTTACAGAAGAAAAATCTCTTAGAATTGTCTAATTTTTTTTTTTTTTTGCAAATATATAATTCCCAAGATTCGGTTGGTGGCAACAAATGCAATAACATCTATTCTAGTAGTTTTCTGATTTTCAACTCACTGTATCTTGTGTATGGTTAAAATGCATCAAAAAGAATTATGGAAGATTATTTTTTTGTCTGAAATTATCATTGAACGCAAAAAAAAATATATATATATATATCTTATTATGTCTTTTACTATAAATTGACCACTAAAATATTCGTTATTTCACCAGTTCTTGCGGAGGAAAGGTCCTGGATGGCAGTCCTCTTTATGTACCCAGTACGGTTTCCTGTCGCAAAATATAGTGAATCAGCTGATTAATGTAAACAGAGCCCCAAGCTTGGTGTCTGCTCTGTCAGGATTGGTATCGAGGGTTTAACAAAGGTAGCTGAAATGTTTGACGCCCGTATTACTAAACATCTTCTCTTAAGACACGTATTTAGCACCTTTTTTGTATAATGGAACTACCTGGCTTGATAAATACTAATCAGATTTTAAGAATTTTGGCTGAATTTAGATTTTTTAAGGAATTTGGGAGACGAAAATGGTGCCGTTTAGGAATACTGACCGTATTGCGGTGACGTTAATTATGTTATTACTGTTCGTTGACGCTTATTATGTTATTACTGCGCTTCAACAGCTAAGGTCTTTAAGCGTGTAACTAGGCTGACAATTACTACAATTGTCCATCAACAATTAGAAATTATGAGACGCAATTCTGAAATATGGAATGACGTTTAACACAGGAATATTACATTTACAGATGACAAAAAATGTTTTTTGCTTGAAAGAAACAACAATATATTTCCTTCTTGAACGTGTCTTAAAAATGATACGAGAGGATTTTGAAATAGTCAATAGGTAGGTTGTAGTGTAATGCTGTACAGTGTCTTAAGCTGACGTTCACTGGTTTTGTTAACAGCGTTTTGCTGGTACTGTTGATTGAAGAAGTAAATATAAGTGGTAATTCGTTTACCTTATGGTAGTACTGTAGAGCCTCTTAATAAAAATGACTTACAACATATTATCTTACTTCAGTTACCACACAACCTACCACAACCAATACATATCAATTTGACTACCAGGAAAAAATCTACACAAATAAACTTTATAGGTTTATATTGCATGTGACCTTCGCTATTACAATTTGATGTATATTACCGTAAGTGTGAAAGATTCATGGCAATGCTGATAACCACAAAGGAAAAGAGAAAACACAAAGTTCCCAAGCGCTTTCGTGTCGTTTGTGTTCAGTACTAAAGAACAATTTGTACTTTGTAAGCGTGAAGGAAGATATTAAAGTCTTGGTTGTTATAATGTATATATTCATGTACTTCAACGACGAGCTACTGTACAGAACGTTCACCAAGTCAGTTCATGCACAAGACAGCAATTATTAAAATTTAAGAGATTTGTCTTTTAATTAAGTATATTAAGATGTGTGTAGTGGATCATGCTTGTGATTAGTGACAGGGCTGAGGCAGGAGGAGGCGGCTGTTATGGTATACTATGGTTGTACTCTTTATGGCAACAGTGATGTGTACCGTACAGTGTTATTTAGATCATTAAATTCGCTAATTAATGGTGAATGTGATATTATTATCTCGCCTCCAAGATGTATCCCCGGTGGCTCTTAATGAAAAGAACTTAAATATGTAAAATAATTGTAAAAGATAGTGTTATTTTTAGATTAATTTACTCTGTTATTTTGTGTTACTAGTGAGGTATGTATAGTTGGGCGGTCACCCTGTTATTTAGTGTTTCAATTACTTGTACCAAGATCTCAAAACCGTTCCAGTACACACACACACACACACACCACTACTTCGGGTCATTGTACAGCTGAGGTCATAAATCCCAGCACATTATGTAACATGTGGTATTTCCTTAATTGTGAGTGATATACGTACGTGATATTACTGGTCGAGCACCTCTTTTCAATTTAAAATATGCATAAATTACTCTTTGAAACGACATGAAACCACACCCCATAGCGTTGAAAAAAGGCACTTCATAACGCCCATCAATATATTCCAGGAAATATTGATATCAGATTTAATAGATTACTTGAAGACTAGTCACCCCACTTAATGATTAGTCACCCCACCTGATGATTAGTCACCCCACCCAAAGATTAGTCACCCTACTTGATGATTAGTCACCCCACCTGATGACTAGTCACCCCACCCGAAGATTAGTCACCCTACTTGATGATTAGTCACCCCACCTGATGACTAGTCACCCCACCCGAAGATTAGTCACCCTAAGGCTACCTGAGGGTACTAAGTTAGGTTAGTGCTGGTATGTTTAATAATCAGGCGAAATAAACTAGGGTTCTTAAACTAAAGGCAAACCAATTTAACAGGTATGGCTGAACTCTTCGGCTAGTTTACCGTCACTTCCTCTTCCTCATAGGTCACTGTTTCAACATTCCTGTAGCCTAGTCATTAAAGCTCCCCCGATTGAGTACGATAACGTAACTCGTTGAATAGGATGACTTTACCCCTTGAGTACGATAACAACCCCCCTGAGTACTATCATTTACTAGAGTGATTGAGGACTTTACAAAGGTGCATAGTCTCTTATGCCGCGGTACTTTGACAATATTATTTTTACTGGCGTTATCTAGGGGGGGGGGGGGGAGACTAAACCCGCCCGCCATCTGAGAGTCGCGAACGAATAAATGAGAGATTTTCCCACAAACGATAAAGAATTGCGAAAACTTTAATGTTTTTTATTTAATACAGAATAACGAAATTAACTGGAAAGAAGTGATGAATATATACGGACTATATGCAGAGGAAAGTCCATTATATCGAAGGTCCTTTAGATGATAAAGCACCCCATCTAACGTATTATAAGGAGAGAGAACCCTGTTACGTCGAGAGGAATCCGTTATATGGAAAGAAATCCGTTACATGGAGGGCGAAATCCGTTATATGGAGAGAGAAATCCGTTACCTGGAGAGAAATCCGTTACATGGAGGGAGAAATCCGTTACCTGGAGAGAAATCCGTTACATGGAGGGAGAAATCCGTTACCTGGAGAGTGAAATCCGTTACATGAGAGAAATCCGTTACATGGAGGGAAAAATCCGTTACATGAGAGAAATCCGTTATATGGAGAGAGAAATCCGTTCCCTGGAGAGAAATCCGTTATATGGAGAGAGAAATCCGTTACATGGTGAGTGAAATCCATTACCTGGAGAGAAATCCCTTACATGGAGGGAGAAATCCGTTACCTGGAGAGTGAAATCCGTTACATGGAGGGAGAAATCCGTTATATGGAGAGAGAAATCCGTTGTATGGAAAGAGAAATCCGTTGTATGGAGAGAGAAATCCGTTATATGGAGAGAGAATTACTTTATATGGAGGTTTCAGTAAAATCGAAATGCACAATCAGGGCTGGTTAAGACATGAGACATCCGTAACTCATGGTTTTGAGGTATATTACAGACATGCATTGCTTATAATACTGGACTTGCGTGTGTAGTAGAGCCATATAGAGACATGGCAGGTTCTTAAGCACATACAGTCCCCTTCACTGGTGCGTTTACAGGGGCTTGTCAGGTTTTGTGTAGCGTGGCAGCCCTGTGTTTGTTTACATTCGACTGAAGGAAAATAGCAATAGCAAATTAAAACAATATTAAAACAAATATCTCAAAGATAATGATTTGTGGAATGTTTATATGACGAGCTTCTGTAAACGCACTAGTGAAGACGACTGTACTGTCCATCATGTTCATATCTTTTAAGGACTCTTGAGCCGTTATGGTAGTTCATGTACGGTCGCCTTGGGAAATTTCCTTGAGGTGGACATCCGGGGCCTTGAAGGCTCGTTCATGGATGTTTTCTTAGTCGGATTCTTGAAAACTTATTCGTGGGTGTTCTTTGTAGTACCGGTACTACCGTGTATTAGAAAACTCATAAATTTACCTAAAAGTCTCACATTAGTTTAGGCGTCTTTGATACAGAAGAAAAGTCATGTATTGTAGCTGCTAAGCGGGTCAGTTACCTGTGTTCTCTCCTCTCGTGTCAGGAGGTGAATTTTGTGACGAATCGTTTTAAGAATTTGTCTTTGTGCGGGAGATTGAGGAGCCAATTACCCACTTTCTTGTAATTATTTTTTTTTGGGGGGGGGAGGGGAGAATTATTTTAGATTATTGACATTTTATATAATAAGTCTAGAAAGTTACGATAATGTTTCTGTATATCAAGGATGTATATTTTATTTTGTAAGATATCGAGAGGATTTTAACTTAAAAGCATACGAGATATTATGCAAAAACGATGTTAGCACACGGTTAGTGTTGAGGAGCTATTGACAACGAAGCTGGTACAGTACTACTCGAACCGTAGTACTTGGTGAGTTATGTAGACCGTCTGAGAAAATTTAAAAAGGTTCCCTCAGTGTTGTACGGCTGAGTTGTATGACAGAGACGACCAAGGCAACACAGGAAAACTGTGAAGATGACGCTTGAGTATATCTTGTGGAGAGTAAGAGGCTAGACGATGGCATCACCAGGGTGTTCAAGGTACGTGCTCTGGCCGGGGTATAACAGGTTTCGCTTTGTGTAATGGGGGACAAATGGAAGCGCTTATCTGAATAGGTGGTCACGTCTGGGGACGGGGTTGACCTCTGGGAGACGACTAAATGAACATTTGGTAGATCTAGCTCATGTGGATTGCGGAATATCTGGGGCTGGAAAACCTGCAAAAGCTTGGAAATTTTACAAATAAACCTGGAATTTTATGTGAATTCAGTTCAACTTAAAAATATTGCTATTTGGACAGGAATCTTACCATAAATTAATGATGTACTATATAATAGGTAAATAATTAAACTGTTAGGAACAAATTCCAGTAAATCGTCCACTCCCATAACTAAATTTCTTGTGTACCCCCAGTATCTCATTTCATGTTAGTGATCAAATATTACAGGTTATACCTACTAATTTTGCATTGAGTCTTGACAGAGATGAATTGTTCGTATAATTAAGTCATATAGGTGGATCAGGAGTGTGATGTGTTAATTTTTGCAAGATTTCTGACTTTTTTGGAACATCCAGGTTGACCCACGTGAATCGCGCAAATCCGGTGTTCATCACTAGGCCTAATGATCATCTTAATCATAGCTGGTTAAATAAAATAGTCAGTCTGGTAGCCAGTGGCAATTAAAACAAAAAGTGATGGGCAAGTGACCTACAATATTGAGACCCGACAGAGAATCGGCTGTTTAAACTGAGATGGGTCCCGAAATGATCTTTAATATTTTGATATCTTATATAATTATCATCTTTAAATTTCCCAATAGTATATGCATATTATTGAAAACCTCTAATTTTGTTATTCTGTCATAATAAATATCGAATTAATGTACCCGGAAAACCTGGAAAAGCCAGGGAATTTTGTATTGTATGACCAGTAGACACCCTGTACGTATAACACCATCCATCATCACCACATATAACACCATCAAACATCACTATAGTATTAAACTGAGCTTGCGTTTTTACTATATTTAGAAATTCCAGCTTCATTTATTTCTGAATGACCAAATTTTGAATTGGCCTCAGTGAGTGATCTGTGAGTGTGGGTCAGTACTTGCAATGGCTCACCATAAAGTACAAAAGCTGCCACAGCCTGTGGCAGCTTTTGTACTTTATGGTGCCTGTGACCCACAGGTACGGCCAGGGCCACCTTTGTGATATACAGTATACGATAAAAAAAGACTTGATTTTTTGTTTTGTTACAACCATACACTCTTTGTAGCGTTACGACCGCACGCTCCTTTGTAGCGTTACGACCGCACGCTCCTTTGCAGCGTTACGACCGCACGCTCCTTTGTAGCGTTACGACCGCATGCTCCTTTGTAGCGTTACGACCGCACGCTCCTTTGTAGCGTTGCGATCACACGCTCCTTTGTAGCGTTACGACCGTGCACCCCCTTTTAGCGTTACGACCGCGCGCCCCTTTTAGCGTTACGACCGGGCGCCCCTTTGTAGCGTTACGACCACGCGCCCCTTTGTAGCGTTACGACTGCACGCCCCTTTGTAGCGTTACAACCGCGCACCCCTTTGTAGCGTTACGACCGTGCACCCCCCTTTAGCGTTACGACCGCGCGCCCCTTTGTAGCTTTACGACCGTGCACCCCTTTGTAGCGTTACGACCGTGCACCCCTTTGTAGCATTACGACCGCGCGCCCCTTTGTAGCGTTACGACCGTGCGCCCCTTTGTAGGGTTACGACCGCGCCTCCCTTTGTAGCGTTACGACCGCGTGTCCCTTTGTAGCGTTACGACCGCACACCTGTTCAGTGAACAGCTGTTTTTTAGGAGTTCGTGAAACGAGTTTATATTATTATTATCCTTTTTTTATTTATAAACGTATGTGTGTGTACTTCGTTATTTATGAATAAAAGTGTATTGAAGTTTTTATCTTCATTATTGTTACTATTATCATCATCATCATCAACTCGGATACACGCCGCACAACGTGAGACCTACGACGAACACTGGACGAATCTGAAACATCGGCAGTAACACACTGAGCCACTGTGACGCAGTAACCGGGGATGACAACTACTAACAGCATCAACCTTTGACCGTCTCAACAGATTGTGTACACGAGACAGCGCCTGGGCTACAGGTATTCCTGGGAGAATATTGTCAACCCTGAGCCTGGCCGCACTGTAGGTAAACTCCCTCACAACATGTCCTGAGACCTCCTCCTACAGGTCACCATCACGTCCTCCAAGAGGAGGAAATAATCACACATTGCCATGAACAGATGAACTGTACAGGGAATCCTCCTCCATACACTCACTCTCACCTAACTACAGGTAACTTGCTAACACAACCAGGTGCTCACGCGGCCCTTTAATTATAAAGTCAAAGAACACAAACCCAAAACTACGAAGCTTCCCTGTTGGTCGCTGTAATGCTTTTGCGCTGCACAGCTGCTCCTTACCCAGCGTGGCGGAGTGGCACATCTTCATCTGAATCAAGGATTACCCGGGGGTATGTAACACCCCCGACTATGAAGTAGGGTTTATGGCCGATGAAGAACTGAACACACACATATGCACGCACACATATGCACGTATTTTCCGGGAAAATCATCAGGAAATTCCACCTTGGTGTATGTGTGTGTAACAGGAATGACCAACGACTCCCTCACCCGCAGATAAAAAACAAAACCTAAAAAAACGTTGGATGACCTCGGTGTTGTCCTCAATATACTTCATTTGTTTATGTTTTTGTTTTATTTACGGGGCAATTACTATTATTTTTATTAGTTATTATTATTGTAATTATTATAATTATTATAATAATTATAATTATTATTATTGTAATTATTCTTATAATTTTTATTATCATATTTACTATTATAATTACTATTATTTTTATTATTGTAGTTAATATTAATATTATAATTATTATTATTATTATAGGTATTATTATTATTAGTGTTGTTATTTTATATATACAGGTGTATATACTGTGTATATATATATTTTTTTTACTCCTTTGTGAAACATTTATTTGTTAGCACTGGCGGCTACAGTGTTACAATCATCTAGCTATAACCAAACATGTCTCTGTCTGTTGGGTTAACGTGTAACAGCGTTCTGTGATTGTGTGACTAAGGTTCTCACTTTACAGTCAATGAAGCGTGACAGCTGTTTGTGACATTACACATGTTCACTGATCGGTTGATATTGGTATTACAACCCCAATTGGTTTATGTTGGCATTACAGCTGTTCTCTGATTGGGTTGAAGTTAGTATCGCAACTTCTCCGATTGGTTGATGATGGTGTTAAAGCTGTCTGTGATTGGTTGTTTAATTATTGTTCTATAATATTATACTACACCTTTGTCAGGATAGTGTCATTTTAGCGCTTACGGAAACTTGTCGCCCCGGTAATTTATATTTACGTTATAAGAGAAATATTCTTATGGTTTGTGTTCCTGTCACACAACACACACACACAGATGCTGGCGTCACCATCTTTCATTCAAGCTGAACTCACCTCTCGCCTTATTAGAGAGAAGAGGCGCTTATTGGTTTATAGATCTGAGGCTGCGTGTGTCTCCCACTCTCTTACTTTTTTAACTCTAAAGATCCGGAGGGTTTATAAGGAAGTTAGACGACACTGGAGGGAAGCACATTGTTATCAAGTGTAAGAGGTGAAGGGAAGTGTGTGTGTGTGTTGATGGCAGGCAGTGACGTACCGTGAATATCGTCTTGAGTTCTAAGTGGCTCATCATGATTGTCTCACGCGTATAACAATTGATTCTTGACGGTCATGGAGAGAGAGAGAGAGAGAGAGAGAGAGAGAGAGCTAGATTTCTGACGTGAGGCCGGATACTAACAAGGATAACGGAGGATGATCGACATTATCCTCCTCCAGTCAGTCTCTCTGGTCCGTCCCTATACCATGTTCCTCAGTCTTTAACCACCCCCCTCCCCCTCCTCGCCTCCCCCCTCCTATCGTACCACTTGACCAGACCATCCCAGCCTTATCATTGCTGTTCATATCTGGGAGCATATTAACACACAAGGGAGGATATGAATCATGTAAGAGCTATAAGTTGAGAGGAAAAATGATATATGTTGACATTATAGTTGGTCGTAAACATTAACTGGCAAGGTGAGTGATGGCGAGGCAGTGGTTTAGACGGGTGTTTCAACTGCTGTAGTCTGCCAAAGATAATAAGGACCTGTTCCACGTATCACAGTTTCTTACAAAACAAATCCCTTATGAAGTTTATGCCAGAGAATGTAAAGCAAGGTCAGTGTTTGAGGAATGTTAATGAAGAGTATAGACTACCAGTGTTGTTGACGAGAGATGTCCAAGTTTATCTCTTTTTTTTTTTTGCAAGATTAATGTGAAAGTAATCAATTCGATCTTTCATCCATGGACTCTTGAAGGTGGATAAGGTTCAGGTATATATCTGAATCCACACACTTTGATGATCATGTAATATCGAGTTATAATTATGTACTGGAAGGCCTATTATTTTTAATACACCTATTTTATGCAAACTTTATATTTAATAATATTTTTACGAAATATTACGAAAACATGACCAGCTGAGGTGCAGTGTTTCGGGTTTGTTGACATTTTGTGAGCTCAATATTAGGCTATATACGTTATTGTTATGTTCAACTTAAACTACTACACATAACAGGTAGGTTAAGGGTGTTGTCAGGAGGTAATTGCATTATATCGATATTAGAGTTAAAACATTTAGGAAAACTATTTTATAATTACGTAAATGAGTTGTGTGGTAGACCTGTAAGTTTGTCTTCAGTTTGGACATCCTATGGCTGGTTGGTTGAGAAGTAATTTTTAATATAATGCAACAAAGCTCTTATACTACTTTTTATTTTGATTTAGTATTATTTAATTATTTTTTTTTACGGGGATTAGCCCACCCGGGCACAGGTCACTGACCCACATCAGGGGCTGGGGAACGAAAATGTAATAATAATAATAATAATAATAATAATAATAATAATAATTCATAGCTAATAAAATTAATAATAAAAATAATTAAAAATAAAATAATAATGATAATAATAACAATAACACTGTAATAATAATAATAATAATAATAATAATAAAGAAACAAAGAAATACAAAAATGAAAAAAAAAATCAACATTTAGAAACCATATATGTATGTTGTGTTGTCAATGGTAAGAGAAACAATTGGGTCCCTGCAATTGTGTATAAATGAGGCAGAAAGTCAGATCAACAACCTGGGACTTGGTCACAATTTTCGTGATGCCATATGGCAGCAGGGTCTACCATTAGACAACACGTTATGCTTCCAATATCTTCCCAGGCGGTAGTACCTCCCTGTTTGGTAGCTGCCTACTTCCTACAATGATTTCCGCGAATCTCCACTGATATTAGAATCCAAAAATATATACAAACAGCTGATACTGACATAAGTTTTATAGTTTGTGGTCATATTGTTGTTAAATATACTGGCGAGTAATGTCCAATGGGAATTTAATGGTGTTTATGTTATGTTAATATTTCAGATAACTACTTCAGAAGTCTGACCCCCCACGTTCCAGCAGTGTTCAGGACCACTAGTTCCGTTTCCCCGGCGGCTTATACCTCATGGGGTCAGCTATCTCTAGTAGTTATCTGAAATATTAACATAACATAAACACCATTAAATTCCCATTGGACATTGCGTACCCTGTCATAACTTACGCTGGTATAATTTGACAGTCTTATTACGGTTAACATCGTCTTAACCGAAACAGAACAAATTTTACTAAATACAAATTAATTTCCATTGAGTTGTAGCAATCGGTTAATATGTAAATGGTAAAATTTTTTTGCTTCATTTAAAACGTTGTTTACCATCACAAGATATCCAAATTTTACCAACAAAGGTCATATAAGGTTAGGTTAGGTTAGGTTTCCTTTGAAACTATTTATTTATAAGTGTTTTGATGATCTACATAATCTACGTTCAAAATAGTCTACGTTCCATCCTCCGAGTTCGCTGGGAAGACAAGAGAACCAATGCCAGTGTTCTCACTTACGGTACACAAACTGTAGGAGCATCGAGGCTGCCATTATCCATGAACAGTTACGTTGGACTGGCCACGTTACCCGCATGGACGACAGTAGACTGCCAAAGCAGCTACTTTACTGTCACACAACGAATAGTAAACGTAACACTGGCGGAGAACTGAAAAGGTATAAATAGTCTTAAGACGAACCTGAAAAATTGCCAAATCGACCCCACTCACCTGGGAGATGATCACTCCACACCGTAACGCTTGGAAGAGCATCACGAGGTGTCAACATTTTCTAATTAGCCCGACTGCATACCGAGGCAGACAAGCGCCACGCCAGAAAGACGCTGCCGCCGCCCCTCCCGCACCAGATGTAGCCCTGAAAGAGAAACAAGTGAGGGGCTGACTTTCAGGTGATCTTCAGATAAGAGAAGAGGGAAGTCTTATTAGCTATAACTTTGAAAGAATAGTGATGAGTTGAAGAAGTTGTAATGGACTCGAGACTGACGGGTTGAGCTGTGGTTCTGGAGTATTGATATTGAAACAGTTTATTTAGCCAGAAAAACACAGATACAGAGTCGAATCCTAAAATCATGATTAATCGGTATTTGATAACCGATCGATGGACAGTCATAATCGGTAATTTTATATCTATTTAAGGTCGATGTTGTTTGACAGAAATGATATTGTATAGTTGTGTTGTCTTCATGGGATAAAACATAGAAATTATTCAAATAAGTTTTCCTTTATTGATAATTGATTACCAAAAACTATTTGCTTCAAAACTTACTAATCGCCCGGGCTTTTAACTCCATATTGCCCAGTATATTATTTATGTGATTCCACTATCGCGCATCAGCGTCGAGGATTATCGCTCCTCCCGTGTTGAATCAAGGCACTGCAAGATGAGGTCCTCAGAGCCCCACAACAATGGTCCCAGCAGAGAAGCCAGAGGTATGTGAGGCACCTCCTCCCCCACCAGAGGCTAGGCTACCAACAGATACAATCATTGGCCGGGAGGTAGGAAAGTTGATGGCGAGTCATGTTCTCTCTCCCCGGCAGTGATTGCATGGCTTTGACGATTACCTAAGGGAAGTGATACTGGATCCCCCCCCCCCCTCCTCTCCCTCCGCGCTCCCTTGAGAGAACTGGAAGTCTATAGTTGTAAAGGAATGTCGATCGGACGAAGAATCTAGTTAAGCCACAGGTGTGGGAGGGAGGGGAAGGGGTGGAGTGGATTAAATTTCATGAATGGGGAACCTACGGGTTGTTGAAGGAGAGACTACACAGCTTCCAAAACCTCCCTACCAGGAGACTGGAAACCATCCACCTGAGGAATAAGATGGAGGCCCTCAACGTCAGGTTCCATTGCCTGGGGAAGAAGCCCAGACCACCTCCGCGGGGAAGACATCGACGGAGGGCGACCCTACGCCTGGTGGCCCCGGAGTCTGCCCGCACTACAACAACCCAACCCACGACCCATCTATGTCCGCCATAACGATCCACCTTAAATTAAAACTCAGGGGATATAAGATAGCATTTAACAAGTCACAATCTAGTGTGTCCATAACGTAATACAGTAGTCAGATTCTAATAAATATTTATTTTCTAACCTAAATTACAACCTCATCCCAAATCCCAGGTTGGCTTAGTAAACTAACAAACTCTGCAATGTATAAAACAAAGGTGTTGTCTCCCTCTGTTTAATTCGCTTAATTCCCCCCCCCCCCCCCCCACACACAACTATCTGTCGTGACTCCTTTATCTTTCATGTTATGCTGTGCCTTGAGTCCCAGCATGCCTTCCATCCTTTCCTCACCTTAAATAGAGAGAGAGAAACAAAAGAAAGAATGGTCCTTCCTTAGCTTCACAGTCTGCTGGTTTCTTACAGTGAATAGTTACGAGTCAACCCTGGAAGTCACACCCACGTGGGGTCTGGCGTCACCTACCACACGGGGCATCAGTAGCGAACACCCGCAGCTTTTATCAATCCTCAACTTACAGCGAACATCTTAGTAGTTAATGCTATCGTGACGTATCTTTTAACAGAACAAACTAGTGTACGCCATAGTTTGTGTAACCTCACTGGACTAGTAGCTATAATTCAACACGTTTTTATGCTCTTTGTAGTTATTAATTATAGCTAGACTTGTCACGTACGCATATATATCACCACTTCAAGCTGTAATAAGCTAGAATTCAATGTATGCTTTACACGAAAAGCTATTGTTATTTTAAATTAGGCGTGTTAATATGTTATCTATAAGCCCCGTTGAATATATTGTTAGTATAAATCAATACACTTTTACCATTCAGGCTGTTGTAAAATACAGCTTCCTAATTGTTACCACAGCGAGCTGTTGTTGCACATAATTCAAATTAGATATTTTTTATATTTCATTCTATTTAGAGGTTTGTGTTGTTGTGTTGCGTGGGAGGGACAAAATGTATTGTCAAGGTGATTGTAATTAGTGTAGACAAAGGCTTCATTATGGAGTTCACGTTTGGTCCTGTTAGATTAAGGGAAAGTATTTGTGGGATTTGGTTTACCGAGGTTGGTTGACTTCCGAGGGCCGTGCGGTTTATATAAATATGTAAAGGGTTTAAGTATTGGCGTTCGTAGTGTGGGGTGGTGTGTGGAGAGGAATGTGTGTGTGGGAGGACGGACCTGTGTGGTTGGAGGAGGGACGTGTGTGTGGATGGTGGTGGTGGTGTGGAGAGGAATGTATGTGTGGGGGAAGGACGTGTGTGGGTGTAATGAGTGTGCTTGGGCAGGAGGAAGAACATGGGGTGTGGAGAGGAATATGTGTGTAGGTGGGAAGTTGGTGTTGTACTCAAGGGGTTATGATCAGTAGATTAATTTATTGTACTCTGGAAGGTTGGTCTCGTACTCAAGGAGCTAACATAATGGACTATATATAATTAACTTTACTCAATAGGGTTTCAAGTCGTGGTAGGTACTCAAGAGATCAACACATTCATTGGACTATTTTATCGTACTCACGGATGTTTAAACTGCCTTTCTACTTTTCGTCTGTGAATCCCTGAACAGAAAACGGGAATCGTGACAACAGCGGAGGGTAAACTCCTTTATATCCTCGTGGCAACACTTTCTTTACTGGTTGGGGTAATAAACAGGGGGGGGGGGGGAGGGGGTTCTTGTACACAGTGTCTACCTAGCAGCAATTTCGTTGTCATGTGAGTCTTTTGAACGTTTTAATTAGTCAACAAAAGATAAACAGACTGACAAGGCAGTTCAATAGTGCTTTCTTCAATAAGGTAGGAGAGGGTGATGAGGTGATGAATTCTGTACAACCTGGTAAAAATGTGGAACCAGACCTCCAAATTAGATAGATAAATAAATGGATGGATGGATGGATGGATGGATGGATAGATAGATACTGTATACATTGAAGAATCCCAACCATCTGTGAAAATATGGACTCGCCCTTTTCATTTTTTTAACACACACACACACACAGATTAGTATAAGAGGTCAGATTAGGCTAGGTCGTGTTGGCTAAATTATGTTTTGTTAAGATGGCTTGGATTTATTTAATCTGCCGTAGAATGGTTATTATAGAGTTTGATCTATCAGTAATAATCTATTATAATTACAGGTATTTAGACGGATCACCTGAAGAGATTTACCACCTTAATATTGTATGGGGAGAAGAGGTTAGGTTAAGTTAGCGCAGATCAGGTTAGGTTAGGTTAGTGTTAGGGAAAAAATTATACTCTAGTGTGAGTTGACACCATATTGGCACGGGTCTAGTGTGAGTTGACACCATATTGGCACGAGTTTTTTGTGTGAGTTGACACCATATTGGCACGAGTTTTTTGTGTGAGTTGACACCATATTGGCACGAGTCTTGTGTGAGTTGACACCATATTGGCACGAGTCTTGTGTGAGTTGACGCCATATTGGCACGAGTCTTGTGTGAGTTGACACCATATTGGCACGAGTTTCTTGTGTGAGTTGACACCATATTGGCACGAGTTTCTTGTGTGAGTTGACACCATATTGGCACGAGTTTCTTGTGTGAGTTGACACCATATTGGCACGAGTTTCTTGTGTGAGTTGACACCATATTGGCACGAGTTTCTTGTGTGAGTTGACACCATATTGGCACGAGTTTCTTGTGTGAGTTGACACTATATTGGCACGAGTCTTGTGTGAGTTGACACTATATTGGCACGAGTCTTGTGTGAGTTGACACCATATTGGCACGAGTTTCTTGTGTGAGTTGACACTATATTGGCACGGGTCTTGTGTGAGTTGACACCATATTGGCACGAGTTTCTTGTGTGAGTTGACACCATATTGGCACGAGTTTCTTGTGTGAGTTGACACTATATTGGCACGAGTCTTGTGTGAGTTGACACCATATTGGCACGAGTCTTGTGTGAGTTGACACCATATTGGCACGAGTCTTGTGTGAGTTGACACTATATTGGCACGGGTCTTGTGTGAGTTGACACCATATTGGCACGAGTCTTGTGTGAGTTGACACCATATTGGCACGAGTCTTGTGTGAGTTGACACCATATTGGCACGAGTCTTGTGTGAGTTGACACCATATTGGCACGAGTCTTCTGTGAGTTGACACCATATTGGCACGGGTCTTCTGTGAGTTGACACCATATTGGCACGGGTCTTCTGTGAGTTGACACTATATTGGCACGAGTCTTGTGTGAGTTGACACCATATTGGCACGAGTCTTGCGTGAGTTGACACCATATTGGCACGAGTCTTCTGTGAGTTGACACTATATTGGCACGAGTCTTGTGTGAGTTGACACCATATTGGCACGAGTCGTGTGTGAGTTGACACCATATTGGCACGAGTCTTGTGTGAGTTGACACCATATTAATGCCAGTGTAAAGGTCTGGTCTTCGGGATATAAATCCCTTGCCAGCCTAATCAGGATCTTATAGAAAGGAAAGTGAAGAACCATGGGTGTCCAAGGGGTAATAAACAACCGTTAGAGATTGACATCTCTTTACTACGAAAATAATCACAATAATTGAACTCTGACACCACTCACACAAATATTAAATAAACAGCTCTGGAGTCAAACAATTACTTAAAACAAAACAATCAATACAACAAAGTACAGGTATTTCCTAAGGCTGCCGATGAATATTCATCCTAACCAGCACGGTGGAATGTTATGGTAACGCGGTGATACGCTCTGAGGGGGAAGCTTCCTCATGAATCTGACCTATATATACTGTTAATGAATATGATGCATTTCTTTGCGTATGAACCTCTGTCCTGCGTGGCAGTGAGAAGTGATACCACCCTCAGTGTCAAGACCAGACTGAATTACTCAGAATAGACAAACTGTACTCCAAGCTTTGTCAATAAATTTGTTAAACTAAAAAAAAAAAAAAAAAACTCCTCACTTGGCGTTGGTGGGCGATGTCTTGCTACACAGGAGAGACGCCTGGGCTCGAACGGTGGATAGGGCGTGGAGGAAGTGGCGATCACATGGCAGCGACGGCAGTAGCTGGAGTAGGTGACCGGAGTTAACAACCGAATAGTGAAGGTCTGGGGAATCAGCCCACGAGCCCCAGGAGCCACAGATGAGTACACAACCAGAGTTGGAATCGAACAGGAGGGTGAAGTGCAGCTGTGGTGAAGGCTGGATCGTGTATCTGGTGCGACGAGGCAGCAGCGACTTTCTCACCTCCCCTCTCCCCCCTCCCCCCTAATGCGGCTGGGAACAATCAAACGAGCGGCGGACAACCTACCCGCTCGTTGCAGCCCTTACAGCCAGTGTGTTGCATCACCTGACTAGGCTCATACATTATTACCTTCTCCCTTTCTCCTCCGCCTCCTCTCCCCACTACTACACCAACAGAACTTCCCTTGGCAGCTTTTCGATGCTATAAAAACCGACAGAGGGGAGCACATACTGTATGGCTTCCCCGTTATGTTGCTATAGCTTGTACAGTACTTCCTGGTTGTGACGGTACATTGTTAATAAGGTCTCGTTGTTGTGATATAGATGTGGGTATGTTTGTTTTTGTCTCGTTGTTGTGGTATAGATGTGGGTATGTTTGTTTTGTCTCGTTGGTGTGGTATAGATGTGGGTATGTTTGTTTTTGTCTCGTTGGTGTGGTATAGATGTGGGTATGTTTGTTTTTGTCTCGTTGGTGTGGTATAGATGTGGGTATGTTTGTTTTTGTCTCGTTGGTGTGGTATAGATGTGGGTATGTTTGTTTTTGTCTCGTTGGTGTGGTATAGATGTGGGTATGTTTGTTTTTGTCTCGTTGGTGTGGTATAGATGTGGGTATGTTTGTTTTTGTCTCGTTGGTGTGGTATAGATGTGGGTATGTTTGTTTTTGTCTCGTTGGTGTGGTATAGATGTGGGTATGTTTGTTTTTGTCTCGTTGGTGTGGTATAGATGTGGGTATGTTTGTTTTTGTCTCGTTGGTGTGGTATAGATGTGGGTATGTTTGTTTTTGTCTCCTTATGGTATGCGTGTGTATGACTTTTTGTCTTGTGGTAGTTCTAGTGTGAATACAATTACGTCTTAGTTTTTGTATCAGTATGGTAGTGTTACAGTGTGGCTGTAGTTTGTATCTCACCATGGTCGTTAAGACACCCAGAGTGTACGTACAAAAATAAGTAATTAAATAAGTGATAATCGTGGTAATATTCTACTACATATTTACGTGTAATAAATATGTTACGTGTACTAATCCAGATGATACTAAATGTTATCTAATAATTTCTTGAGATAAATGTACAGTATATATCAGGTGCCACTAAGAGAGTTCAGCCATGTTAATATTGTTATTATTATCCATTATTTTTCTGTATTTTTATGGCTAAATAAAATGCTTCAATATCAAGGTATATAATGGTAAAGATAAGCCATTTTAGCGAAGAGACACTGTAGGTGAATATACTGTACTCCGGTTATACGAAGGTTATAGGCAGTGAAGGAAAAAGGTAAATAACTTGGCTAGTGTATACATTATATTTCCCTCGTGATATTTTTATGTATTTGTACTTTTCTTATTAAACGAACCTAGTCAACAGCATATCACACTGGATACGTTAACATGACCACATACATACAAGAGAGAAGGCAGACTTGGCCAGATTTCTCTTCCAACAAACTCTCTCTCTCTCTCTCTCTCTCTCTCTCTCTCTCTCTCTCTCTCTCTCTCTCTCTCTCTCTCTCTCATATATATGTTTCCAGCCCCTCCTCACCACTGGCCGAGGTTAATAGTGAACATAGTTGGACCACTTGATATTCATGTTGAGCACTAAGTGACGGGTCCATGTGTTGAGAGTTTGCGTGTCACTCCTGAGTTTTTGTCCCGCAAATACGTAATGTACAACTTATACACACACACACACACACTCACATATATATATATATATATTTATATATAATATATATATATATATATATATATATATATATACTACAAACATACACCAACGCATACATACATACACACATAATTATACACTGCAACACACACACACACACACACACACACACACAACAACAACAACAACAACAACAACAACAGAAGTATCGTGTTAACTATGAAGGGAGCTTTATTGTGGTACGTACAGGAATAGTTCTGTACAGTTCGTGTATAACCTAACCAACTTAACCTACCTCTTTTCTTAACTTAACCTAACTTAACTTTTCTTAACCTATCGTAACTAATCCTAACCTAACCTAACCTATTGAAAACATCCGATACCTTCACGTTTACCATCTATAGAGCGATTTATTAACACGTTACTAATCTAGTTGTGTACCCGTATAGGCTACATGACCCGAGTGAGGTTAGGATTAACATAAGAACATAAGAATGGAGGAAACTGCAGCGGGCCTATTGACCCATACTGGGCAGTCCCGTTTACACCCAACCCCTATTGCTCATATGAGCATCCAACCTATGTTTGAAGCAATTCAGCGTATTCGAGTTAATGATGATATTTGGTAACTTGTTCCATTCATCCACTACTCTGTTTCCAAACCAGTGTTTACCTATTTCACGCCTAAATCTAAATTTGTCTAATTTAAAACCATTGTTACGAGTTCGCTCCTGGTTGGATAGTTTGAGTACCTTTGTAATGTCCCCTTTGTTTAGCCCTGCCTTCCACTTATACACCTCTTATCAGGTCGCCCCTCGCTCTACGTCTCTCAAGGGAGTGCAAATTAAGATGCTTTAACCTGTCTCTATACTCAAGGTTCCTAATGCCCGGGATTAGTCTTGTCATTCTCCTCTGAATTCTTTCCAAGGATTAGTTTAGGTCGGGGTAAGGGTAGGTTAGGTTAGGTTAGGATTAGTTTAAGTTCAGGCCGGGGTAAGGGTAGGTTAGGTTAAGGTGTAGTTTGACCATCAAGAGATAGATTCAGGAGTTGCTTTTTTTTAAAGGTTGATAAAAATGCCAACATCCCCCCTCCCCCCCCCCCCTGTTCGCCCCTCAAACCCTATTTAATGTTATGTACTGTGATTTTTATCTTAGTAGAAAATCTCCTTAATTACAGACCCTTTATCCTGCCTCTTACATAAGAACATAAGAATGGAGGAAACTGCAGCGGGCCTAGTGACCCACGCTGGGCTGTCCCATTTACACCCAAGCCCTATTGCTCATATATCCATCCAACCTATGTTTGAAGCTATCCAGCGTATTCGAGTTAATGATGATATTTGGTAACTTGTTCCACTCGTCCACCAACTCCATTCTCAAACCAATGTTTACCTATTTCGCGCCTAAATCCAAACCTGTCCAATCTAAAACCATTGTTACCAGTTCGCTCACGGTTGGATAGTTTAAGTACCTTTGTTATATCGCCTTTGCTTAGTCCTGACTTCCATTAATACACCTCGGTCATATGGCCCCTCACTCTACGTCTCTCTCGAGAGTGCAGATTAAGATGCATTAACCTGTCCCTGTACTCAAGGTTCCTGATGCCCGGGATTAGTCTTGTCATTCTCTTCTGAATTCTCTCTTGGGATTCTATAACCATTCTGTAGTAAGGTGACCAGAACTGAACTGCGTGATCTAAGTGAGGTCTCACAAGCGCAAGATATAGTTTTAGGATGACCTCGCTGGTCTTGTAACTAACACTCCTTTGTATGAACCCAAGAACTTTATTAGCCTTGTTTCGAGCAAATACACATTGTTTACTTGGCTTAAGATTCCTACTTATCATTACTCCTAAATGTTTCTTGCAGTCGGATTTCTCAGCAACATTGTTGTTCACCTGGTATCTGGTTTCCCTGTTTACATCTCCTATACTAAGTACTTTACATTTGTCCACATTGAATTTCATCTGCCATTTTTCATACCATTCGAGAAATTTGTTTAGATCTTCCTGTAGTTTTGCGGAGTCATCGTCAGATTTAATTACACGGCCTATTTTAGTGTCATCAGCAAATTTACTTATGTTGCTATCTACGCCGATATCTATGTCGTTTGTGTACATAATAAATAATAATGGTCCAAGTACTGAGCCTTGGGGAACTCCACGAGTAACGTTGCTCCAATCGGATTTAGTGCCCTTAATGCTCAGTCGCTGTTTCCTGTCCTGTAACCACCCCCTAATCCATTTTAGAATATCTCCTTTAATGCCATGAGCCTCTACTTTTCTTATTAGTCTTTCGTGGGGGACTCTGTCGAAGGCTTTGCTAAAGTGCCCCTCGTCTTCTGATTCGAAAACAGATGAAAAGAATGTTATAGATTAGTTAGGCATGAATGGCCGCTTGTGAAGCCATGTTGGGAATCATTGATCAACTTGTGCTTCTCCAGGTGATTTCGAATAGAGTTTGAAATTATTTCTTCCTATAATTTGCCTACAATTGATGTTAGACTGATTGGACGGTAGTTAGAGGATAGTGATCTATCTCCCTTCTTGAAAATCGGTATTACATTCGCTTTCCTCCAGGATTCTGGTACTACACCCGTTTTTAAGGATATGTTAAACAACTTTGCTAAGGTCATACAAAGCTCTTCCTTACATTCCTTTAATACTCTGGTAAATATCTCATCGGGACCGGTGACTGAAGTTTGTCTATTTGCTTACTAACATCGTTACTAGTCACTACTATCTCGCTTAATATATTTTCTTCACAATCTCTGTATACAGTCGGTGCCTCGGGTATCATGTTTAAATTTTCGGTGATGATAACTGTCTTAACCCTACCTGCCAATACCTCATAATAATCTCGGAGGTAAACTTCACCACGATTTATTCTCCTACCTATAATCGAATAACATTTTTTAAATAATTATTTATCCATTTAGGGTCATTGTTGTTTGATCTGAGTTTTCTGTATGGTATGCTCTGCCTTTGTGCATTAAGTAACTCATTATTTAAATTGTTGTGGAACTCGTCAACCACAGATCTCTTGATCAGGTCATCCTCAACCGACAGGTCTCCAGGTAAGGTGAAGTCGCCCTCTGTGGGTACATTGTGTGAGGTCATGTAATTCACCCCCAAACTATCAAAGTTTGCCCTTCTGAAATCTGGGGCTTTGGTGGAATTTTCCTTGCTGCTGCCCTGAAATTCTAATTGGAATCTTATTTCTTTGTGATCTCTGTTAGCAAGTTCGTTCCTTACCTCAACATTACTAATGGGGTTTTTCTGTTTGACAGAACTAAGTCGACTATATTATTAACCCGGGTGGGTTCGGCTATATGTTAGCTTAGGAAACAGTCCTGGATTGTTTCAAGAAAATTATCTGATTCTGAATTAGCCGTAAGGTCAATCCAATCTATTTGGTTAAAGTTAAAGTCGCCTACTATACAGACTTTGCTATGTATGGAAGCCCTGCACATTTCATCCCAAATAAGTCGCTCATTAACTCTATCAAGATTAGGGGGTCTATATATTACTGCTGTGATAATTTTTTTCCTACCATCGATTAATTCTATCCAAATTGTTTCTTTATTCCCCTCAGTTTTTATTTCCTTATTTATTTCACACTCCAGATTATCCCTGACATAGATTGCAACTCCGCCTCCTTTCTTAATCTGCCTATCGGTATGGAATAATTTATAACCTGCAATTTGGTATTCGACAGGTAAAAAAAACTCACGTGAGTCTAGGTTTCTCCATGTTTCGGTGGCTGCTATTATATCAAAAAAAGATTTTTACGGTACATACCAACGCCCTGATTTCATCCATTTTGTTTCTCATACTTCTACTGTTTGCGTAGTAGACATTTAAGTTAGTCGTGTTCCGAGTCCTCGCTTTGTCGCGTTTAGGTTTTAACTCCCTGCAGACCCCTCTATCCTGTTTCTTAATTACAGATCCCCTATCCTGCCTCCTAATAACCGACCCCTTTATCCTGCCTCTTACAGACCCCTTTACCCTACCTCTTAATTACAGACCCCTTATCCTACCTCTTAATTACAGACCCCTTATCCTGACACTTAATTACAGACCCCTCATCCTGCCTCAGGACTGTGTGACTCCTTGACGTCATCATTACATCTCGTGTTGTTTCCCGAGTTCTCTCGAGTACAGTATACGAATCACATGTCGCTAATCCGCCAGTTATATTGGTACCGGGGGAGTAGTCTAGTCACTATGCGAATCAGTCTCCGTTTAACATCTGGTAAAAATGGCTGGGTTAGACTTAGAATATCTGTTAATGGTCCACGAAAGTAATTCACAATGCAGGAGGACGTCGTTAGTGAGTCGTGCAGCTTTAAACGGTAGCCACAGGAAATGTAAAGCATGCAAGAGAGAGACGTTTAATTTTACGGCCATTCTTACGTTACTACGTCACTAGAACGGTTGTCGAAGAAGACTTTGCCTATCAGAATATCCTTGGATTTCACTCATGAAAGGACGGGCGGACCCCGTGGTAAAATGTGTATAGTTGTTTTTTTTTGTGATGAACTGAATGTAATATTAATAACCTTTCCAGCAAAATAAATAATTCATGGATGACGGCTGTTGTAACATTGTAGGCATGTGTGAGGGTAAAGAAATGTCTGCCCCGCCAACAATAAAATGTATGAAAGACTTGGCTACCGCTTCAAGGTTGCGGGGTCGCGCTGCCAAACGTACGAATGTGTGTGTGTGTGTGTGTGTGCGCGCGTTATTGATGCCTGCAGGAGCGGACGAGTCTTGACGTACGCATTCACGTCCTTCCGCCGCCCTTGCATGAATCTGTCGTCTTTCCCTTTCCCGGCCTGCCTCAAGTCACGCGATGACCAAGTAACGCAGAAACATCTTACAGGGAATTGGACTGTGGTCATCGTGCTCGCGTGTGTAGCTACTGTATTGTACATAATCTGATAACCGTTTATAGTCTTCACATAAAGGGTTCAGACTGTAGTGTAGTTATTAAGGCCAGCCTCTCAGTGTGTGTATGTGTGTGTGTGTATGTGCGTGCGCCTGCTTGAGTGAGTGAGTGACTGTTCGCGCGCGCCTGTTCAAACTACTCAACAATTTCCTCTCAGACCACGATAATCATCAGTGCCGTTTTAAGGTCAAGTAAAGAACACATGGACAACATCAAAAGGTCATTTGTTGTTTTGGTTACGTCTCATACAACAATATACTCATTAGCTACACAGGAAGGTCAAGGTCACCTGTGAAGCTCTGAGGTTAAGGTCACAAGTCAGGTGTAGTTGCTTTGACACCAAGAAGACCTGGGAGCAGCGGTGAAGGTCCTTGGGGTTAACCATCACGATGCCAACCTGTTATAGTCGTTTCGATGAATAAACCCAATGAGTATGATAACTTAACCCTTTCAGTACGATGACTTAACCCTTTGAAGAAGATAGGTTAACTCATCATCTTTTTGAGTAAGATGAGTGTACTCAGTCGTTGTGTTCAAGGGGTTGAGTGTGATGGACTCGAGGTGTACATGGCATTGTTCCTCTCAAGGTCACTATAACTTCACAAGTGACCTGTACACAAGGTAGGTTTATCTAAAACGCCGTCTGTTGAGTGTTAAAAGAGTTGTAACTTGTTGGGGGTGGAAAGATATGTTGTATCATAGTGTCCTTATATGTCTAACTACGGAGGTTAAATTTAACTTATCAACCTTGGAGAATCATTCTTTATAACATAGTTTAAGTCAGCATTCTCATATATCCAATTATGGGGGAAATTGTATAGATAAATCTCTTGAGAATTTTGTCAAAGATGTCGTAACCTTGGCGAGGAAGTTATTTGTTTGCTGATGTTAGGTTCCCACTTAGGGGGAAATTTAACGTAGGAATCTTTGCCTTTGATCAGCTGTTTAATTATTTTAGTTATGTCATTTTAAGGGGGGGGGGAGGCGGCACAACGTTTCAGTGTGTCAGCGGTAAGCATCATCCCCGTGGAGGGTGCCTGATGCATCCGGGTTCACGGAGGCTAAATCTTGATACTACTCTTAATTATTACAATTTTATTCTGTCTTTAGATTAATTTATAATATGAAATAATTTAGTTGAAGTATTTCGTGGAAAATAAACAGCGGGGGCCATTACCATCGTTGCCCCTCCTTCCTTGTTAGTGGATGAATCCCTCAAGCCTGACCCCCACCTGGCGCCAGTGTCTTTAGGAGGGAATGTTTGGTCAGGAAGGGACAACGTAATGGTTACCAACGCCGCGTTTCACTTGTGCCAGAACTGTAAACCCGTTTTAGTATATAATTGAGTAGGTACCAGATTTATTACATTTGCAGAGATTGGCTTTCAAGTTTTATCAAATGGGTTTTGTACCAATTAGGTTGTTGTCGCCGGTGTTTTGTCTGTGTGACCTTGAATTTATACCAGCATCAGTACCTTGTTGTTCTACAAGAGGTGTTATGATGTGCCCGGTTATGGTGCCCTGAAAATGATGAATTTCCAGACTTGGAAATATAGATCAATAGATTAATGACTCACTGTCAAAATGCTAAGTGTGATTGACATAATGACCTTAAATAGACCACCAGCCGGAATTTCAACAACCTAACTTTAAACGAGAGAGAGAGAGAGAGCAGAGTGGCACTAGGAGCCAAAAATATCGTTTCCTGTGACCTTCACACTGTTTGAGTTTGACCTTTTCACTGACCTAAAACTCGTCGAAACACTTAGGATTTGCATTTTTGTCTTTCGTGATGTTTGGTGCCGTTTTGGAACAAGCCAACTCAGGAGGGAGAGAGAGGGAGGGCAGTCAGCCGTAGCCTCAGGACGCCACTCCAACCAACTTCACTTACAAGTAATCAGCGTCGCCAGTTATAACATGATAATCAGCCTAAGTTTTAGATAACCCAGATAACACATAACGCTCCCAAATCCATCTTGTGACTTTTACAATGAATCTCAGTTCTGTATACACTAAACGTTTTTATGGTAGACAAGGAAGCAGTGTGTGTGTACGTACACATCTTAGTTATGCATATTTGTACCCTTAGTAGATACTGTATATATATAGTTTTAGTTTTATATAGTTGAATATATTCCGTGCATTTGTGGTTGAGTGTAATTATATAGTAGGGGAAGTGAAGGTTGACGAGTGTAGTGTTTGTTCAGGTTACGTGAGGATTATCAGAAATTATTATAACGCTATTGTTATAATTATTATTATGATTATATTATTATTATTATTATTATGATTATGATTATATTTTTATGGCAATGTTGTTTTTGTTGGAGGTGGAAACATTTCTCGTGTGTTTACTGGTATCAATATTCCTGGTGGTGCTTGAGGAGTCTCCGTACGTGGGTCCGTGGGCTTTATGTATCGTGTTGGTATGTGTGCGAGTCCCTGAAGAGAGTCGCGTGCCTTTCTTTTTAAGAGATTAATTATGTTTGACAAAGAGCTGACCACGATGAAGCAAATTATGTATTAAGAGAACTTTTGTGTCCTTGACGTGAATAAATACCTGCTATACAGTACATCCAGGGTGGAGGTCTTGGTGTAGGTGGAGGTCTTGGTGTACAGTAAGGTCTTGGTGTAGTAGGTGGAGGTCTTTGACCAGGTGAAGGTCTTGGTCGAATGTTACATGTAGACATAAGCTATTATTTACTGTAATACGTCAGGGTGTTACATTTGATGAGAGGTTTGAGCACCACGCATAAAGTGATTTTTTTTTGTCCGGGTGAATCTTAGTATTACCTGACCACAAAATGAACTTCACAACGGATGTTACTGAGACACTTATTTCCTCCAACCTACATATTTATCTTCTTCCAGCGCTGCTTGTATCCACTTGTACGTATTTATATTTTCTTATTTGTTGTGTACCTTTCGGTGTCGTCTCCAATTACAGCATTTTTTTTAACACAAAGTTGGAGGGTTATTATCTTGTTCAGTGATGTTGGTTTAACTGGTTTAACTGCTCTGATTAATTGCAGTGTTGGCATCCGATTTCTTTGAGCATAGGTTTAAAAAATTACTTGGTCAGAACACAAGGATTTTCATCACTGTTGTTGTAATGTTTCTCTGGTATTCCCTGACACCATTTTTAATACAAGTCAACCCGACGAGCATATGACAAGCTGAGATTTTATATTTTTATTTTATAAGCAAAATTCCGGACCCGCCAGCGATGACGTCTGGGCTGCAGGTATAGTCAAGGCGGCGGGAAAAGGTGTGCAATCTGCCATTTGTCAAAGTTGTTGTTCAGTTATTCGTTGACGGAAAAAATTTTAACACGTCATATATCATTTATTAGACTTCTGGTTTGCCGCTTCAGATTTATTTCCTGAACGTGAGGGGGAGGGAAAGTTAGTTTTTATGGTGTATGTATATTTTGTTGATAGTTCAGCTGGGTAGGGTGGGTAAGATCGGCATCTCGACTCCTGTGTTCTTGGTTCCTGAGTTGAATTGAATTGAAACAGTTCATTTAGCCAGAAGAACACAGATACAGAGTGGATAATAATAACAATATTAACATGGCTGAGCCAGTTGAGAAGCTGAGCTCCATTTTAGGCACCTGATATATACTGTACATTTATCTCAAGGAAGTATTATGTAACATTTAGGATCATCTGGAATAGTACAATAACATGGTGGTAATAACAACATGTTACCACGGTTATCACTTCAATATTTATTAATTTTATTTATTTATTATGATTTTTAGTTTATTTATTTTTTTATTTTTTTATTTGTATATACATAAATTACAGTGCAATTGAAAATCATAAGTATAACGGGGAAGCAGACAACATGGGTTGTGCAGTAATAAGGTTGAACAAGAGGACAGAGCTGTTGTATTATATTGTAAACCTAACCTAACCTAAGTTACCTAACCTACAGAACATTGCTAAACAAAGGAAAAAGGAAAAAGTGTCGTGTGTTGGTAGGGAAACGGGTCGTGGTGCTGCCAGGGGGGTCGTGGTGCTGCCAGGGGGGTCGTGGTGCTGCCAGGGAGGGTCGTGGTGCTGCCAGGGGGGGTCGTGGTGCTGCCAGGGGGGTCGTGGTGCTGCCAGGGGGGTCGTGGTGCTGCCAGGGAGGTCGTGGTGCTGCCAGGGAGGTCGTGGTGCTGCCAGGGGGGTCGTGGTGCTGCCAGGGAGGTCGTGGTGCTGCCAGGGAGGTCGTGGTGCTGCCAGGGGGGTCGTGGTGCTGCCAGGGGGGTCGTGGTGCTGCCAGGGAGGTCGTGGTGCTGCCAGGGAGGTCCTGGTGCTGCCAGGGAGGTCCTGGTGCTGCCAGGGAGGGTCGTGGTGCTGCCAGGGAGGGTCGTGGTGCTGCCAGGGGGGTCGTGGTGCTGCCAGGGGAGAGGGGGCTGCCAGGTTCGGTCGTTGTCCTCACAGCGAGATTCTTAATCAGAACAAAATCCAAAACTTGTGAGAAATAAAACGTGAGTAATGAGAGATACGGTTTTTTTCCTCCTAATCATTCGAGTATCATTAGATGTCAAACTTCCATCTAGCTTCCCTGGCGAGTTTAGGTGAGGTAAGATGAAGTGAGGTTAGGTGAAGTGAGATTGGGTGAAGTGAGATGAGATTAGGTGAGGTAAAGTTAGATTAGGTGAGGTTCTAACTACGGTAACTACTGTACATAGGGAGGCAAAAACGGTGGTGTGGTAGTTGTGGTGTTGGGGGTGGAGGGTAGTAGTACTGGTGGTAGGGGTAGTAGTTGTAGTATTGGTGTGGGGGTAGTAGTGGTGGGGTGTTGGTGTGGGGGTAGTAGTGGTAGGGTGTTGGTGTGGGGGTAGTAGTGGTGGGGTGTTGGTGTGGGGGTAGTAGTGGTGGGGTGTTGGTGTGGGGGTAGTAGTGGTAGGGTGTTGGTGTGGGGGTAGTAGTGGTGGGGTGTTGGTGTGGGGGTAGTAATGGTGGGGTGTTGGTGTGGGGGTAGTAGTGGTGGGGTGTTGGTGTGGGGGTAGTAATGGTGGGGTGTTGGTGTGGGGGTAGTAGTGGTGGGGTGTTGGTGTGGGGGTAGTAGTGGTGGGGTGTTGGTGTGGGGGTAGTAGTGGTGGGGTGTTGGTGTGGAGGTAGTAATGGTGGGGTGTTGGTGTGGGGGTAGTAGTGGTGGGGTGTTGGTGTGGGGGTAGTAATGGTGGGGTGTTGGTGTGGGGGTAGTAGTGGTGGGGTGTTGGTGTGGGGGTAGTAGTGGTGGGGTGTTGGTGTGGGGGTAGTAGTGGTGGGGTGTTGGTGTGGGGGGTAGTAGTGGTGGGGTGTTGGTGTGGGGGTAGTAGTGGTGGGGTGTTGGTGTTGGGGTAGTAGTGGTGGGGTGTTAGTGTGGGGGTAGTAGTGGTGGGGTGTTGGTGTGGGGGTAGTAGTGGTGGGGTGTTGGTGTGGGGGTAGTAGTGGTGGGGTGTTGGTGTGGGGGTAGTAGTGGTAGGGTGTTGGTGTGGGGGTAGTAGTGGTGGGGTGTTGGTGTGGGGGTAGTAATGGTGGGGTGTTGGTGTGGGGGTAGTAGTGGTGGGGTGTTGGTGTGGGGGTAGTAGTGGTGGGGTGTTGGTGTGGGGGTAGTAGTGGTGGGGTGTTGGTGTGGGGGTGGGGTGTTGGTGTGGGGGTAGTAGTGGTGGGGTGTTGGTGTTGGTGGGAGCTAAGTGGGGTATATTTAACTTGGGTTCCTGTGCAGCTGCTTAGGCAACTTTACCAGTGTGTGTTAGAGCAGCTATTATTGTTATTGTTATTATTATTATTGTTATTATTATTATTATTATTATTTTGAGTCAACTGAATGTTTTTTAAAGCATTCTTGTCACTATAATTATACCATCATCACCCCCATTATTACTATGCTTATTAAACTGTTTCTAATTATTAAACCGACTATTGACTTCATCTTAAGTGAGTGAGTAATCTGTAAATATGATGTTAACGAGATGACAGAAGTGGAGTGGGGACGCTTTTAACTCTCTTACATTTGAACTTGTTAAATTATGAATCAATCTTTTTTAATTTTGTAATTGATAAAACTTTACTACTCACTCACACCCCACACAGTCTCTCTCTCTCTCTCTCTCTCTCTCTCTCTCTCTCTCTCTCTCTCTCTCTCTCTCTCTCTCTCTCTCTCTCTAATAATAATAATAATTATTATTATTAACGGTTTATTGAAAAAATTTTGTATGTGCGTGCGTGCAATGGTAGTGAGAGCACAGTTTAACACAGGTCCCCAACTCAACGTGTGTAAACCAGCCAATTACAGTACAAGGGTCTTGTGAGAATCGCCCGTCTGTATTGAGGGTTAACGACCCATCCTACGGCGCTGTTGAGGTTAACGAGACACTGGTGGTTCCCCTTCTCAGTGTCTATAACGTTCAAATCATGTTGTAACTGTGGCTGGAGGAGACGTGTGGGGAAGGGAAGGTCGTGTTAATTAAAGGGTTGTTTTTGATGTGGTGTTTATTCAGCTTTTATGATATGTCAGCTGCTTGCAGTCTTGAGAGAGGGATCCATTTTTTTTCTTGTGTAAATTTGAAGGCTAATTTTCATAGCTCGTTTGACAGTCCGCTTCCTGTACTGTACGTCTCGCCTGGGCTAACTGACTTTACTGATTCACCCCACTGAGGGAAACACTTAATGGTCTGTTGTTACTGTATTTTTTTATATTATTATTATTATTATTATTATTATTATTATTATTATTATTAATATATTATTATTATTATTATTATTATTATTATTATTATTATTATTATTATTATTATTACTACAGTTACATTTATTATGAACGCTGTTGGGTTATTGTGATGAGTTTAGGCTACTTAATGTTACTTAAAGCTCAGGTGCCGGTACTGAGCACACTTGATTTGTTAATTGCATGAGTAATATTTGTTGATTGAGAATTTGTCGTTTGTTTATTATTTGTTGATTGTTTGAGAAAATAAGTTGATAGATAGGGTAGTATTTATTGATTGAGAATTATTTGTTGACTGAAAAACCTTAGTGACCTGGGTTACAACAGTACTGAGTGAAGGCTACGTATAGCGCCTCCAGGTGTTCAACTCTCGGCACACCTGAGTTTAGTGCTGTATGTATCAGCAGACCGATATACTGCACTGTATATAATTTATAACTGAATTTTACTTTACATCTCTACTCGCTAATGTTTAAATATTTAATGTGATAATTATGGATACAGAGTTCACCTCGTGTGTTAAAGGTCGCTTAGTTCACAGTTGGGGAGGTGGAGGTGGTTGATGCAGTGCCAGCCATATTGTTTTCTTGTTTCCTGGGGCTCAGTATCCAATCTGTTGTATCCGAAGGGGTCCGTCACGCCTATGGAACCCACGTTTAAAATTTTCGCATAAATGTCACGTGACAATGAACGTTCAAATAATTATTACATAAAACTGATAATAAAAATACGTCAAAGGCTTATGATTATTAGATACAGATGAGGAACTTGTGGCTCTGTTGGTATCGAACAATGGGAAGAACATGTGTGTGTTATTGCTAAACCTAATGTACATCATGCAGGGCTGTAGTGTAGTGAGAAGAATGTATAATAGCGTGTTGATGGTGAGTGCTTCAGGCTACCAGTAAAACCAAGACGTTTATGGAGGTTTCGTTTTTGTGTGTGTTAAGGGTGTCACACACACACACACACACACACACACACACACACACACACACACACACACCACCTGCCACTTACACGATAACTTTAAAACACTTGTCGTTCTGTAGTGAGTTTCATCAATTTCTTCTCATTACACTGTGTCATTTATGTGTTGTGTTATTAGATCACGTGAAGATTAGCTCCCCCCCCCCCCCCACTGGAACATAGGCCACCCTCACGCTAACCTAACATAGTTTAACCTAACTTAACCCCTCGGGTAACGTTAGGATGGTTAATCTTCAGGTGAAATAGACTGTGGCGTATCTTTATTTCTTGTACTTTTCCACATTTAAATGTCAGTTTTTTCTGTCCGGTTTATTTCCTTATATTTCTCAGTATTTCTCCCCCATAATGACCAACAGTTCCTCACATTATTCAGTAATTCTCCGTAGTGAGAAACACTCCCTTGAATTATTTAATGTTTCTCTTTGCCGAGAAACGTTTTGTCATTTCTCATCGTTCAATATATTTATGAAATAACTCCATATTGAAGGATTTCTCAGTATCCCTTCTAAGTGAGACACATTCCCACATTCCCGGCGCACATCACCTCTTTAAGAAATATTCAAGATTGTGGATTAATAACGTAAATAATAATAACCATAAGAGGGTTACTAATTATGTGTCAGTGAGTCGGTCAGTCAGGGTTTGTGATTCATAGAACTGGCTGGTGCAGTCAAAAAGCCATTCTTTCGCATATATATCTATTTCATGTAGATCCACAATGAAAACGTGGATAAGATAAATCTTGATAAAATCACACAGTTTAGAGAGGCTAAACTAGCAAACCCACCCCCGAATTTTGGCTCACACTGTAACTGCAGATTCTTGAGCATTCGGAGTTCTTGAATTTCAGGTTTATGTCCGTTCTAAAGACCTAACCCTTTAGAGGGCAGGGCTCAATTTAGGTCTTACAAGAGGATTGTATGAGGGAGGTTTATGAAGTTACATTAGCATCAACAAGTAGTCGGTGAGGGCTTACGAGTTACAAAAGAGAGCATTATGAAGTTTTAAAATCATCTAACACTCGCTGGAAGGCCTGGTGGTGATGACGATGTTTAAGTTGTGTGGGTTTACAGAGCTGCGATAGAGCAACACGTGGGCTTAACTCCTTATTAGACCGTCTTTAAATAATGTCACGTATCTTTAATGAGGAGAGTGACCAACCACAGGAGGTGTCTATAATTAAAAAGTTTATAAATTTAGAGGAATTGTAATTATTTATATAGTTTGTGAGTAATGATTAAATGATAAAGAAAAGTTTGTACGTACAGTCAACAGCAGAAGTTCGTCTCAAACCCAATTGCATATGAGGCAGGTGATCTGGTAACACTGGACAGGGGAGAGCTTGACAGATATGCTTTAAATTCCTAGTTATTTAAGAGATTGCCTCATAATGCATTTCTTGTATATAGCTTAAATACTATCAATATGTAAAATGTAGGAATATAATTAAATATTTTTTTGACTTTTGTACTCTATGTAAGCTAAACTAAAGGTTATTTGGTAGACTGAGTAGTGGTCATTTGTTAACCTCTTCCCTACGGTAGTAAACCTCTTTGAGGTCGTAAAAGAGAGGTAGATATGTAGATAGACATTGCCTCTGTATACGTAGAAAAATGGCCTTCTCATACACCATTGGATGCCTGTGGAGAGGATTAAATGTCTTTTAGAAAGGCTTGAATGTCTTCAGAGGGGTTTGAATGTCTTATAGGGAGGATTTAATGTCTTTTCAATTTTGATGTTTTATCCTTCATCCCGTTTGCAAGGGAGCTTAAGTGAATCAATTAAGATGCATCACGTGTCTCCAGATACCGGTTAGGACCGTTAGGTGGAAGACATAACTCATTAGTAGGGTCTGTTATATAAGTCTTTGCTGTGGGTTAGTGATGGAGTGGGAGGGGTATGGGGAATGGGGCGGGCAAGGGATGGGTGAGGTGGGGTGGGGGAGGATGGGGGATTAGGGGTAAGGGTGGGTTAACTCAAGTGAGGCTGAGTAGACGCGATCTCTTAGCTACAGTTATACAGGTTAGGTTAGGTTAGGTTAGGTTAGGTTAGGTCAGGTTAGGTTAGGTTAGGTTAGGTTTTTTTGGTGAAACTCTTAAAGCGGGCGAGATTCTTTTTGAGGATCCATTCAGCTTTGTGTGGTAGATTAAGTGAGCAGTTTTGGCTCATCTGTGTGTGTGTAATAATAATAATAATAGTAATAATAATAATAATAATAATAATAATTAACAGTTTATTGAAAGAGCATGGCAGCCGGAAGGCTGAAAATATACAGTTACATAATTTGGTAATGGGTCTCTTGATTTACAAATAATATACAAGTAGCATAAGTGATACAAATATGATATATAATAACTAGGTGGGGAGAAGCTCAAACTACAGGGCATTTCAGCATAGTGACAGTGCAACAAGTAAGATTGACTGGGAGTGAATACACTGGTTGATTACAAGTTATTGATAATTTTTACAATGTTTGGGACTGGGCTGTTCTTATAGCGATCAGTTCGTGCTTGTATGGGCTGGATACAGTTGTGGTGTCGAACAGCAATTCTCGGGCGAGGGATCTCAGGTGGTAGTAGGAGCTGGGGTCGAGGATGGTGCAAAAGCTCTCACCAAATTGCAGATGAGGTCGTGGTGATGGTCAGTGAGAACCGAGAGGGTCAGTGTGTTGAGCGCTTCTTGATATGTGTATGGCATTTAGGAAGGAAGACCAAGTAGGGGAGGCATAGGTGAGCTTGGGAAGTATGAATGTTGAGTAAACACTGGGGAGCTCGGGTGCAGGAACTCCGTGGGACTTGAGTCGGCGGAGGAGGTGGAGACGGAAACTGGAGGATTTGACAACTTAACTGACGTGTGGTTTCCAATTTAGTTTGTTGTCTATGGTGACGCCGAGGAGCTTCGTGGAATCTACAACCTGGAGTATGTTGGGACCTAAAGTAATGAAAGGGGGTGGGACAACGTCGTAGGAGAGGTTGATGTGCATTACCATGGTCTTGGTATGGTTGATGGTGTCGTGGTTGTTGGTGGCCCAGTTTTAGAGAATGTTCAATAAATCCTGAAGGGCGGTATAGTCAGGAGCGGAATTGTTGACGCTGATCCCAATGGTGGAGTCGTCGACATATTTCCAGCGTGCAGGGGTTTCTCTTAGGGCATCATTGATAAGCATAAGAAAGCATAGTGGTCCCATCTTGGTGCCTTGGGGGACGCCACAGGTGAGTGACTGAAAGGTGGAGACAGCCCCTCGGAAGCGTACAGCTTGGCGTCGGTTACTGAGGAAGTCTGTAAGCCATGGTATAAGACTTCTTCGCAACCCAAGGTCGATAGCTTTGTTGATGATTAAATTGGGGTCGACTAGATCGAATGCCTTAGTGAAGTCAATGAAGGCGACAGCTACAAACGTTTTTCGTTTCTCCAGATGGCGGTATATGTAGTCGAGAAAGCTGATAAGACAGTGAGAGGTAGAGGAAGTTTTCATATTACCAAATTGCTGAAGATCTACGGCTCCTGCAATATCAGCATAAGCCCAGTCGAACACAAAACTTTCACAGATTAAGCTGGGTATTGGGGTTGATTGCAATGGGTCGTAGCTGATTTAAGGATTGTGAGCTGGTTGGCTTGGGCACTGGTGACACATAAGAAGTCTTCCAGTCAGCTGGGCATCTGGCTTGACTGAGAGAAGCATTGATGATGGAGCAGAGGGGTTTAGCAAGCTCCGGGGAGAACTCCTTGAAGAGTTTTATTGGTAAGTCAGTGGGGGTGGTGGAGCGTTTTAACTTTAGTTTGTCCAGACTTTTTGCTACTTCAAATTCGTCTACTAAGTCAGTGGGAAAGGGGGCTGGTAGGTAAGCAGGGAGAGTGGTTGTGTCAAGCCGGGGGAGCGTCTGGCATATAGTAGCAAAATGGTTATTTGATTGCTCAACTGCGTCAACATTAGTGAGATGGTTAAGGAAGGGGAGGGGGTGTGTCTTATTGGTTAGTCCACAGAGTTCTTTCAGCTTACCATACCACTGACTGAAGTTGGTCTGCTTCAGGTGTTGCAATTTGGTTGGGTAGTGAGACTTCTTTGCAGTGCGTGTTTCGCGGTGTGATCCAGGGCAAGTCAGCTGGGTGAGATCTGACGGACTTCTCGGGGAAGAAGTGGTGGTGTGCTTCCGTGGTGGTGTTGGTATAACTTATCCATTTGGTGTCCACGTCATCCACGCTAAGTACTTCAGTCCAGGGATGGTGAACTATCCACTGCCCGAAGAGACGCACTGCAGAGTCAGTAATCAGTGTGTGTGTGTGTGTGTGTGTGTGTGTGTGTGTGTGTGTGTGTACAACAATGGGAAAGATTAACATATGGGTCTTGAGAACCTGGTCCCCTGACTCCTCCCACACGCTCCAGATTATATCTTAATTACAGGTGTGTGCAGGGTAACCATGTGAGCGGCTTACACTCTCGTGCGTGTGTTTGTGTGTGTGGTAAAGGTCAGTGGTGCTCCAGTTGTTCCAGAATGGAAATAATATGATGTGGGTTGACCTTCACTCATATAACACATTCCACAGACAACATGGCCGCCTGATGTCACACCCTATACCAGTTTTATTTATTGTTTACCAAATTATATTTTATTAAGCTCTGTACAATGAGGAACTATGATAGAGATTTCGACTATAGATTGTGTGTTTGTTAGCACTTTATATATCTACCGAACGAACGCTTAGACATAGCCCCTTTAAAGCTTGCGGAATGGCTTCATGATAGTTATTCCTGGAAACCTGTATATTGTTTTTATTCTGAACGGTCACAGGTCAAGTTCAAGGCCAGGCTGTGTTCTTTCCCTCGCCTCCTCGGTGTCTGGGAGGACACGTGGCCTCACGGTGATACTTAAGAACATATAATTAAAAACTATTTATTTTACCATCAGAAATCAGATTGAGTCGAATAAACTTCCCAGTGCTTACCTACCCGAGTGCTTGTATATACCGTAATTACGTGGTCAGGCCTCCGAGGGCACATCTAGCCACGTCCAAGAGGTAGGCAGCTCTAGGATAAACACTGGGCAGACCATTTACGAGTGCTGCTGTATGTATCAGGAAGGATTATTAAAGATACCCCAACAATGTTTTGGAGTGGTCGGCAACCCTAGACTTGACGTAATGATGGCACCTTGATTGATTGTGTTAGGTAGAAGCAGGTAAAGAGCTGTCGTCCAGAACTGAGGTGCGCTTTTCTAATAGCAGGCGAGTCAGTGTTGCCATCCACATTCAGGTAAAGGGATAATGTTAGGGCTTACGGTAGGTTAGGTATGGGTTAAGGAGCATTGGGGCTGAATAAATTGATAAGCTTTTACCTTTTTGGGGGGGAGACAACAGGTTTACTAATTAGCTACGTTAAGGGAGGTTTCGTACAGTGTAAATGGGTTTTTCACACACCTAAACCCTGATAAAAAGCTGCTGTTCAACCCTCACAACCAATAAAGGTTTATGTCGTCGGTGTGGAGGTGATGGTATACGTGATAAGTCACACGTTAGCTTTCAGCTGTCACCCCAAATGCTACGTGGTGGGGGGGGGGGGGGGAGGTATGTTAGGTTAGGTAAGAATAAGTAAGGTTAGGTTTGGTTAGTTTAGGTTAGGTTAGGTTACTTTAGGTTAGGTTACTTTAGTTTAGGTTAGGTTAGGTTAGGTTAGGTTACTTTAGGTTAGGTTTGGTTAGTTCAGGTTAGTTTAGGTTAGTTTAGGTTAGTTTAGGTTAGTTTAGGTTAGGTTTAGGTTAGTTTAGGTTACTTTAGGTTAGGTTTAGGTTAGTTTAGGTTAGTTTAGGTTAGGTTTAGGTTAGTTTAGGTTACTTTAGGTTACTTTAGGTTAGTTTAGGTTAGGTTAGTTTAGGTTAGTTTAGGTTAGGTTAGGTTAGGTTACTTTAGGTTAGTTTAGGTTAGTTTAGGTTAGTTTAGGTTAGGTTTAGGTTAGTTTAGGTTAGTTTAGGTTAGTTTAGGTTAGTTTAGGTTAGTTTAGGTTAGGTTAGTTTAGGTTAGCTTTAGGTTAGTTTAGGTTAGTTTAGGTTAGTTTAGGTTAGGTTTAGGTTAGTTTAGGTTAGTTTAGGTTACTTTAGGTTAGTTTAGGTTAGTTTAGGTTAGTTTAGGTTAGGTTAGGTTTAGGTTAGTTTAGGTTACTTTAGGTTAGGTTTAGGTTAGTTTAGGTTACTTTAGGTTAGTTTAGGTTAGTTTAGGTTAGGTTTAGGTTAGTTTAGGTTACTTTAGGTTAGTTTAGGTTAGTTTAGGTTAGGTTTAGGTTAGTTTAGGTTACTTTAGGTTAGGTTTAGGTTAGGTTTGGTTAGTTTAGGTTAGTTTAGGTTAGGTTTGGTTAGTTTAGGTTACCTTAGGTTAGGTTAGTTTAGGTTAGGTTTGGTTAGTTTAGGTTAGTTTAGGTTAGGTTTGGTTAGTTTAGGTTACTTTAGGTTAGGTTTGGTTAGTTTAGGTTACTTTAGGTTAGGTTAGGTTAGTTCAGGTTACTTTAGGTTAGGTTAGGTTAGTTCAGGTTACTTTAGGTTAGGTTAGGTTAGTTCAGGTTACTTTAGGTTAGGTTATATTATGTTATATTACAGCTCTGTCCTCTTGTTCCGCCTTAATACAACCCGTGTTGTGCTGCTTCCCTCCCGTATCATATTTATGTTTATCAGCTTCACTGTAAAGTATGTATTTATTTATAATATAAATGTACAAAAATAAATAAAATAACGGTGATGACCGTGGTAACATTCGGATATGTTCTTATTACCACCATGTTATGTGTACTATTCCAGATGATACTAAATGTTACATAATACTTCCTTGAGATAAATGTACAGTATGTATCAGGTGCCTTTTAGAGAGCTCAGGCTCTCAATTGGTTCAGCCATGTTAATATTGTTATTATTATCGACTCTGTATATCTGTTTTTCTGGCTAAATAAACTGTCTCAGTATTGATATCGATATTAAGGAGAAAATAAGCAGGGGGGCTAAACTTGAGGTGATCCCTCGTGTGTCTCGCAGTGTCCATATCATTGATCCAGCACACCTGAGGTAGTTTTCCAGACTTGGGATTATCTTCTTGAGCTCTAGTATTGGATTCCTGTCTGTATAATTAGTCTGTCACAGCAGATTCCTGCCTTGAGATGTTGAGTCTTGGACGATATATTTCTTGGTCTTCGTCACAGTGTTTCCCATTACTGACTGTGCTTCTTAGTTCATTATTTTAACTAGAACATTTAGCTTACCGAATAACAGTCTTCAGTAACTGACTGGTTGACTCACTGAGAACTTTTTAATGTTTAGGCGACGCGCGGACGTGGGTTCTGGCCTTGGCTAATACTTGGATTTTGTTTGTTTGTTTTAGCTGAGGAAATATATAAATTATTTGAAACCTGTAGCTGAAGCGAACGAGACAAACCCACAACACACCTGTCCTCAACACCTGGTATCCACCTATTTCTCGCGTGGCGATACGAACAGGTGGTCCGAAGCACCTACCTGCCTTGTCACGAGTACCTCCTGCCCGCTCACCTCACGTGTGGTGGACTCTTGCTACTCCCCAAAGGTACGAGAGATGGGTGTTGAAGATTATTGTATAGAGCTGTCTGGTGGGGGGGGGGGGGGGAGCAGCAAAAAACCTGATGGGAGCCGATAAGAGGAGGAGATGAGGAGAAAGACGGGTGCTACTGTAGCGCGTGGTCTACCAAGAGTCAGGTTGGGTTAGTTTAGTTAAGTTTAGGGAGATATCTTGGTAGACCACACGCTATAGCAGCACCGAAAGACACCTGGTAGAAGAACGTGGTTGAGATCACTATGTAAAACCTCCAGCTGAGAGTGACTGAGGCTAAAGGAAAACTATGTCCCAATTTAGTGGATATTTTGATATTCAGTAACGTATTAATACAGATGACATATAGTTAAACACGTAAACATTGATCTCGCGGATAACGAAACTTATAACACCTGTAAAAATCATCTCTTCCTTCGCCTTATTTTGCTGCGTTGGTCGTGCGTTCGTTTAGTGTACGTTCTGGGCTTTATAGTCGTGCGATCCGTCAACAACACATTCTTAGCCCAACCCAACCCAACCCAACCAAACCCAACCCAACCCAACCAAACCAAACCAACCAACCCAACCCAACCCAACCAACCCAACCCAACCCAACCAAACCAAACCAAACCAAACCCAACCCAACCCAACCCAACCCAACCCAACCAAACCAAACCCAACCCAACCCAACCCAACCCAACCCAAACCCAACCCAACCTAACCCAACCAAACCCAACTCAACCAAACCAAACCAAACCAAACTCGATCTCCCAGCGTATTATTCAGAGCTCTTGCTGTTGAGTGAGAGTCAAACACAACTAGAAAGTAATGTCGTAATATTGCTCATGTAATCCGGTGTATCACAAGCCTTTGTTTACATGTTAACTGCACCCTTGAATCCCTCTCTGTTATCCCCGCTGTATTGTATAGAGGGGATGTGTTTCGCTTATGTTACGTGTGTTAGGGTTTAAGGTAAGGACTGTGGGAGGTATTGTAGGTTTATCGGATGTGTGACCCCTTTGTCGATGGTAGATTAATTCGTTGTGGATGATGGATTAACTCTTTTGGGATGAGTTAACACTAGTCGGTTTATGGATAATTTATTAACGGATGATGGTTTAAACGAGAGACAGGATGCACACACACACACACACACGGTTCTTCGTTACATACTCACGTGCTATATTCTGATAATTACCTTTGAAGACACACAGGTGGCAACAAGTGCTCGTCCTGTACACCTGTACGTTATTGACAGCTTGTGGACACTGGTGTAGTGCTGAGTGAGCTACTGGCCACAGGTGTTTTGGGTCCAAATAAAATGTTCAGGCATAATTTGTATAGATATTTATTTATTTATTTTTTGTGTGTGTGTGTGGACAAGGGGATAGGGTCATTTAACAAGGAATTTCAGCACAGTTACAGTACAAAAATGAGATTGGTAGAAGTGAACACAAAGGTTATCTACGAGTTGTTGATAATTTTATAATGGTTGGAATTGGCCTGTTCTTAGAGCGTGTGTGGTGGGGGAGGGGGGGGGGGACTGAGTATGTATATATTTATTTGTGGTGAAGCACTTAGGGTATTATTATAAGTGTGGTAACGGCTCTCGCCCAACACCAGCCTCTGCTAACAGTTATGGAAGGTAACGATGGCGTGTCTGATACTAGTAATGATTTTTAACAACTTTATAAACAATTGAGAAGAGTAAGTGAACCTCTCTCTCTCTCTCTCTCTCTCTCTCTCTCTCTCTCTCTCTCTCTCTCTCTCTCTCTCTCTCTCTCTCTCTCAGTTTATCTTACTGTGGCGGTAACAGATGTTGACCTGAGCGTTAACTGCTAAGTGAGATGTTAGTGTCGTGTCGGTAAGTGAGGTGTTGGTGTGTCGTGTTGGTAAGTGAGGTGTTGGTGTGTCGTGTCGGTAAGTGAGGTGTTGGTGTGTCGTGTCGGTAAGTGAGGTGTTGGTGTGTCGTGTCGGTAAGTGAGGTGTTTGTGTGTCGTGTCGGTAAGTGAGGTGTTGGTGTGTCGTGTTGGTGTGTCGTGTTGGTAAGTGAGGTGTTTGTGTGTCGTGTTGGTAAGTGAGGTGTTGGTGTGTCGTGTTGGTAAGTGAGGTGTTGGTGTGTCGTGTCGGTAAGTGAGGTGTTGGTGTGTCGTGTCGGTAAGTGAGGTGTTGGTGTGTGGTGTGTCGTGTTGGTAAGTGAGGTGTTTGTGTGTCGTGTTGGTAAGTGAGGTGTTGGTGTGTCGTGTCGGTAAGTGAGGTGTTGGTGTGTCGTGTCGGTAAGTGAGGTGTTGGTGTGTCGTGTCGGTAAGTGAGGTGTTGGTGTGTCGTGTTGGTGTGTCGTGTTGGTAAGTGAGGTGTTTGTGTGTCGTGTTGGTAAGTGAGGTGTTGGTGTGTCGTGTCGGTAAGTGAGGTGTTGGTGTGTCGTGTCGGTAAGTGAGGTGTTGGTGTGTCGTGTCGGTAAGTGAGGTGTTGGTGTGTCGTGTCGGTAAGTGAGGTGTTGGTGTGTCGTGTCGGTAAGTGAGGTGTTGGTGTGTCGTGTCGGTAAGTGAGGTGTTAAGAGTGCCTGCACCTTCTCTGGGTGGTGTCAACTGGTAGTCTCTGGCATAGCTGGGAGACCAGACAGCGTTACAGCACTCCAAGTTTGGTGGCACAACCACCTCACGAGACGTTAACTCCTAAATAATTATTATAATCTCATGTTACCACAGGAAGCTTCAATTGCGTAGCAAGGTGAGCATTTTCCTACCAGAGCGGTTTGGAAGTACAGTACTGTAGTAGTGTTTTTGTGAAGTGGGGGGGGGATGAGAACCACTTATTATGGGGGGTTTGGGGTGGAGGGGGGGGGGAGTCACTGAGGAGCATGAGTCAGCAGGGTGGTGGTAATGGCAGTGGTGGTGTTAGTCAGGGTTGTGGTAGTAGGCTTGTTAGTGGTGGTAATGGTGATAGTCAGGTTCGTGGTGGTGATAGTCAGGGTGATGGTGGTAGGGTATGCTATTCATCATATTAGGGTTTATGTTTGACATATTTAATGGTTCGTTTAGAAATGTGTAGTGTGGTATTTTTATGGTATATTTCCTGTGGTATATTTGGCATTTCCTGTGGTATGATTGGGTATTTCTTTTACTGTTTGGCGACACTTTTAGTTTAGTATGCTTGAATATATTTTCTAAAGTGTGTTGTCATATGCAGTATGTTGGGATATATTTAGAATATAATAACAATGGTATAGTACAATACATAGACCAGATATATTTCGTATACTGTATTATATTCAGATATGATACAAAACCGTGTGTTATACTCTTAAACATAACAAGTATGCTTTGTTATCTGTCTGTTATGTGGTATAAGAATTTTAAAGGTATATACAGATATAGCCTGGTTGGATAAAAGAAGTGTAATTGGCTATGACATTCTGGTATGCTAAAAATAGACTATGTATATATTTGCATACGTTCATATATCAGAAATATAGATCAGTAATATATATCATGAGATGCATTAAACATAACAAGAGACGCAAATGGAATATAACTTTTAACAATTGATGATAATGTGGACAGTTGATTTGACAAATTATATAATGTAAAATTTACAATCGGTTCTAAATATTAAATTATCTTTATGGATTAGTGAAGTGAGTTAAACAAATTTAACGTTGGTATTAGATTTCGAAATTGACAGGTAATTAGTCTGGACTCCTGAATGTTAGTTTTTACATTGTTTTGAACCTTGTAAACCAGTTATGTCTTGTACAGATTAATGTTTGATATTTTTGTAAGTTGGTTCAGGTATACTGTATATTATGTGTTTACTTAAAGTGTGTGTGTGTGTGTGTGTGATAATAATAATAATAATAAAAATAATAAACGGTTTTTTAATAGACGTTGCAGCCGGTGGCTGAAAATATACAAACTGTGTGTGTGTGTGTAATAATAATAATAATAATAATAATAATAATAATAATAATGTGTGTGTGTGTGCGTGCCACCTGTTAGTTACAAAAAGTAAAGAGCGAAAAATAAATGGATTGATAGAGTAATCTTGCATAACTAGAAAACACAAAACATTTTAGATATGAAAATGAGAGAGAGAGAGAGAGAGAGAGAGAGAGAGAGAGAGAGAGAGAGAGCCGCGTAGTAGTATGTGAAACCTCACCTTTCCACAACTTCTTTATAAAAAAAATTACCGTTACTATCACTAACTAGCCTCGAATTTAGTGTTAAGTAAAGGTATTATTCTTGACGCGGTGGGTATTGTGGCGTCACCTGTTGAGTAGCCTGGTAGTCTACTCAGGGCTCTCGGCTGACGAGTCTGCGTAGATTATTGACCTATTCATCCGGTGGCGGCTGAATAGGTACTGCGTATTATTAAACATCCAGCTGCTAAGTGATATTAGTAATAATTATATGAGAGAACCTCTTTATATGAGCAGCCAGAGAATGTTTTAGGTGTGTAGTGAGTCGTAGTGGTGCCTATTGGGGTGATATATCGCACCAGGAAGGAAGGTTGATTACAGGTATCATCTATGTTGGTAGCAATATGGTGTAGCAGAATTTGGTATTTTTCTATTAAACGAGATGAGTCTTAATAAACCCAGCTGGTTTAATACAGCGAAGTGTGTCAGCGAGGTGTGTTTTAATACAGCGAGGTGTGTCAGCGAGGTGTTTTAATACAGCGAGGTGTGTTTTAATACAGCGAGGTGTTTTAATACAGCGAGGTGTGTTTTCATACAGCGAGGTGTGTTTTAATACAGCGAGGTGTGTTTTAATACAGCGAAGTGTTTTAATACAGCGAGGTGTGTTTTAATACAGCGAGGTGTGTTTTAATACAGCGAGGTGTTTTAATACAGCGAGGTGTTTTAATACAGCGAGGTGTTTTAATACAGCGAGGTGTTTTAATACAGCGAGGTGTGTTTTAATACAGCGAGGTGTTTTAATACAGCGAGGTGTGTTTTAATACAGCGAGGTGTGTTTTAATACAGCGAGGTGTGTTTTAATACAGCGAGGTGTTTTAATACAGCGAGGTGTGTTTTAATACAGCGAGGTGTGTTTTAATACAGCGAGGTGTGTTTTAATACAGCGAGGTGTTTTAATACAGCGAGGTGTGTTTTAATACAGCGAGGTGTGTTTTAATACAGCGAGGTGTTTTAATACAGCGAGGTGTGTTTTAATACAGCGAGGTGTTTTAATACAGCGAGGTGTGTTTTAATACAGCGAGGTGTGTTTTAATACAGCGAAGTGTTTTAATACAGCGAGGTGTGTCAGAGAGGTGTGTTTTAATACAGCGAAGTGTTTTAATACAGCGAGGTGTGTTTTAATACAGCGAAGTGTGTCAGCGAGGTGTGTTTTAATACAGCGAAGTGTTTTAATACAGCGAGGTGTGTTTTAATACAGCGAAGTGTGTCAGCGAGGTGTGTTTTAATACAGCGAAGTGTGTCAGAGAGGTGTATTTTAATACAGCGAAGTGTTTTAATACAGCGAGGTGTGTTTTAATACAGCGAAGTGTGTCAGCGAGGTGTGTTTTAATACAGCGAAGTGTGTCAGAGAGGTGTGTTTTAATACAGCGAAGTGTTTTAATACAGCGAGGTGTGTTTTAATACAGCGAAGTGTGTCAGCGAGGTGTGTTTTAATACAGCGAAGTGTGTCAGAGAGGTGTGTTTTAATACAGCGAAGTGTTTTAATACAGCGAGGTGTGTTTTAATACAGCGAGGTGTGTTTTAATACAGCGAGGTGTTTTAATACAGCGAGGTGTGTTTTAATACAGCGAGGTGTGTTTTAATACAGCGAGGTGTGTTTTAATACAGCGAAGTGTTTTAATACAGCGAGGTGTGTTTTAATACAGCGAGGTGTGTTTTAATGACGGGATTTATTATGCTGTAGTAATTCTCTAAGCCAGTTACTCAGTAAGCTTCACGGCTAACATATTTTATGAGTCAGTCAGTTTGTCCTCTCGCTTAGTTCACCAGTCAGTCTGTCAGCACCAAAGACTGCGTATACTGTCAGCCAGTGAGTGAGGTGGTGATTGAACGAGTAAATAAGGCGGTGTGTGGATGGTTTGGTGAGTTGAGTAAGTAAGGCGGTGTGTGGATGGTTTGGTGAGTTGAGTAAATAAAGCGGTGTGTGGATGGTTTGGTGAGTTGAGTAAATAAGGCGGTGTGTGGATGGTTTGGTGAGTTGAGTAAATAAGGCGGTGTGTGGATGGTTTGGTGAGTTGGGTAAATAAGGCCGTGTGTGGATGGTTTGGTGAGTTGAGTAAATAAGGCGGTGTGTGGATGGTTTGGTGAGTTGAGTAAATAAAGCCGTGTGTGGATGGTTTGGTGAGTTGGGTAAATAAGGCGGTGTGTGGATGGTTTGGTGAGTTGGGTAAATAAGGCCGTGTGTGGATGGTTTGGTGAGTTGAGTAAATAAGGCGGTGTGTGGATGGTTTGGTGAGTTGAGTAAATAAAGCCGTGTGTGGATGGTTTGGTGAGTTGGGTAAATAAGGCCGTGTGTGGATGGTTTGGTGAGTTGAGTAAATAATGCCGTGTGTGGATGGTTTGGTGAGTTGGGTAAATAAGGCCGTGTGTGGATGGTTTGGTGAGTTGAGTAAATAAGGCGGTGTGTGGATGGTTTGGTGAGTTGAGTAAGTAAGGCGGTGTGTGGATGGTTTGGTGAGTTGAGTAAATAAGGCGGTGTGTGGATGGTTTGGTGAGTTGAGTAAATAAGGCCGTGTGTGGATGGTTTGGTGAGTTGGGTAAATAAGGCCGTGTGTGGATGGTTTGGTGAGTTGGGTAAATAAAGCCGTGTGTGGATGGTTTGGTGAGTTGGGTAAATAAGGCCGTGTGTGGATGGTTTGGTGAGTTGGGTAAATAAAGCCGTGTGTGGATGGTTTGGTGAGTTGGGTAAATAAGGCCGTGTGTGGATGGTTTGGTGAGGGGTAAATAAAGCCGTGTGTGGATGGTTTGGTGAGTTGAGTAAATAAAGCGGTGTGTGGATGGTTTGGTGAGTTGAGTAAATAAAGCCGTGTGTGGATGGTTTGGTGAGTTGAGTAAGTGAGGTAGATGAGTAAGAGGTGTGGGCGGGCGTGTGTGTGTGTTGTTAGTTACGGCAGGAGAGTGAGGCCAGGGAGATATTGATTACTACCTCCATGGACCCATAGCGACCAGTGTAGGGCTCTGGAGTACTCACACTGGGTCACTGGGACACGCCTGGGATGAAGATGGGTCACAGCCTTAACAACATCAACCTACGGCCTAGAAAACAGTGCGTTAATGTTCGAAATAAGGCAAACAGAGTATTGGGTTTTATATCTAGAAGTGTAAGTAACAAGAGTGCAGAGGTCTTATTGCAACTATATCTTGCGCTAGTCAGGCCGCACCTCGATTATACGGTTCAGTTCTGGTGCCCTTATCATAGAATGGATATCAATTCACTAGAGTCGGTGCAGCGAAGAATGACAAAAATGATTCCGGGACTTAGAAACCTTCCATATCAGGATAGGCTAAAGAAACTTAACTTGCATTCCCTAGAAAGACGAAGAGTGCGGGGAGATATGATAGAAGTATTTAAGTGGGTGAAAGGAATCATTAAAGTTCTTATAATATCCGAGCAGGATAGGACTCGGAGCAACGGATTCAAGTTGGATAAGTTTAGGTTTAGGAGGGAGATAGGACGAAACTGGTTCACATATAGGGTGGTGGATGAGTGGAACAAGCTTAGCAACTTTGTAGTAAGTGCGGGAACGCTGGAAAGTTTCAAAAGGAGGCTAGATAGATTCATGGATGATAGAGAGTGGTAGTAACTCTCGACAGGAGCTGCCATGCACAGGCCAACCGGCCTATTGCAGACTCCTTATTTTCTTATGTTCTTATGTATGGGATGAGGGTCCACCTTACTGGGACACGCCTGGGATGAAGATGGGTCACTGGGACACGCCTGGGATGAAAGTAGTTAGGGATGATTTGTCCAGGCGGCATTAGTATATTTGTATATGTTCAGTATCCACATGACCCGCTCTCACTTGCCGCGCCTCTCCCACGCCCTCTCACACACCTTTCTCACCCCAGATGTTACCCCAGACTCCCTCACACTGTCACCCCTGAGGGTACAGGCTCGTGTCAGTCTGTAATGTGGTTGTTTACGGCTGTGTCTGTGTTTTCCATCGACGTGGTTACAGAAGCTAAATACAGTACCTCGTTGATGTTTTGAATTACAGTAAGAGTTATTTCCTCAAATTACTGTAACGGCTCTTTAAAACTCTTAGAACTTATTTAATTTTTGGAGGATTTAACTGGTAATACCGAACAGATGCATACGGTGACTGTCTTGCGGAAATGACTGTATCAGACTGGTATGTATCGAGTGGGTGTGAGTGTGGCATTTAGTAGCGGAGTGGAGTTAGGTGTTCTTGTTGCTGGTGGTGGTGTAGTTACGTTCAAATTGTTTAGGTTCAGGCCAGTTGGGTTGCCTTTAGGATGGTTAAGGTAAGGTTGATTGGTTTACCGTTTGATAGGTCATTTTGGGTTTACTTTTTGGTAGGTCAGGTCAGATTAGTTAGTAGCTACGGTCTTAGTTAAGTTAGGTCAGGATGGGTCAAGTTAGGCAAGATTAACTCAGATATGGTAAATTTAGGTCAAACAAGAATGGGTCAGGTCGTGTTATGTTGCGTCAGGTTATGTTAAGTTGCGTCAGGTCATGATAAGTTGCGTCAAGTCATGATAAGTTGCGTCAGGGTCATGATAAGTTGCGTATGTCATGACAATTTAAGTTAGGCTAGGTTTACGTCGCGACTATAGTGTTTTAAGCTATGATGGTGTAGCTTGATTAGGTTTTGCCGAAAAAATAAGGTTTAATAAACAAAACTTAATACTGGACATTACAGAGAGAGAGAGAGAGAGAGAGAAGAGAGAGAGAGAAAGAGAGAGAGAGAGAGAGAGAGAGAGAGAGTTGTGTATAACTTTTAACCGAATACGTGCTTGAATACCTAATACCTAATTGAATAAAGCGCTGTAATACACATTAATATAACGTAAGATTAGACATTGGATTACAAGTGTGTGTGTGTGTGTGTGTGTGTGTGTGTGTGTGTGTGTGTGTGTGTGTGTTGTAGGACAGCCACACGGTGTTCACTAAACCTAAAATAAGATACCGATTTTTTTTAAAGACTCGGGTTATGGTAGACAACTCTTAATAATCAATATACTCAAGTTGTAGTTTATTTGTTTATTTATTTATTTATTTATGAAGAGTTTGCACGCACCTGATCTCTCGGGGATGAATACAGTGTGCAGGTAGGAGAGGGTGACGCCAGAGTGTGTTGGGGACAGAGCTTTTATTTTAATTCATTTGCCCTTGCTGAAGTTTTGCTTCTCCTGTTGCCGTTGATACTGTTGGTATGATGTTCTGTTGTTGTGTTAGCGTTATACTACTACCACTACTACTATCATCACCCTCGCTGTTACCATCTTCACTAGCGTTCTCCCCATGCAATTGTTCCACCTAGGTCTAGCATTAGAGATGGTAGAAGCCTCCAGTCATGACCTTTCCACATTGTATTGAACAAGGCCCAAATTGGTAGGTTAGAAAGTTGATCTACACTTGCGGTCTGCCTCCTAATTTGTGGCAAGGGGGGAGGAGGAGGGGGGAGGAGGAGGGGGGGGATATGGCAAGGAATACAATGGGGTAACGAAGCAGGGTTGTTATGATTTAAATCAATTCAAATGATTTAAATCACATGATTTAAATCAGAGTAAAAAAATCATGATTTAAATCAAAATTAATTTTTTACTAATAACTGTTTTCTCTTTTTATTCTACCTGATTGAAAAGTATATGCAATGCAGCAGGCTAATAGCATCAAGATGATCAAAATGCTAAGACCAGGATATGTTCCACCTAATAGACATCAAATTGGAGGGTCTCTTTTGGATCAAGCCTACGATTCAGTGATTAAGAATTACTCAGAAGAACTTAGTGGGAAAACAGTTTGCATGGCCATGGATGGATGGAGTAATGTCCATAATGAGCCTATAGTATGTATAACTTTAACAGCGGACAACTGTATTTATCTTGTTGACTCTATACACACAGAATCAAGACACAGCTGAATATCTGTTGAAATTAGCTGAATGTGCTACAAAAAGTGTGAAGACATATTTGGATGCACAGTAAGAAGCTGTGTAACAGATAATGCTGCTAATATGGCAAAAATGAGAAGTGAATTTGGACAAGATAAATCCATTATAACATATGGTTGCTCTGCACACCTGTTAAATTTGCTTTCACAAGACCTGCAAATCAAGAACATGAGGAGCACATTACTGAAATCATTAAGTACTACAGAAATCATCACATCCCAGGATCTTTGTATAGAAGAGCAGGAGGAACAATGCTAGTAATGCCATCAGACGCACGATGGAACACAGTGACAGATTCTATTGAATCTTATTTAAAGAACTGGGAGACCCTTGTCAAAGTGTGCAAAGAAAATAGTGGAGACATTGATAAGAAAATTGAAAGGAAAGTTAATGATAAGGCATTAAAAAGAACTGCAGAAGACTATCTAGAGAGACTTAAGCCTATTGCTGTGGCATTGGACTGTGTCCAGAGAGAACATACCCTATTAAGTGATGCTGTAGAAATCTGGGTAAAACTGAAAACTGATATTAAGGAGTATTTAACAGATAAGAAGGATATGGATAATTTTGAAAAAAGAATCAAAGTAGTATTGACACCTGCCCATTTTCTAGTTAATGTGATAGATCCAAGGTATCAGGGCAGACATCTGACTCCTGAGCAGCGAGACATTGCAGAACAGTATGTGTGCGAGTCTCTTCCACATTTCCTTTCAACATTAATGTCCTTCCATGGAAGAAGTGCACCATTTAAAGAGGTCTATTTTGGTAAAGATGTTGTAAAATCTCTCTCACCCCCTGCTTGGTGGCAGTATTTTGCCAATGATATGACAGAAAATGTAATGGATATTCCTAGGCAATTATTAACAGCTGTTGCATCATCAGCAGGGGTTGAGAGAATTTTTTCCACATATGAATTTGTACACTCAAAGGTAAGAAATCGCCAAGGACAGAAAAAGGCATCTAAGCTTGTCACAGTACATAAGCATTCAATGTTCAACTAAGCTAATTTAAATGTTTTGAAATATTTTTGTTGTTTAAAAAATGAGAATATTGTGTTGACTTGGAAGTTATTAGCGGTAATTCTTAATACACTATAATCCTACAAATGTAAGAAAATAAACTTGTTACCAGTATTATTTTTTTACAAAATGAGTATATTATTCTGTTGACTTGAAGAAGTTATTAATTTTTGAAACACTGTAATCCTATAAGAACATTTATGTTAAATTTCATTATTACGTTTGGATTTGTGCCCTCAAATGTAAGATATGTTACCAGTTTTCTTTTATTTTACAAAAAGAATATTATTGTGTTAAATTCCATTGGTACATCTACTGCATGAGTATCTTAATGCCAATTTTCTGTTTATTATCGTGAATAAGCTTTGGTTGAAAAATACTGTTTCTATGGTTTAAAAATACTATTTCATTGCAATTAGTAAAAAAATGAAAACATCGATTTAAATAAAAAAAAATCCGATTTAAATCAAATAAATCGATTTTTTTTATTTTTTTTAAATCATGATTTTTTTCCAACCCTGTAACGAAGTAATGTACAGTGTATATATTGGGGAGGGTTACCTAGCTAGCTCTTTCTGTCTGTGTCTGTCTCTCTTCTCTTTCTTTGTTTCTTTCGTTCTTTCTCTCATGAAACAAGTATTAGGAGAAATTAAACACCAGGCTTCCTAAAAATACGATAAAGAGAATATATGAAATAAAGACGATATAAGAGATGTAAATGAAAGAGAATGAAGGAGGAAAAATTGCTAAATGGAAAGAAAAAATAAGAAAGATAGATATATAAATTAATTGATAATAGGAGTTGTAGGTGATGGAAACACAATTTGATATAAGAAATGAGAGACAGAGAAATTAATTATAGTATTTTAACAAGATGAGTGGGGTAATAAACGTGTGGAGCAATTGGGAAACAGCGAGACAGCAAAACCTAACTAAATACATTGGGAAATATAACAGCAACAAAACACACACACACACCATCTGTGAGGGAACTAGTACACCACGTAATGCCCCTCATAACACCACCTGTGAGGGAACTAGTACACCACGTGATGCCCCTCATAACACCACCTGTGAGGGAACTAGTACACCACGTGATGCCCCTCATAACACCACCTGTGAGGGAACTAGTACACCACGTGATGCCCCTCATAACGCCATCTGTGAGGGAACTAGTACACCACGTGATGCCCCTCATAACACCATCTGTGAGGGAACTAGTACACCACGTGAGGCCCCTCATAACACCACCTGTGAGGGAACTACTACACCACGTGATGCCCCTCATAACACCACCTGTGAGGGAACTAGTACACCACGTGAGGCCCCTCATAACACCACCTGTGAGGGAACTACTACACCACGTGATGCCCCTCATAACACCACCTGTGAGGGAACTAGTACACCACGTGATGCCCCTCATAACGCCATCTGTGAGGGAACTAGTACACAACGTGATGCCCCTCATAACACCATCTGTGAGGGAACTAGTACACCACGTGAGGCCCCTCATAACACCACCTGTGAGGGAACTACTACACCACGTGATGCCCCTCATAACACCACCTGTGAGGGAACTAGTACACCACGTGAGGCCCCTCATAACACCACCTGTGAGGGAACTAGTACACCACGTGATGCCCCTCATAACACCACCTGTGAGGGAACTAGTACTCCACGTGATGCCCCTCATAACACCATCTGTGAGGGAACTAGTACACCACGTGATGCCCCTCATAACACCATCTGTGAGGGAACTACTACACCACGTGATGCCCCTCATAACACCATCTGTGAGGGAACTAGTACACCACGTGATGCCCCTCATAACACCACCTGTGAGGGAACTAGTACACCACGTGATGCCCCTCATAACACCACCTGTGAGGGAACTAGTGCTCCACGTGATGCCCCTCATAACACCATCTGTGAGGGAACTAGTACACCACGTGATGCCCCTCATAACACCACCTGTGAGGGAACTAGTACTCCACGTGATGCCCCTCATAGCACCATCTGTGAGGGAACTACTACACCACGTGAGGCCCCTCATAACACCATCTGTGAGGGAACTAGTGCTCCACGTGATGCCCCTCATAACACCATCTGTGAGGGAACAGGTACACCACGTGATGCCCCTCATAACACCACCTGTGAGGGAACTAGTGCTCCACGTGATGCCCCTCATAACACCATCTGTGAGGGAACTAGTACACCACGTGATGCCCCTCATAACACCACCTGTGAGGGAACTAGTACTCCACGTGATGCCCCTCATAACACCATCTGTGAGGGAACTACTACACCACGTGAGGCCCCTCATAACACCATCTGTGAGGGAACTAGTGCTCCACGTGATGCCCCTCATAACACCATCTGTGAGGGAACTAGTACACCACGTGATGCCCCTCATAACACCATCTGTGAGGGAACTAGTGCTCCACGTGATGCCCCTCATAACACCACCTGTGAGGGAACTAGTACTCCACGTGATGCCCCTCATAACACCACCTGTGAGGGAACTAGTGCTCCACGTGATGCCCCTCATAACACCACCTGTGAGGGAACTAGTACTCCACGTGATGCCCCTCATAACACCACCTGTGAGGGAACTAGTGCTCCACGTGATGCCCCTCATAACACCATCTGTGAGGGAACTACTACACCACGTGAGGCCCCTCATAACACCATCTGTGAGGGAACTAGTACACCACGTGATGCCCCTCATAACACCACCTGTGAGGGAACTAGTGCTCCACGTGATGCCCCTCATAACACCATCTGTGAGGGAACTACTACACCACGTGAGGCCCCTCATAACACCACCTGTGAGGGAACTAGTACTCCACGTGATGCCCCTCATAACACCACCTGTGAGGGAACTACTACACCACGTGATGCCCCTCATAACACCATCTGTGAGGGAACTAGTACTCCACGTGATGCCCCTCATAACACCACCTGTGAGGGAACTACTACACCACGTGATGCCCCTCATAACACCATCTGTGAGGGAACTAGTACACCACGTGATGCCCCTCATAACACCACCAGTGAGGGAACTAGTACTCCACGTGATGCCCCTCATAACACCATCTGTGAGGGAACTACTACACCACGTGAGGCCCCTCATAACACCATCTGTGAGGGAATTACTACACCACGTGAGGTCCCTCCTAACACCAGCTGGGAGGGAGTTACTACACCACATGTTTGCTGTTCAACACCTACATTAATCTGTATGTTCACTATATGTTCCTTTACCTTTCTCTAATGAAGGCTTTTGTTAAACCACCAATGTATGTAATAAGTCATTTATGTCCAATGTATATTTTCAGCCTTCGGGTCTGCAGAACTTTTTCAATAAACCGTTTATTATCATTATTATTATTATTATTATTATTATTATTATTATTATTATTACACACACACACACACACACACACGGACCCTAGGCCACTACCAAGTCTTAGCTAGAGCCCATGACCTCGTTCCGTGACGTTTTATAACCGTGTCCGTGGTCGTCTGTTGAGCTGTGTGTCTTTTGGCGGTGAAAACGAGTTAATCCAGGTAGGAGTGGACACATATTTCTTTGATCCTCTACTACCACCCTTCCCCCTCGTCCTCCACTAACCCCCCCCCCCTCGTCCTCCACTAACCCCCCCCCTCTCGTCCTCCACTAACCCCCCCCTCGTCCTCCACTAACCCCCCCCCCCTCGTATCCCTCCCCCCTCCACTTTGAACGTAACGTGTGTTTGTGTGTGGCAGCATTAGTAGTATCAGTGTTAATAATATAATATGTTGTATAACTTTATCCCCAGCAGCTCGTCTTACAGTTTATCCAGGTCAGAGAAGAGATATACCGTATATTGCCTGTTCCGTCTCCTACTGGGTGATATATGACACTATATCCATGTGGCGTAAGACCTGGAGTGATTGTAAATGTTGTGAAAGTCAAGTGTAGTCCCAGTATACCTCCCCTGACCCACCAGTATGTAAAAAGGCGTTCGGGGACTTGTCATGTGTTCGATTTCCATGCAAAGCCAGGTGGCGTTCAGGTGGTAGTAATTATGGACGAGAAGTGAAAGTAACTGCCCACAGTACTCTTGTTTACCCCAGTCTGAGTACACCAGGAGGCCGGATAGTACTGTAACACACCGGCTACATCTTAAATTCGGATACAGTGGCAGATGGAGTACAGTTTTACGGTATATATAATTTCAGATCAAGTATAATTAATTTCAAACAGGTTACAGTGTGAAAATCATTTTTTGTTTTGTACTCTACGCTGTTCGACCAGATACAGTCAGTTTCAGGCCATATAGTACAATTTCAAATCATATACACACAGTCTGAGATCCATTACCAGTTACAGGTAGGAACAGCCTCTACCGGGTACAGCCTAAGGGAGAATATTTCAGCGAGAGATACTGTAACTTGGTAAGCATAGTGGAGCTACCAGAATATTGACTATCTTCTTGGTCACACACACACACACACACACACACAAACACACACACACACACCACATCAACCTCTCCTCCGACATTGTCTCACCCCCTTCCATTACTTTAGGTCCCAACACACTCCAGGTTGTAGATTCCACTAAGCTCCTCGGCGTCACCATAGACAACAAACTAAATTGGAAACCACACGTCAGTGAAGTTGTCAAATCCTCCAGTTTCCGTCTCCACATCCTCTGCCGACTCAAGTCCCTCGGAGTTCCTGCACCCGAGTTCCTCAGTGTTTACTCAACATTCATACTTCCCAAGCTCACCTATGCCTCCCCCACCTGGTCTTCCTCCCTAAATGCCACACAACGTAAACACCTAGAAAAAGTGCAAAAGAGGGCATGCAAGATTATTCTCTCCCCTTCCTACTCCACATATCAAGAAGCGCTCAACACACTGACCCTTTCGACTCTCACTGACCATCACCACGACCTCATCTGCAAATTTGGTAAGAAGCTTCTGCACCATCCTCGACACCGGCGCCTACTACCACCTGAGATCCCTCGCCCCAGAATTGCTGTTCGACACCACAATCGCATCCAGCCCATACGTGCACGAACTGATCGCTATAAGAACAGCCCAGTCCCAACCATTGTAAAAATTATCAATAACTTGTAATCAACCAGTGTATTCACTCCCAGTAAATACTACTTCTTGCACTGTCACTATGTTGAAATGCCCTGTAGTTTGAACTTTTCCCCATCTAGATATTATATATCTTATTTATATCACTTATGTTATTTATACATTATTTGTAATTGGAAACCCATTCCCCAATTATGTAACTGTATATTTTCAGGCTTCTGGCTGCCAAGCTCTTTCAATAAACCGTTAATTATTATTATTATTATTATTATTATTATTATTATTATTATTACAAACACACACACACACGCACACGCACGCGCACGCACGAGACTTACCCGCCTCCCGTTTTTTGTGGACCGTGTACCCACATGGACATTTCTCTTTGAATGGGTGACTTGATTAATTACCAGACCGAGTGAGACAGCTGATGGCCGAGTAAGACAGCTGATCTCTGTTTGGGTACATTTCTTGTTGTAAGGAACATCTTATTTATACTCTCGCTATTTTTACGGTGAGTTGTGATGCCTGGAAGTAAAGGCATTGTAGTGAAAGGGTCTTAAAACTTGTTCATAATAGCGAGAGGCATTTAAATTTGAGGTCTTTGTAGCGAGAGGCATTTAAACTTCTTGTTAGTGTAGTTAGTCATTTTAATATGAAGCCATTTCAGCAAAAGGTATTTATATATGAGGTCTATGTAGTAAGGCATTATTTTAATCTTTAGGTCTATGTAGTAAGTCATTATAAACTTTAGGTCTATGTAGTAAGGCATTATAAACTTTAGATCTATGTAGTAAGGCATTATAAATTTTAGGTCTATGTAGTAAGGCATTATAAACTTTAGGTCTATGTAGTAAGGCATTATAAACTTTAGGTCTATGTAGTAAGGCATTATAAACTTTAGATCTATGTAGTAAGTCATTATAAACTTTAGGTCTATGTAGTAAGTCATTATAAACTTTAGGTCTATGTAGTAAGGCATTATAAACTTTAGGTCTATGTAGTAAGGCATTATAAACTTTAGGTCTATGTAGTAAGTCATTATAAACTTTAGGTCTATGTAGTAAGGCATTATAAACTTTAGGTCTATGTAGTAAGGCATTATAAACTTTACGTCTATGTAGTAAGGCATTATAAACTTTAGGTCTATGTAGTAAGGCATTATAAACTTTACGTCTATGTAGTAAGGCATTATAAACTTTAGGTCTATGTAGTAAGGCATTATAAACTTTAGGTCTCTGTAGTAAGGCATTATAAACTTTAGGTTGTCTTAGGTGAAAGGACACTTGGAATTATTACAGTAACTCTGTTGCGATAAATGTTTAGATTTAAAGTCATGGTAAAAGGCGTTTATTTAAGGTCAGTATTATGACAAATGCTCACCTAAAAGACACGTAAAGCAGATGATAAACTCCTTAACCCCTTGAGGTGGTCGCAGCGCACACAGCTTAAACCATCACTACTGTGTTGACGAGAGAGAGAGAGAGAGATGCCAGGTAAGACGCTTAGTGTTTAAACCACCAAAGAAACAGATTCTCAAAGGTCCTTATGTTAAGAGTATTTACCTTGTAACTGAAGGATGTATATCAACTCACCGCACTGATTCATTAAGAGTAAAGTATGAAAAAAAGTAAACATGTCGGCAAAAATACACTGAGACTGTATCGGTATTTTAATTGGATGTATTCACGAAGGTACGATGTAATTAATGTACGGATTCAGTTAATTATACAAGTAGAAAAGTATAAGTATGTTTATACACAGAGACACCTAAGTTTATCCCTCTTAAGTTTTTCTACACGGACTGTCGTGCAAGAATCTTCAAGAGACACGCGGGAAAACACCAAATTGCCTGCCTCACTTGGTTGATTGCAGCTGAAATTAAACCGTGATTTATATTTCATTCATTTAATGCCGTAACCAATATATTTTCTCTCATCTCGGGTTGAGAAGGTGGTGGTGATGATGTTTTAACACCCAGAAACCTTGTCAATGTAACGTGATCAGGTGGGAAGGCTCCTTGCTAACATGGTGTAAATATTGGCCTAGAGCAGCTCACTGGGGGGAGAATATCAGAACTGGCAACTGTCGGGAAATGAAGCATAACGTGACTGCCTCAAATGCCGACTTAAATAGGTAATTAGTTTAGTTAGTTGTCTTGTAAGTAAGTTTTGTGCTCAGGGTATTGTGGTAACAGTAATTAGTTTGTAAATTCCTTAAAATTCAGTGTACAGTATTGTGATATTTAGTAAGTCAGTCAGTTAGTTATTCAGAAAGTTAGTTATCTTATAAGTTAGTTTTGTGTTAAGAGTATTGTGGTAGGTAGTTGGAGAGGTGACGTGGCAGCATACTGTAGCTGTATTAAAGATCCAGACTGTCTCACCAGGTAACATGGTGCTGGTCTACCTGTTAATTAACTCGCCACTAAAGTTTACTCTGTGCTGCTACAATGTTACCCTGTAAGACAATACAGTGGGACGCGGACAGGGAACGTAGTGAGATGTTGAAGACTATCTCGACTAGAATATTGCAGAATATATAGAATGATATATGATATAATATTGTAAACGTATGCAGGGCTACAGTGTGTGTATACGACGGTGCAGAATAGTCATGTCAGCAACGCAAAAAAACTCATATATTAGTGACTGAGCGAATGACGTATAACTTGATAACCATCCTCTTGAATAAATGTTCTTAAGGGAATCAATCACACAGTTCAAAGTTGACTGAGTATCTTGTGGGGCGGCGGGAAGAACACTAATGTCTCGTTGTTCACTTATTCCTGGATGTCCCCCCCTCCCCTCCACACACGCACACACGTACGTTCACGGTCCTAATCTAAATACAGTTTCTCGTTTTATTCCCAGTTATGCGACAGTCTTTGTTGAGGTGGGTTGTAAGTAGAAGAGATTATTGTCAGTAAAAGAAAAAGTTGTTATGAGTGTAAGAGGTTATAGTTGTGAGTTTAGAAGGTTCTTATTGTTAGTTAATAAGGTTGTTTTATTCATGAACCCTCTTATGACACACTGAAGTTGATAGGGGGAGGGTGTAGGTTAACTGGTAGGGGGAGGGTGTAGGTTAACTCGTAGGGGGAGGGTGTAGGTTAACTGGTAGGGGGAGGGTGTAGGTTAACTGGTAGGGGGAGGGTGTAGGTTAACTCGTAGGGGGAGGGTGTAGGTCAACTGGTAGGGGGAGGGTGTAGGTTAACTGGTTGGGGGAGGGTGTAGGTCAACTGGTTGGGGGAGGGTGTAGGTTAACTGGTAGGGGGAGGGTGTAGGTTAACTCGTAGGGGGAGGGTGTAGGTTAACTGGTTGGGGGAGGGTGTAGGTTAACTGGTAGGGGGAGGGTGTAGGTTAACTGGTAGGGGGAGGGTGTAGGTTAACTCGTAGGGGGAGGGTGTAGGTTAACTCGTAGGGGGAGGGTGTAGGTCAACTGGTTGGGGGAGGGTGTAGGTCAACTGGTTGGGGGAGGGTGTAGGTTAACTCGTAGGGGGAGGGTGTAGGTTAACTGGTAGGGGGAGGGTGTAGGTTAACTGGTAGGGGGAGGGTGTAGGTTAACTCGTAGGGGGAGGGTGTAGGTTAACTCGTAGGGGGAGGGTGTAGGTTAACTGGTTGGGGGTGGGTGTAGGTTAACTGGTAGGGGGAGGGTGTAGGTTAACTCGTAGGGGGAGGGTGTAGGTTAACTGGTAGGGGGAGGGTGTAGGTTAACTGGTAGGGGGAGGGTGTAGGTTAACTGGTAGGGGGAGGGTGTAGGTTAACTCGTAGGGGGAGGGTGTAGGTTAACTGGTAGGGGGAGGGTGTAGGTTAACTCGTAGGGGGAGGGTGTAGGTTAACTGGTAGGGGGAGGGTGTAGGTTAACTCGTAGGGGGAGGGTGTAGGTTAACTGGTAGGGGGAGGGTGTAGGTTAACTCGTAGGGGGAGGGTGTAGGTTAACTCGTAGGGGGAGGGTGTAGGTTAACTCGTAGGGGGAGGGTGTAGGTTAACTCGTAGGGGGAGGGTGTAGGTCAACTGGTTGGGGGAGGGTGTAGGTCTATTGGTAGGGGGAGGGTGTAGGTTAACTGGTAGGGGGAGGGTGTAGGTTAACTGGTAGGGGGAGGGTGTAGGTTAACTCGTAGGGGGAGGGTGTAGGTCAACTGGTTGGGGGAGGGTGTAGGTCTATTGGTAGGGGAAGGGTGTAGGTCAACTGGTTGGGGGAGGGTGTAGGTCAACTCGTAGGGGGAGGGTGTAGGTCAACTGGTAGGGGGAGGGTGTAGGTCAACTGGTAGGGGGAGGGTGTAGGTTAACTCGTAGGGGGAGGGTGTAGGTCAACTGGTAGGGGGAGGGTGTAGGTCAACTGGTTGGGGGAGGGTGTAGGTCAACTGGTAGGGGGAGGGTGTAGGTTAACTCGTAGGGGGAGGGTGTAGGTCAACTGGTTGGGGGAGGGTGTAGGTCAACTCGTAGGGGGAGGGTGTAGGTCAACTGGTAGGGGGAGGGTGTAGGTCAACTCGTAGGGGAAGAGTGTAGGTCAACTCGTAAGGGGAGAGGAGCCAGAAAAATTGATAATTGCAATGATAAGAGTTTTCACATAAGTTTTCATTTCTGTATGATCGTCTGGTCGTAATAGTAGAAATGTATCGTGTACAGTTATGGACCAAAGTTCTTTTACATTCTTATTCGAAACTGTATGAAATCTAAACGAGACACTGTAGCCCTAACTATGGTTACTTAGGCGATTTGGAGACTCGTTCCAGACTTCGGAGTTCAGTCAGCCGTGTAATGAGACCTTGTTCGTGACTGTGTTTGTATGTATGTGCGCATGTAAACATATTGTGGTGTAGTAAGTTGTGTTTGTTTTTGTGTGGTGGTGGTGATGGTGGTGAATGGGTTCACCACAATTGGATGAGGAAGCTTGTTGTTCAGCCAGACAGGTGGGCCACCCAGACCCATCCCGCCCTAACCTGTCATTATTTTGGTGTGTCATTAAATTTAGTTATTTATTATCGTTCTCGCAACTGTCAAGCAGGGTATAGTATTGTTTTGTGTGTGTGTGTGTGTGTGTGTGTGTGTAATAAATGACCTCAAATTTTCATTGATCGTTTTATTTTTCGGCCTTATTTAGTTTTTCTCTCGCTCACTGTACGACCCGCGCCCAGGAGCGATCGTTTTCGTGTTGATCCAAAACTCTGGCGTGTGATTGGTTAGTATGTATGTGTCAGTCTACATGGCAGTAGCATTATTAGTACGTATGTGTCGGTAACAATGTTAGTATGTATGTGTCAGTCTACATGGCAGTAGCATTATTTATATGTATGTGTCAGTAACAATGTTAGTATGTATGTGTCAGTCTACATGGCAGTAACATTATTTATATGTATGTGTCAGTAACAATGTTAGTATGTATGTGTCAGTCTACATGGCAGTAACATTATTTATATGTATGTGTCAGTAACAATGTTAGTATGTATGTGTCAGTCTACATGGCAGTAACATTATTTATATGTATGTGTCAGTAACAATGTTAGTATGTATGTGTCAGTCTACATGGCAGTAACATTATTTATATGTATGTGTCAGTAACAATGTTAGTATGTATGTGTCAGTCTACATGGCAGTAGCATTATTTATATGTATGTGTCAGTAACAATGTTAGTATGTATGTGTCAGTCTACATGGCAGTAACATTATTTATATGTATGTGTCAGTAACAATGTTAGTATGTATGTGTCAGTCTACATGGCAGTAACATTATTTATATGTATGTGTCAGTAACAATGTTAGTATGTATGTGTCAGTCTACATGGCAGTAACATTATTTATATGTATGTGTCGGTAACAATGTTAGTATGTATGTGTCAGTCTACATGGCAGTAGCATTATTTATATGTATGTGTCAGTAACAATGTTAGTATGTATGTGTCAGTCTACATGGCAGTAACATTATTAATATGTATGAGGAGGTATCATTGTTAGGAAGTACTGACAGTGTTAGAGTTGGCTGCATTTGGCACAGAGTTTATTATGGAGATAGCGCTGTCAGCCCACGACGACCCTGTGTTCACCCCATTGACTGCCATACAGGTGTTATTGTGTGAGGGTGAATATAATACTTCGTGTGTCGTACATAGTAACACCTGTTGTCTAGTCTGCCGTGTATATTACTGTTGTTGTCTTCCTGCTACCTGTTGTGTTATTGTTAAATATACTGTATATACCTGTTGTTTTTATATTTTGTGTAGGTATATCTCTCTACAACCAAACACACACACACACACACACACACACACACACACAAACACACAAACACACACACACACACACACACACACACACACACACACACACACACACGCACACATACACACACACACAAACACTCACACACACACACACACACACACACACACACACACGTACGTCTCTCCTTACTTATCCTACTTTTTATTCTCTTTCTTCTTCATCATCATCTTTGTATCATTAATAAACCATAAACACAATTGCTGTCTCAAATGACATTATAATTCTCAGGAAGATTCAACATCAACTTTCTTATGTGTTTGTTTTTCCTGACAGTCATACCTTATAATAGTGTGTTCATTTGTCTGTTTGGTTGTCGTTAATATCAAAATCAATAACTTGGGGACAGTCGTAAAATCTCACTCCGTAATATATATGAATTAGTATAAGGTAATATAAAGTAATGGGTTATATTGCCTTTCGAAAGTCATACATTGAGAGTGGTGTTGTGTGTGTGTTACTTCATTCTTGTTGTTGTGTACGTTTACTGCGAGTTAAGATGACTTTATTATTATTATTATTATTTATTATTAGTTTTTCTATTGTGGTATTATTGTGTCATTATATTATTATTATTATTATTATTATTATTATTATTATTATTATTATAGATCTGCAACACAACAATCTTCATCTGTATAAAACGTGTTTACTCGAACTGCAAAATATATTATCGTAGAACTGCTCCAATAACCTAGCCTGAAACTATTGTGTACATAGTTTAGTTCCGCCTTAAGTGTTTACGTTACAGTACTAAACCGAGGAGGGTTGTCGTGACTCACCACACACCTCATCAAATAAGTTTGTCATGCAGTGTGTTAGCATTGTTTGTATTCTGCCTGTAACCAGTGGCCAAAAAAACATCATAATAATATATAGTTTTTTGGGTCACCTAATGGTTAAGACACCCCAGCTTATTTACCCTAAAGATTAACCACCCTAAGGTTATCTGGGGTTAGGTTAGGCTAGGGTGGTTAATCTTTAGGTGATCCCTTTTTCAATTTCAAAACTATTGCAATGACTCGACACTTTCTCACTGTTTGGAATATTTATGATTTTTTCTTTTACTGGTATTTGTTAAGTAATCTTGTGTTGTGCTTTTACTCGATGCGATTCTGAAAAAAAAAAGTGAGTAACATTTATTTGCTGTTTGTAATTATATATTTCATAAATCGCCCCCAAGGTACAGTTATTTATGGCTCTGTAATTTATCACCACCTCAGCTAAGACAAGATTATTGTATTTAAATTAAGAAAATAATAATTGTCAGATCTTCTGTTTTCCCCTGGTGGAGTGTGTGTGTGTGTGTGTGTGTGTGTGTGTGTGTGTGTGTCCTTGGAGTCCTTGTTAACTGGAGAGTGATAGGAGAGTTGGGGGGGGGGGGGGGGAGGAGGTAGGAGGTGCCCAGATGCTGTGCCTTTGTCTTCGTCGTTATTAATGTGTTTTCTCTTGTGTATTTCAGGTATGTGAGGCAGTGGCGGTGATTTGGTGCTGTGATGGCGCTTTTACGGTATTATATTGGCGCTCTTATGGTGCTGTGATGGCGCTTTTACGGTATTATATTGGCGCTCTTATGGTGCTGTGATGGCGCTTTTACGGTATTATATTGGCGCTTTTATGGTGCTGTGATGGCGCTCTTATGGTATTATATTGGCGCTCTTATGGTGATGTGATGGCGCTTTTACGGTATTATATTGGCGCTCTTATGGTGCTGTGATGGCGCTTTTACGGTATTATATTGGCGCTTTTATGGTGCTGTGATGGCGCTCTTATGGTATTATATTGGCGCTCTTATGGTGCTGTGATGGCGCTCTTATGGTATTATATTGGCGCTCTTATAGTGCTGTGATGGCGCTCTTATGGTGCTGTGATGGCGCTCTTACGGTGGTACAATTGTGACGCTCTTATCGCCAAGTAAGTTAACATAATGGTTTCTATCTCTTAAGCTCCGACGTTTTCTAAAGTTTCCTTGGGTTCTTAAAGCTTAGCTAGGTCATTTTAAATTCCTTTAGCACCCTAGAGCTCTATGGTTCGCTTAAATTCCATTGGGTCTCTAAGTTCCATTGATTCTACTAGGTTTCATTTGTTACCCGAACCTCTATATTGCTCTTTAAATTTCCATTGAAGTACAGGATGAAGAACACCATTGGTTTTCGAAATAACTTCCATTGGTTCTCATAAGTTCCAGTGGTCTCAATTGTCCTCCAAAACGCTGGATGTATGTTACGTGGGAATAAACCATAACGTTCCCCCTCACGTCACTTGTTTAAGGGTTTTAAACGTGCTTTGATTAAGTAGTTAAACCCCAAGAGGCGTACTCTAAACCAAAGGCACTTGATTGTTAAACCTAGCTCGAAGTGAATTATTAAACGCCTTATTGGTTGTTAGAATTTTCTAGCATTTTTTTAACCCTTGACGAGATATGATGAAACCCATTTGTTTCAGTGTGGAGTCTTTTAAGTAAGGTGTCTCAGATGGTGGATTTGTGCTGTCTCTCTCTCTCTCTCTCTCTCTCTCTCTCTCTCTCTCTCTCTCTCTCTCTCTCTCTCTCTCTCTCTCTCAAGACTCACTGACGTAAGAGAGTTCATTTTAATTTTCTCCAACATTTGGCTGAAGGACCTTGCATAACCTAAAGAACCAAGCATGAATACTAATCGTGTCGGGTGTGCTGCTTCGCGCTCCAAAAAGCATCGTTACGATTTTGTTTAAGAAAATATGACAATGGACGAAGGATTTTGACAACCCTACCGAAACAACAGGAGTCGCAGTGTTTATTTTTAAATTCATCGGATACTTTTTTGGAGCGAGTGTAGCAACTGACGGGTGTACAGACATAGACGGGTGTAGCAACTGACGGGTGTATACAGACATAGACGGGTGTAGCAACTGACTGGTGTACAGACATAGACGGGTGTAGCAACTGACGGGTGTATACAGACATAGACGGGTGTAGCAACTGACTGGTGTACAGACATAGACGGGTGTAGCATCTGACGGGTGTACAGACATAGACGGGTGTAGCACTGACGGTGTACAGACATAGACGGGTGTAGCAACTGACTGTGTACAGACATAGACGGGTGTAGCAACTGACTGGTGTACAGACATAGACGGGTGTAGCAACTGACGGGTGTACAGACATAGACGGGTGTAGCAACTGACGGGTGTACAGACATAGACGGGTGTAGCAACTGACGGGTGTGTACAGACATAGACGGGTGTAGCAACTGACGGGTGTACAGACATAGACGGGTGTAGCAACTGACGGGTGTACAGACATAGACGGGTGTAGCAACTGACGGGTGTGTACAGACATAGACGGGTGTACAAACATAGACGGGTGAACTAATAGAAGGTGAGAAGCCCGGTTTAGTCTTGGAAGGATGATCACACACATACAGTGACGGCGTGAATGACTTGCGCAGGATACTGACAGGATTGAAGCACCAGTGACTAGTGTGGTGTTTGCTATGCCAGTCATTGTTGGGTGTGTGTGTGTTTGTGTGTTTGTATTTGTTTGTTTGTGGGTGTGGGTGTGATTGGAGAGAGTTTGCTTACTGTGCTGGGGCCGAGGGATAGGTGCATGGCTTGGCAGTTTGGGAAGTGAAGACGTTCGAGTACAGTGCCTTCCTGTATACCGATGTAACTGGCTGTCACACACTGGCAGTTCTCCCAGTGATGGTCGGTTTGGGCAACTCCTGTTTGTTTGTAAAGTCTGGCGGAGCTTAAGTTAGTGGATCACCGGTGGTAGGTTAGGGCCAGCTGTGGTAGGTCAGGGCCAGCTGTGGTAGGTCAGAGCAGTTGTGGTAGGTCAGAGCAGTTGTGGTAGGTCAGGGCCAGCTGTGGTAGGTCAGGGCCACCTGTGGTAGGTTAGGGCAGATGTAGTAGGTCAGTTCTTATTATTTGTAGCCGTTTTTGGTGGAGTTGTCAACGTTCTTGCTGGTGTGTGGGTCGAGTACTGCACAGATGGTGTTGTTTGTAGAGGGAGTTTGGGATCATAAGAAGATTACCCCCCACACCACCCCCACCCCACCCCCACCCCTCCCCACCCCAATCCCCCCCACCCCACCCCACCCCCACACCCCCCACCCCTCCCACCACACCCCCACCCCCCCACCCCCCCACTCCCACCACCCCATCCCACCCCACCACCCCCCCACCCCACCCTATTTCACTTTATTGCATCGGATCATTAAACGTCTTAACTCTACTTTGGGGGAAGTTTGGTTAGATTAAGATTAGAGAAGGTAAAATTAATTTGTGATATTTTAGGATAGAATCGGTTAATTATATCATTTGAGCTTAAGGTAGATTAGGTTAGGGTTTGGGTTGGGTTAGGTTAGGTTAGGTTAGGTTAGGTTAGGGTTTAGGTTGGGTTAGGTTAGGTTAGGGTTTAGGTTGGGTTAGGTTAGGTTAGGGCTTAGGTTAGGTTAGGTTCGGTTAGGTTGGGTTGGGTTAGGTTAGGTTAGGTTAAGTTAGGTTAGGGTTTAGGTTGGGTTAGGTTAGCATTTGCAAGGTAGAATTAATCTGGTGTTTGGGGGACTAATCTTTATGTGATCCGGACCCTTTGTTGTTTTTATTACTCTGTTGGCTGTGGCTCTGATTAATGAGGTCTTGGCGCTAGTACACACAATATTTTATCTTACTCGGACACCATTAAGCTTCCTGTAGATAATACCGTAAGATGATGAGACATGTTCTTAACTTTGCTGACGTCATTCATACGGACACATGTTTTAGGGTGTGTACAGTAACTGGGCACGGAATAAGTTAACCATTTGGTTTCATTTAATGGTAATTTATAAAAGAATATTCAACCAATTCTCCGACTTTTATTACGCATTCATTGTTTCCACTGTAGAGAGATCCTAGTTACCTGCCCTTCCCACCAACACCAACCTGGCGTCACGAGTATCTAGTAATTAAAATTATTACCTGTGGTGGCTAAGTTGTAAATGGTTATGGAAGATTATATTTTTAAGTAATTTTCAAGCTTAATTTTACGTGTTACATTAAGCTTACTTCGCTGTTCTAGATACTGAGTTAAGTAAATGTCACTACACTTTCTATCACTGGAGTTAGTTACCTGTGACACACCCACTAGTGTAGTGGTAAACGTGTATACAGGGATGTAGTGGTAAAAGTGTATACAGGGGTGTAGTGGTAAACGTGTATACAGGGGTGTAGTGGTAAACGTGTATACAGGGGTGTAGTGGTAAACGTGTATACAGGGGTGTAGTGGTAAAAGTGTATACAGGGGTGTAGTGGTAAAAGTGTATACAGGGGTGTAGTGGTAAACGTGTATACAGGGGTGTAGTGGTAAAAGTGTATACAGGGGTGTAGTGGTAAAAGTGTAAACAGGGGTGTAGTGGTAAAAGTGTAAACAGGGGTGTAGTGGTAAACGTGTATACAGGGGTGTAGTGGTAAAAGTGTATACAGGGGTGTAGTGGTAAAAGTGTATACAGGGGTGTAGTGGTAAACGTGTATACAGGGGTGTAGTGGTAAAAGTGTATACAGGGGTGTAGTGGTAAAAGTGTATACAGGGGTGTAGTGGTAAACGTGTATACAGGGGTGTAGTGGTAAACGTGTATACAGGGGTGTAGTGGTAAAAGTGTATACAGGGGTGTAGTGGTAAACGTGTATACAGGGGTGTAGTGGTAAAAGTGTAAACAGGGGTGTAGTGGTAAAAGTGTATACAGGGGTGTAGTGGTAAAAGTGTATACAGGGGTGTAGTGGTAAAAGTGTAAACAGGGGTGTAGTGGTAAAAGTGTAAACAGGGGTGTAGTGGTAAAAGTGTAAACAGGGGTGTAGTGGTAAAAGTGTATACAGGGGTGTAGTGGTAAAAGAGTGTCTCACTCTCTCTCCCTGTCAACAAGTCATAGAGATTGTTGAGATACAATACATCCGGTCCATTGATACGGGAACCATTGTTATTGGTGGCGGTATTGTGTTATGTCGACCCAACCAGCCAGTTTATATGCTCTTGTGTGAAAAAGTTGACAGTGAGGCCGCACGTGTAGGGGGGTCCAGAGCCAGGCTAAGTGGCAGTCTGTATGAGAGAGAATGGGATTTTGTAATGGCATTTATAACGGGGATTTTTTAAAGGAATTCATGGTGGATTTTATTGCTACGGGGATTTTATAGAAAAAGGATTCGTAACTTAATTTATAATGATGGAATTTTTATCACGAGAAAAATTGTTTATAGCGTAAAATGCTTTGTAACGAGAGGTAAAGGACTTGCGTCTCGCAACAGGAATTTTGTAATGCTATGATTTTTGTAACACGGCAGGAACTTATTCACACGGCAAGACGTTTGGAAAGTAGGATTCCAACAACACCAACAGGATTTTATAACGAGTATGATAAACTGACCGCTATCAAAAGTCGTTTTTAGTGATCGCAGGTGATTGTGGTTGTCATGGTGACGGGGTCTGGTGAGGGGAGTTAGTGAGAGCAGGTGAGGGAAGGAGGGAGAGGGAGAGCAAGTGAGGGGAGGGGGAGAAGAAGAGCAAGTGAGGGGAGGGGGGAAGTGGTAGAGAGGGAGAGTAGATGAGGGGAGGGAGTAGTGAGGTAGTGCAGGTGAGGGTAGGAGAGGAAGGAGTGAGGGTGGAGAGCAGGTGTGAGGGGAAGAAGGGCAGGAGGAGAACAACAAATAGGAGAAAGGGAGGGAAAGAGATCGAGTGAGGAAAGAACAGGATAAGAAGAGGGGAGAGAAGGATGTTGAGAGGGATTAAAAGTGAGGAGAGAGAGAGAGAGAGAGAGAGAGAGAGAGAGAGAGAGAGAGAGAGAGAGAGAGAGAGGGGTCAAACATGAAAGGTGAATCAGAAACCCAGACGCCTCCTCCTCCTCCTCAGTCACTTTAACTCGTGGAAGATCTCGTAACTATACCTGTTGGGGTGTGTCAAGTCATACTCCCGGCAGTGCATATACTGAGATGCTTTTGAGAGAGAGAGAGAGAGAGAGAGAGAGAGAGAGAGAGAGAGAGAATATATACCCTCACGCGGAAAACAACCGTTGTTGGTCGGTCAATAAGGACGGGCTGGGTGGTGGGGGGGGGGGGGGGCTAATCTGGCAGAGCCCACTTCATTCATCCTACACCTTCCTCTTCCTCTTCCTCTCTCTCTCCTCCTTTTCCTCCTCTTCCTCTCTCTCCTCCTCTTCCTCTCTCCTCTTCCTCTCTCTCTTATATGTAACAAAGGTAAATATTGATGCCCATTTATGACCTGGGTAGGTGTAATAGGTGTACTTTAAATGTCATAAGTATAACTACGATAAGTGTGTGTATGTGGAATGGGAGGGGGGGGGGGGTCTTAGTGCCAGTGGGTGTCAAGAGAAACTTGTCGAATGTATTGTCAGATTCCTGTTGTAATCCCTTATAGAATTAATTTAATGCTATTATTTTGTATGCAGATGACGTCAGGATCAGCAGTCAATGACGACTCTTTGACTGACACGTACAGAGTTGTGGCTGAACGTGGTCAGGTGTATCAATCTCGATGTTTGTGTGCCAGCCACGAGTTATGAGCCAATAGCACTTAATCCCTTTGAGGACGGTAGTTTAGCCCTATTATTAAACTCTTTGAAAGCGGTGGTCTGCCCCTGAGAACTAAGAATGAGGATTTGATTCTTTAAGAACTATGGTTTAACTCTTTGAGAACGATGGTTTAACCCTTTGAGAATGGCTTACCTTGTTTTAACTCTTTGATAACGATAGCTTGGTAGTGTGAGGTATTAGTCTTATTTGGTACCAGCAAGATTAGCCGACTTCGCTCAAGTTAGGTATATACTGTACTGTGTAATCTTGACTGTCACAGCTTGCCTCTCCTGACATTGGTGACCACCTCCCGCAATCGCCGTGGCGATATCTCAGTCGGGGAAGATTTCTGGTTCTTGCTCGGACCACCCGGGGGTCCGTGGTCAATAGTGTGTTAAGTCTCAGGTCACTTAGCTGCTTTTCTGGAGCTATGGCTGGATCACACAGACAGACACGTCCTTTTATTATTATAGATGTCTCTTCCCTCCTGTCTGACACTAGCTCAATCTTTGGGTAGACAAGAAGTTCGAAGACTCACTCCAGTAGTTTGGAGATTTGATGCAACAGTTCGGGGTCTCGTTCTAGCAGTTCGGGTTTTCTTTTCATTCATTCGGGGTTTGTTTCCATTAGTTCAGCACTTTTGGGGTCTCTTTCCAGTAGTTCGGAGACTTGGGCGTATAAAGGAATTGTTTGGTCTATGATTTTGCCATGCTGTAAACCTTACGTGTATTTGGCGTCAACGAACGTGCAATAAAAATTTTCTCCGCCACCATACATTATAAGCTGGCATGTATTGAAATGAAAACTATAATAATATGTAACTTTAGTGCGGCCGCCTTAAGAGTTTCAGCGTCGAAATGTAGTGCCTGTAGTGTCATTTATGAAGGGGTATGTTGTTTGATCACTATTGAGAACTCTGTCACTCTGTTGTCAAACTGAGCTAGAATACTAACACGTAAAACATACTGGAATCTCATTAGAACATGATAAAAGCTCAGTGTTGCAACGCTTTGCAAGAGGGCCATGTTGCTGGACGGTTCTTGCCGGAGGATGATGATGGTCAATTCGTTGGCCAATCGCTATTGTTGCCACAACTCTAATAAGATGTTTGAGGAAGTGTTTAGAGTCTGTTGACGCTTCTGTCCCGCAATGGGTGTTGATGTGTGTAGCTACAGTCTGGAGTGGGTGTTGATGTGTGTAGCTACAGCCTGGAGTGGGTGTTGATGTGTGTAGCTACAGTCTGGAGTGGGTGTTGATGTGTGTAGCTACTGTCTCACCCTATTAAAGCACACGGCCACGTTAACACCACTCACCCTATTAAACCACACGGCCACGCTAACACCACTCACCCTATTAAACCACAGGGCCACGCTAACACCACTCACCCTATTAAACCACACGGCCACGCTAACACCACTCACCCTATTAAACCACACGGCCACGCTAACACCACTCACCCTATTAAACCACACGGCCACGCTAACACCACTCACCCTATTAAACCACACGGCCACGCTAACACCACTCACCCTATTAAACCACAGGGCCACGCTAACACCACTCACCCTATTAAACCACGCGGCCACGCTAACACCACTCACCCTATTAAACCACACGGCCACGCTAACACCACTCACCCTATTAAACCACAGGGCCACGCTAACACCACTCACCCTATTAAACCACACGGCCACGCTAACACCACTCACCCTATTAAACCACAGGGCCACGCTAACACCACTCACCCTATTAAACCACAGGGCCACGCTAACACCACTCACCCTATTAAACCACACGGCCACACTAACACCACTCACCCTATTAAACCACAGGGCCACGCTAACACCACTCACCCTATTAAACCACAGGGCCACGCTAACACCACTCACCCTATTAAACCACACGGCCACGCTAACACCACTCACCCTATTAAACCACAGGGCCACGCTAACACCACTCACCCTATTAAACCACACGGCCACGCTAACACCACTCACCCTATTAAACCACACGGCCACGCTAACACCACTCACCCCATTAAACCACACGGCCACGCTAACACCACTCACCCTATTAAACCACAGGGCCACGTTAACACCACTTACCCTATTAAACCACAGGGCCAGGCTAGCACCACTCACCCTATTAAACCACAGGGCCAGGCTAGCACCACTCACCCTATTAAATTAAGCACTAGGCCAGGCTAAGACTAACCCACTCGCCTTGTCCACCCACCTTGCAATCGAGTGTCCAGGGTGAGCCCACGGGGAGTGTCTAGACCGAGGCAGTGGGAGGTAATACACCCACACATAGGCTACACCAACACTAATACTCCAGCCAGCTTAGTCGGCTTTCATTACACTCCTCCCTTCATTCTACAAGACGTGTGCGAGGTGCAGGAGTCGCAGAAACACTTATTACTCCTTATGTAAATTTGTGGGTTTGGCTTGTTTACGCCAGGCATTTGTTTACTTGTGAAATTACGAATCCTAAATGGCACTTGTGAAACCGGATAGGCGGTTAGTACCACTTGAGAGATTTGGGTGCGATTATATACTGTATATATATATATATATATATATATATATATATATATATATATATATATATATATATATATTTGGTAATTTTTTAATCAATTTGGCGTCCTTGGTGATATTTTCATGGAAATAAAGTACTGTATTCTCAATGGTCAAATTGTCTCGGTGAGTTTGGCACATTATTGTACTCAGGAAGCTGGCATCGTATTCAGGGTGTTAAACATTAATATCATTGGTCAGTGGGAACGGCCCCCAGCCAGTCACAGCTTATCAGAGGCCCGTCAAAACGCATGGTTGAGAAATCAGATCGATCAAATCTCCGATTTTTAACAGGATTTCTCTGAAAAATATTCCTGCACAATTTTCTGGGCAGCTCGAGGGGGAATATGATTATTGATGACGAGTCTCAGGGCTTTAATTTGAGCAGTTGCTGAAGTGCAGGATAATATTGGGCCAGTGATAGTGTTGCTAACGTAGTAGACAATAATGTAACTGTCGCTTAGTGCAGGGTACTTTGCTTAAGCTTATAGGAACTGACAGCCAATTTATTTTTATCGTTAAATCAGCTGCCGTGTTACCTTTCGGAAGGCTTGTTGTGTTGTGAGCTGACAGTGAGTGTATTGTTCTTGGTGCATAATTTGTCAGGGAGACATGTAGACGAAGCTGCTTACCTGACGACCGGTGAGACTGATTTTTGCAGCAAATTGTGGTCTTGTCCGCAGTTCTCCTTGCCAGCAATGCACGCAGTTGTGAGCTGTGACTTTTACGAGTTGGACGGGAATGAAGAGAGCGTAACACTGAAATTTGTTTTGAAGACGGATACTAATTCTGGGATACAAAACAACGATCACTAAGAACTTTCCATCCAGCGAATCACCCGTACCGTAGATGATGGTGGCGGAGGAACATTTTTCCTTTTCTATTGTGTTTTGGCCTCTGTCTGAACGTCTGTCTACCACAGCTCCCGGACCACCGTAAGACTATGTGGAGCTCCCTACCCTGCGTCATACAACCTCCATCAGTTGACAACATCCTCCTTCAGAGATTTTCAGTCCTGGGCAGGGGGGCGAAGTCTCGGTGAATAGAGAAGGTATCTAGCAAGGCTTCTCGGATCTATTTCTGTGCTATTTTTGTATTGAAAAAAGTGGATCACATGAAGATTAGCCCACCCAGCGTATTTCACTTTTATGATTAACCACCCAAACGCTAACCTAAACTAACGCTACTCCTACTACTACTTTGCTGCCTCTCGGAATCGAGTATGACGATAATCCAGCTATGATACAATGATATAAGTTATTAAGGATATCACCTACGTTGGTGAGTTTAAAAGTGACTAAAGAGGCCGATACAGGACCGGCAGAGTCGTTCACAGATGTTGCACATGTGGAGGGCTACATCTAGTGCGGGAGGGGCGGCTGCAGCGTCAGCGTCTTTCTGGCGCTGACGCTTGTCTGCCTCGTTTTGCAGTCGGGCTAACTCGAAAGTATTGACACCTTCTTGCGTGGTGATCCTCCAAGCGTTACGGTGTGGAGTAATCATCGATTTGGCACTTTTTCAGCTGCTTTGGCGGGTAACATGCCTTACCTAATGCTTACCTAACCTAATGTAATCTAACTTAACCACCCAGGTAGCGTTAGAATATTTTTATCACCAGAGGAAATAAGCCGGGGTGGGGGTCTAATCCACGCATGATCCAAAAACGTATTATATTTTCATGGCTAGGTGGCGCGGCAGTTCCAAGACTTGACCATCAGTCTAACCTGTTAGACAAGCTAGCATTATCTACTGATATCGCTGATAGTGTTTAATGTCTCCACCGTCGTGACCTAGAAGACTAAACGACACCCCTTTTAACGCCCCAGGAACACTGCTCAAGTTTAAAATCAAAGGATGATACTAGTCAGGAGGGAGGGAGGGCGGGCGGGCGTGATGGTTCCTTCCTGTAGAAGCTGAGATATATGTCGGCATGTATACAGTCACGTTCTCGGCTGGATATACTGATCACTTATCAATTATTAATTTTTTCTATCTCAATTTTTTTTTTAAGTTCAATGATTTTCATTTTTATTATCGATGTATTTGACGAGTTTTGGTATCTATGTTCTTGCATATGTTTGGTCGTCTCGCGATTGAATCATACACATGCATCTTCAGGGGTGAGTACAGTCTGTACTCACCCCTGAAGATGTGAATTACACGAAAGCGCTTGGGAACTAAAAATGAAGTATATATATGGTACCTCGTGTTTCATACCAGCTGGATTCGGTGAAATGCTACTGACGCCACATACGAGGCACGGGCAGTTCCCAATGAGGTTCACGGCGCCATCAGCTCGATGAACAGGCTTTGTGTGAAATATAACAGAGTCTAGGACTGCTTTTTGTGTCCTTGTGGGTTGGTCGGTAGCGTTCCCTAGTCCCACCCAGTAGGTTGAGGGTTCGAATCCTGGCTAGTGAGGTCGTTGATTATATGTTGAAAGTCCGCATGTTATATTGACTAAAAATGAAGTGTATATATATATATATATATATATATATATATATATATATATATATATATATATATATAATTATTTTTTATTTTTCAAGTTAATCGTGCTGTTGTGAAATCCTGAAACTTAAGCTGTGTGTTTTGATAACCTGAGGAGGGAGGAGGGGGTAGGGGGGGGGGGCAAATGCGAGTCTCTCTTTCTCTCGCTCGTAAACCACAGCACTGGTGGTAATTATTGTGATTGTAAATGGTTACAAAATTGTTACATTATGACGTATTATTTTTATGATTGGGTCACCTGAAGATTAGACACCCCAACTTATTTCACCTGTAGACTGACCACTGTAACGATCAGGTCAGGTCAAGGTGGTTAGGTCAGGTCAGGTCAAGGTGGTTAACCTTCAGGTGAACTATGCTGTGGTGGTTAACCTTCAGGTGAACTATGCTGTAGACTGACCACTACAACGATCAGGTCAGGTCAAGGTGGTTAACCTTCAGGTGAACTATGCTGTAGACTGACCACTGTAACGATCAGGTCAGGTCAAGGTGGTTAACCTTCAGGTGAACTATGCTGTAGACTGACCACTGTAACGATCAGGTCAGGTCAAGGTGGTTAGGTCAGGTCAGGTCAAGGTGGTTAGGTTAGGTCAGGTCAAGGTGGTTAACCTTCAGGTGAACTATGCTGGGGTGGTTAACCTTCAGGTGAACTATGCTGGGGTGGTTAATCTTCAGGTGAACTATGCTGGGGTGGTTAATCTTCAGGTGAACTATGCTGGGGTGGTTAATCTTCAGGTGAACTATGCTGGGGTGGTTAATCTTCAGGTGAACTATGCTGGGGTGGTTAATCTTCAGGTGAACTATGCTGTGGTGGTTAATCTTCAGGTGAACTATGCTGGGGTGGTTAATCTTCAGGTGAACTTTGCTGGGGTGGTTAATCTTCAGGTGAACTATGCTGTGGTGGTTAATCTTCAGGTGAACTTTGCTGGGGTGTCTAATATTCAGGTGAGACGTATGAGTTCCCATCTTGAGTTAAAAACAAAACCCACCTTAAGAAAGTTTACTCGTGTGTGTGTGTGTGTGTGTGTGTGTGTGAAATACAAGTTCGGTATATTATTACATGTAAACATTACTATTACAAAGTTTAGCCAATAGGGAAATATCATTGCCTCTAACTATTGCTATTATTAGAGTTACGGGGTCGGTAAAGGTGACTGTAGGTACAAGACAAATGTGGTATATACTCATATTATCTCCCCATGGTGGCAGTGGTACCCTCCTCAGCCAATCCAAGCACAGGAGATAATTAAATAAGTATCTATTCTGTGCCACCATGGGGGAGGTATACGAGAATACGTAATATGTGACTCATCTTTGATACTATGACTATTATATTTTATCTATTATACTTTGTGGTACATACTTTGAAACTTTGGTGCTATAATTCTTAAACTATGATACTATTACACTTTGTATTTGTTATTTATATCATATAATTAACCTTTTGGGGGGACATTCCCAGAGTATAGCGGCACTGACAAGATGGTAGACCATCATCTGACCTTGAAACGAACACCAAATACCGATAGGTGCTGCCATCTGTTGGTAGGATTTCAATCGCCTCGTATAAACAAAACCCAAGGTGGATCAGCTAATATAGTTAATTAATACGCACCGATGTTTCTCTCTTATTTTCTAACTATATAGCCGGAGGACCCGACTTTTGTGATGAGTTAATACGTGTGCTTCATTTATACTTAGTGTAGCATAGAGTGCACTCTATATGCCATATTCTAAGGATGTTTTGAAGTTCTCCCATTTTTCACATATTTTAATGGTGTTTTCCCATTTTACACGATAGTATTAGGATAAATGGGTAGTCAGTCGTAGCTTATAAGGAGTAAACCATTATCTTCCTTCTTATAAACATACTGGAGTCGACCAAGAGTCTTTCTGAACTTCACCGTTAAGTAAACACCAATTATCCTCATTGTTTATTTTATCATACACAGGATCTCCACTAAGCGGATATTACTACATTAAATATTCCCTTTACTTTTTTCTCTTCAGATATAAAAACTGAAACTAATCCTGAAGCGTATTGTGTGCTGGGGGGGGGGGGGGATTGCCCTGATGTTACTGTATTTCTGAAACATTAAATTTGTTTTTTATTGCGGTATTAGCGGTGTAAGCCTGAATTCTGCTCCAACTAACTCTGTTACTTTTAGATATCTCTGTGAGCCACTAACCTAACCGAATCCAATCTAGCAAAGACACAATCAACCTAACCTACCCTAACATGACGTGACTGAACTTGAGCTAATTAATCCTAACCTAACCTTACTCTCGACACACTGAATACTGCTCGGCGACTCTTTCAACATTACCCACGAGCGCCTGCCTGGTTGTTAGAATAATACTGATGGGTAAGCGTGTGCTTGACAACAGTGAACAGCTGAATCATGCTGACTGTCCACAAGGCAAATCATTCACCGCTTTAGGATAGGTCATGATTAGTGTGTGAGTGTGTCTGTAGGACGTTACGGTACATACGCTTGATAGAGAGAGAGAGAGAGATTAACAGACAGACAATGAAGCAATGGGACGATACGGACCCAGGATGTTGTGGTGGTGATGAGGGGCATAACCTGACCTCCTCTCCCTCCAACCACCCGCCGCCCTCCTGGTCAGTGACGTCATATTAGGGTCATTCACCTGTATAGTATTTGGGTAATCTCTTGTTATTATATTTATTACAATTATTATATTTTATTATTGTTAATGTTATTACTATTACCTGTTACTATTGTGAAATTGTTAGTATATATTCAGTATTATTGCTGTTATATTATTGGTGGTGGTTATAGTAGTGGTGATGGTGGTGGTTCTGTTTCTGTTAATACTTGTGGTGGTGGTAGTGGTCTTGGTGGTGGTGGTAGTGGTCTTGGTGGTGGTGGTGGTGGTAGTAGTGGTCTTGGTGGTGGTGGTGGTGGTGGTCTTGGTGGTGGTGGTGGTGGTAGTGGTCTTGGTGGTGGTGGTGGTAGTGGTCTTGGTGGTGGTGGTGGTGGTGGTAGTGGTCTTGGTGGTGGTGGTGGTAGAGGTCTTGGTGGTGGTGGTTCTCTATTATGTATAAGAGAGGATTATATTATCTTATTTCGATTACAAAACATCTTAGGTCTTGTGGTTGTGTAAACAGAGAAGATTGTTTACCTTCTCCTTTGATAAACAAAAAGTGGTTAACTTCCTCATCTTGTGATTATAGAGACAAGGACAGATTTTATATATAGAATTATTATTGGGCAGATGAGGATTATACACATTTTATATGAAAAGAAAAACGTATGAGATTGATGATCTTGTGATTTTATAAACCAAAGAATCTTGTACAGGTTTTTATTCGATAAGTAATGGGGCCTGATCTTTAGGTGTTTTGAGAGTATAGTGCCGGACTGTGTGATGGCTGGGTGATTTGAATTGAATTGAAACGGTTTATTTAGCCAGAAAAATACAGATGCAGAGTGGATAACAATATTAACATGGCTGAGCCAGATGAGAACCTGAGCTCTCCTGTAGGCACCTGATATATACTGTACATTTATCTCAAGGAAGTATTATGTAACATTTAGTAACATCAGGAACAGTACAATAGCATGATGGTAACAAGGACATATCAGTATGTTACCTCGGTTATCACTTCGATATTTATTTATTTTATGGATGTATTTATTTATTTATTTTTATTTTTATTATTTTTATTAATATTTTTTTTATATTATAAGTATTATACATAAGTTACAGTGGAATTAAAAAACTTAAGTATAATGTGGAAGCTACTGCTTCCACATGGGTTGTACAGTATTAAGGTAGAACTTAAGAGGACAGAGCTGTCAGGATTATGTCTAGTTGGCAAATATATTTATTACAATGGTAATTTCTTACCTATCTACATGATAATTTCTGATAAACGGTTTTGATGGTACAATAAGAGCTGGTATATATAGTAGGTATTACAAGAAATATTAATACTTAGACAATAGATATTTTTTAAGAGATGATTTAAAGGAAGGGAGCTGATTGAAATGAAAAGCTGTTGTCAGGTTTAAAACTGCATTTATGGTCAGCTATTTTATGATTCCTGTTATATTCTAATGGATAAATTTTAAGACAAAGTTATAGTATTAAGTTTTTCTTGGTAAAATATACATAACTGAAATATTCTATGGTAGGGAGGTGCGGGTAACATGGCCTCAGAAGATGGTCGTACTTTATATCCCTCGTCCCTCCACCATTCAGGGAGTAAGTATGTATATGGCTTCATGACCGGAGTGGTGGCGATTTTATAAACAATTTGGTCGCTTCCTGCTCTTATAGCCGCCTCTCTCCTTTCCTTAAAATCACTATATATTTTTTTATTGGGCTAAAATATGAGGTAATATTTATCCATTTTTAGTTGATTATATCATAGTGTTATCACCCAGCCCTACTGTATGGAGTGCCTTGTGATTGGTCAAAACGTGTGTGTCTTGTGAGTCAGTGGAAATGTAAAGACTTGTACAAATGTGACCAAACTTCCCCGAAGACTTGACGTATTTGTGACCGGTTTATAGCTACGCAACTTTCTGTGATCTTAAATAATGTCAAATTAACGCTTTCACTTTTTGTTAATAGCGAATAAAATTGTGTGTCTGTCTTAGTTATGTCAATAGTATCATGAAGTAGAAATGGTGTATGGTATAATGCTGATCCTCGCCCCCTTATGTTGACCGACTCACTAAAGCAGAGTATATTATTTTCCCACCTAACGACTCTCTCTGAGTTATTGAAACATTACGGTTTGTAAAATATTGAAGCAATAAACAGTAAAATATTAAAGCATTTTGTAGAATAGTAAACCAGACTTTGTAAAATACCCAGACATTATATTTTGTAAAACATTAAAACATACTGAAACATAAGTAGCTTAAAAAAAAATTACCCAACGTAACTGTACTAATAATTTCGCTAAAAGCAGCAGAGTTGAAACATTAGACAAAATATTGAAGCATTAACAGCACCGAGAGGAATAAGACAGTATCTCGCCAAAGCACAGTATTTCTGGCCCATAATTGGTGAAAAATTATTAGTGTAAATGGTACATTGTCAGAGAGTAATTGCTGTTATTCCTTCCAGATAGAGGTCAAACATTTGGGATAGATAGATTACATAGCACTTGAGTTCATTTCAATGTTATATGATTCAGTATTTTTGTTACGTGTTTCTTTGTTTATTAACTCCCGCCCGAGTCCTGTTGAACACCAGGGGAATAACAGTCCTCGACGTGTGGGTGGAGGAGAGGTGGTACTCTATACCGCCTCTCAACTCCCTCAGGTTCTCGCCTCCTACAGCCACTGCCTTCACTCACTACCACCACCACCTCCACTACGAGTCTTCCTCCACCACTATCACAAACCTTTCTCCACCACTACCACCGCAAATTTTCCTCCACCGTCCCCACCACCACAAGCCTTCCTTCCCCTTCCTCACAGCCATCCATGCTCCATCACCGCACATGGCACCAAAGGTGATATCCTTAAATGGATTAGGGCGTGGGTACAGGACAGGAAACAGCGAGTGAGCATTAATGGCACTAATTCCCATTGGAGCAACTTCACTAGTGGAGTTCCCCAAGGCTCAGTACTTGGACCATTATTATTTATTATATACATAAACGACATAGATATCGGCATAGACAGCAACATAAGCAAATTTGCTGATGACACTATAATAGGACGTGTTATTAAATCTGACGAGGACTCCACAAAACTACAGGAAGATCTAAACAAATTTTTCGAATGGTCTGAAAAATGGCAGATGAAATTCAACGTGGACAAATGTAAAGTACTCAGTATAGGAGATGTAAACAGGGAAACCAGATACCAGATGAACAACGATGCCATAGAGAAATCCGACTGCGAGAGAGATTTAGGAGTAATGATAAGTAGGAGCCTTAAGCCAGTAAACAATGTGTTTTTGCTCGTAACAAGGCTAATAAAGTACTTGGGTTCATACAAAGGAGTGTTAGTTACAAGACTAGCGAGGTCATCCTAAAACTGTACAGTATCTTGCTCTTGTGAGACCACACCTGGATGATGCAGTTCAGTTCTGGTCACCGTATTACAGAATGGATATAGAATCCTTGGAAAGAATTCAGAGGAGAATGACAAGACTAATCCCGGGCATTAGGAACCTTGAGTATAGAGACAGGTTAAAGCATCTTAATTTGCACTCCCTCGAGAGACGTAGAGCGAGGGGCGACCTGATAGAGGTGTATAAGTGGAAGGCAGGGCTAAACAAAGGGGACATTACAAAGGTACTCAAACTATCCAACCAGGAGCGAACTCGTAACAATGGTTTTAAATTAGACAAATTTAGATTTTGGCGTGAAAAAGGTAAACACTGGTTTGGAAACAGAGTAGTGGATGAATGGAACAAGCTACCAAATATCATCATTAACTCGAATACCCTGAATAGCTTCAAACATAGGTTGGATGCTTATATGAGCAATAGGGGTTGGGTGTAAACGGGACTGCCCAGTATGGCCCGCTGCAGTTTCCTCCATTCTTATGTTCTTATGTTAACTCCTCCCCCTCACGACCTTAACCACCACCACTAATCCCTCCCTTTCACCACCACCTCAACCCCCCACTCACCACCACCTCATCTCCCCACTCACCACCACCTCATCCCCCCACTCACCACCACCTCATCCCCCCACTCACCACCACCTCATCCCCCCACTCACCACCACTTCATCCCTCCTCCACACCATAACCCTCTCCCTCACCTCATCTCCTCCCCCTTATTACAGCAGCTCCTCCCCCTCACCATTCCAGTTCTCTCCGTCAATATAAAGCATTACACAACCCCTCCCCCTTCCCTGGAGTTAGTAATCAAGGCTTCAGATACACACTCAAACCTCTCTCTTGTTCACAAACGTCGCTACAGGTACACTGAAGCCTCCTTGTGAAGTGAAACCTGGGCTCTAGCCTCTACCTCCTTCCTCTCTCACTCTGAATGCCAGTGAGACCGGAGAGGAGGTATAGAATTAATAATAATAGTAATAATAGTTAACGGTTTATTGAAAGAGCCGGAAGGCTGAAAATATATAGTTACATAATTGGGGAATGGGTCTCTTGACTTACAAATAATATACAGGTAACATAAGTGATACAAATATGATATATATTATAATTACTTTTTTATAGAGAAAGGAGGGGTGAAAGAAGATTAAAGTTGGGGGAAGGAAGATATAGTTCGGAAATTGAAGCAGTTTAGGAGGAGGTAAGAGAGGGCGGGCTGACCGCCTAGCTAAGCTAACAGTGTGTTAGGGTTGTGTCATGGGTTAGTTATTGTCTGTCGGTACAGGCACTAGACAGCCTACCCTGTCCCATACATGGGTGTTTTAAGGGCTTTATTTCATATTCCGCCGACCCTACTGGCGGATGCTGGTCTAGGGAGGTTGTCTATTGCCTGGCCGTGTAGATCAGGGGTGGTAATGGACCTTTTGAGATTTGGTAACTTTTTGGGAACCATGTATGGTTGCTGTCGTTATCTGGTGGGAGTCTTTGAAGGAGTTCTAGCTCTGATCGTTCTATCTTTTGCCAGATTCTACTGGCCAGGGTGTGCAGCTGCTGGTTGATGGGTTTCATTCTCAAGTCTCTATGTATCTCGGCTATGGTTCTGGTGAAGGGGTATCTTTCGCCTGTGACGGATCTTAGGGCTTCATTTTGAACCACCTGTAATTTGAATATTTGAGTGGTGCTCATAGTATGAAGAGGTACTGCTGGGTAAGTTAATATCGGTGTGATAAATGACGTCATTAGGCGGAGTTTTATTTTCTCAGGAAACGCTTTAAAGCGGTATAGTTTTCTCAGCTCTCTTCTTGCTTTTTCCTTCCTGGTGTGGACATGATGGGAGTAACCTGTCGTGGATATATGCAAGCCCAGGAGGGTGCCTCTGCTTTTGAATTCTATTTGGGCATTATTGGTTACTAATGGATGGGTTTTCCTTCTGCATAAGGGTATCACTGAATTTCGGGAGACTGGTTTGGATTTTCCATTGTTTTTCATAATTATTTACCCTTTTTAATTCCCGCCTGGTGTCGGCCTGTAACGCTCGTGATTTTCCTTGATGTGTTGTTGTTTGAGTGATGTTGCTCCTCGTGTGTGTGTGTGTGTGTGTGTGTGTGTGTGTGTGTGTGTGTGTGTGTGTGTGTGTGTGTGTGTGTCACCCTGTATATATGACTAGGATAGCTGGCACCCCACAATACATTCTCCTCGTCCTCTTGTCTGACATTAAAAGTTCCGTATTGTTTAGTTCATCTATTATATAGTTTTGTACTGCCACCCTGAGTGATGCATTTTGGTACGACACAAGTTAATGAGGATGATAGTAGAGAGGGGGAAGGTTTGTGTGTTTCAAGTCCACCTTCTAAACTGTTCTTCACACGTTGAGAATAAGAGGCGAAACACACACACACACACACACACACAGTGTATTCACTCCCAGTCATTCTTACTTTATAGCACTGTCACTATGTTGAAATGCCCTGTAGTATGACCTTCTCCCCTCCTAGTTATTATATATCATATTTGTATCACTTACGTTACTTGTATATTATTTGTAAATCAAGAGACCCATTACCCAATTATGTAACTATATTTTCAACCTCCGGCTGCCATGCTCTTTCAATAAACCGTTAATTATTATTATTATTATTATTATTATTATTATTATTATTATTACACACACACACATACTTAAGTTTTTAGATTTAAATACGACATTAATGTCTTGTTTGTGCGTGTGTATTACTAGTATTAACAGGTGTTACTGGAGCATATACGGTCACATCTTTTATGCTACCAGGTGTTACCGGAGCATATACGGTCACACCTTTCATGCTATTGCCACGCCCCTTACCTACCTGCTATTGATTATGGTGCACCTCATTTGCATACTGATTTTCGTCCTTTGAGTGGTCTAATGTGGAAGACACCATTACTCTTGCCCCGTCTATGTGCTGGTGTAAATTTATCCATCCCATTAGTTTACCTATTTTACAGACCAAGTTGAATCGCCAGGGACTTTTATTTATTTATTTCCCTATTTACAAATTGATGTAGACTCCCAGGAAACATTACCCTCCAATTAGTGGACATTTACAATTGTTACAAAAGTGACTTCCCTATTTCCCCTCCAATTAGCGGACATTTAGAATTGTGAGGAAAGATTACGTCCCTATTTATTAAATTGATTTTAATTGTCAGGACAATTATCTTCCAATTCAAAACACATTAAAGTTGTCATGGATGATTTATTCCCTATTTACAAATAAATATAGACTGTCCGGAAACATGACCCTCTAATTAGTGGACAATTAAACATTTTCGGCCATTTGTCACGGTTATCTAATCCCTTCAATGATTTAACGGATTTTTAGTATCAAAATTGAAGCCATGTGGATTTCCAGGCAATTTGTGCGCGCGCGCGTGTGTGTATGTGTGTGCGGCTCCACATGTGCATCGATTAGGACTGAGGTAATTTTATCCACGTCTATTTGATGTAATATGCCAGGGCCCCGTCAACGTGCGTCTTCGGTAACCGATATCAGAATTAATTCAGTATAATGTATATGGAGCTCTTCCAAAAGTACTGTTCCTTCACAGTCAACACATAAGGTTAAATTAATCTGTAAATACTCTGACCATGATATAATTTTCTCTAACTATATAATACTGGGCATGATGAACACATAGTTTTGTAGTTATCCAGACTAGAACATTAATCATAGTTAAGTAAGTATGTGTTTCATCCATATAGACAAAGAAATTAAAACAAAAATAAATAAATAAAAGTTTTGACTGACATCATTGGCTCATCCTCTTAATTGTCACGTTCATCAACCTCATCCATTTATCACTGATGACAAGTGAAGAATTGGAGCAGCCAGACCCACGACAATGGCCACAAGTCTGGAACATTTAGGATGTTCTTCCGACAAGAAAATCTAATTGAGCTGCCGTCTGTCATAGAGCTGCAGACAACAGTGACAGGCGGTAAATCTGTCATGACCGGAAGTTAACCACCAACCCCAGTATTCGACCCTGATGGTAGACACACCTTTCCACTGCTGGACTTGAAGATATACTCACACACTATGGATCAGTTGAAGTAGGCGGCAAACTCTGAGACATCACATGAGACCTTTTCACGACATACTTCTCTCAGACTCTCCTTTACACGAGGACAGTCAAGGCATCAGAGGATTTACCATTATATAAACACACCTGAGCGGTCATCATCTCGACAGACTTTCCTGCTGCACTGAAGGTCTCGGCCTGATCGTTTTGCATATTTCTTCATAGAGGCATTCTTAATAATGCCATACAGGCGTGATGTGGTGCCGCACCCGAGGATAGCATGGATGAAAAGGACATCTCTGTACCCTGACTCAACAAGTGCCTGCTTCACCATCTTGGTGTCCCACGTTATTCATTCTTCATTAATATGTTGAAGTGTTCAGATCAGTATAGTAACAGCAACACCAATAGGTCTGTGTCACCTCCTATCAGAACAGTATCCGACAGTGTTGCTGATTGTGTCGCCATCTGCGTGATTATATCTGCATTACCATCACCATGAACAACTTGACATCCCTTCAGCTGTGGTGTAATGGTCAGCATGCTCGCCTCGCAAGCGAGTGGACCCAGGTTCGATCCCCGGGCAGGGTGAAACTATGGGCAAGTTTCTTTACGTCATTTGCCTCTGTCTACCCAGCAGTAATTGGGAACCTGGATGTTAATCGATTTGCGGATCGTATTCCGGGGTAATGGTTAGCCAGTGCAGTTGGCGAGTTGTCCGGTCTTCTCGTACTATTCCTTGACACTGGGTCATAGCAACTCGTTAACTCAGGGTGTGGTTGTTGTGTTGGTGACAGCTTCTACACCTTAAACAAATTTACGCCTAGGTGGCTCTTGGGCCGGCCATCCTCATTGCACGAGGGACAACCACTATATTCACCCATCATCTTGAGGAACTTCTCTTTATTCTTCCCCATTAACAGAAGGTTATCTTTCGTCTGGTCACTTTCATCTCTCTAGGAATAAAACTTCCATTCTTGCTTTCCCATTTGGTCTCCGCTGATGTGTGGCATTTGTTCGTAGTTGGTGTTGTATCCCCGTCAAATACTATAATTGCATGGTCATACTTCTGTGCCACACACTCAGCATATGTTAGACACACTTCCCTATAGATTGGCGATCCAGGAGGCCACAGCAGGACTCTCCATCTATGCATATTGTACTTCATTGGTTGGTGTTCCTTCATCAGTTTCATTCAATTTAAACTGAATGGCATGTATAAGACCTGATTTCTGGACTTCCCTCATCACGAGAGATTCATCAAACAGAAGAGGTGGGTTGCTACAAACAATAGTTCGACGTTAAACACAGCAGCGGCATTACAAGCACTAACCGCTGGAAAATCAGTTGGGGATCTACTTCTATGTGCTCACTGTCGATTTTCACTGATGATTTTGTTGCCGTTGTTGAAGCTTGGTCACTCCGTTTCAAGATGTACACTTCGTAAGGAGCTCATTGGTCGTCTTGTTCAGGATACTCTCTCCAACTGTCTTCGCCTCGTCAACATTCCTTGAACTGCTGGCAGGAGTTCCCGCCCTAACATTCCTCATAATGAATAATCTGTTCCATCATCGAAGGGATTCCTATCAGACAGAGCGACCAGTAGTGTACCCACATCTATCATGCCACGGGCTTAGCGGAACTTGCTCAGCTATTTATTGTGTTCTCCACCATCGTATTTGATTCCTGAGAGTTCCTGTACTGCCCTGTTAACCTCACCGCAGGAAGGCAAGGAGAGCAGCCAGGTCAGTCTTTGTTTTTCATTCATACCTGCTTCTCTTGTCAGTCCACCACAGGTTTTCATGGTGCGCATCAAAACCTGTTCAATCATCAAATCATTGGACAACACTGCCCAGGTTTTATTGCTCCGTCGGGCATCGTGATACCCTGCAGCGAATCGATCATATACATGTGGTATTTCTTTATGGCTTAACAATTTCCCGCCTGTATAATCTAGCAGATTTAGCATAGAGACTGTGTTTACTGATGCAGCTAAAAAGGGAACCCTCTCGGACACTGCTAACAGGTACAAGGTCCAGTTATCCAAGCGTTCAGCGTTGACGAATTTCATCCGGATTTACACCATGTTTGTATACTGGAGCCACAATTTCTCAGTACGGCCAGTAATGGATGCCGATTTTTCATGCAGAAGCTGCTGAATGCGGCATATTACCTGGTTCAATAAGAAAGACACAACTTAAGACATCCTTAATGATATGCTTCTACATACCTGGAAACGTAGAAATTGACACCAAAATCATGTACTTATCTGCAGTAGGTCCTGAGTTATTGTTATTGTATGTTTTATAATTTGATAACCATGTCTGTTACACAGTATTGGATGTGCCGATAACTTGCATGATCCAGGACTTAATTAATACTTCCATTTGATTCAATCACCTTAAAATATAATGAGTTTCTATCCACAACAGGAGTTTAAATCTGGCCACATTATATATTCAGCAGTGGCCGATATGATCTCACGAGAGGAAAAAAGGAAAAACGCCCCCCCTTTTGTCAACTTTTCCAAATTTTCCTTGACCGTTGTATATGTTGTTAGTGATACTCAACTGTAAACAAGTCAGAAAAAATTCTTCTGTACCAATATTATTCCCGTGAAGCTGTAAAATGCCTCGACTATTGATGAAATTTAATAGGTAGAAAAGGTGACTATTGCAGGCCTGCACGGTCTTTGGACATGGTTTATCTGCACTGAATCTACGAGTAAGTGTATGACGATTGTAGTAAATATATTTATATCTATCTGAAATGTTTTGAACACAAGACTGAGATTGTGAAAGGTTTTACAATTAATACACCATTTAGGAATTACTGGTAGGGTCCCCGTTTAGAGATTGGGTTATCTCCTAAGTAGGGTCTGGTACGTATCTTTGTCAGTGTTGCCAGCGCAGAATCTTCATCAGTGTTGCCAACCTATAATCTTCGTCAGTGTTGCCAGTGCATGATTGCGTTACGTTATCGGAACATTAAGGTCTTGGAGGAAGAGACAAAATTCTGTTATTAGTTACTGGAGTTTCAACCTTATCCCTCCTCCGGTATCACTTCTTACGCCGGAGGGTAATGTTACTACATGGGAACATTAGCAACTGGTCGATACCTAACCTAACCTTAACTAATCAAACCTAATTAACCTTACCCAACTAAACCACTTAACCTAACCCAACCTTGTTTGGACTTACTTCCTAGCCCCCATTAGTCCCTGTTCACCTAGCAGTAAAGTAGGTACCTGTTGTTAGTCGAAAGTTGCGAATTCGTATTCAGGGAGTTGTTGGAGCTTCCAATAACTTGATGACATAAACCACTGACTCTTCAGGCTTCTACGCCCTTGACTCTTCAGGCTTCTACGCCCTTAACTCATGAGACATAAAGGCAAGCATGAACTTAGCATGCTTCCCTGTTGGGCGCTGTAAACGCTTCTGCGCTTCACCTTACACAATGATGTAGGGGAGTGCCCAATAAAAAAAAAAAAAACTAACCTAACAACCCAGCCTAATCTCACTTAACCTAAACTATAAGTAGTTAACGTTTCCATATCATGACGTTAACCATCTCGTAAATCATCGCCGTAACAACCTTTTAGACCCATTTTAAAGCTGGGCGAATTGGGAGCGACACGGGATCCACCCTTAGGACTGGAGACGAACATTGTATCCACTGGGCCACCGCACCTTCATATACGTCATAAGAGGTATTATTTCCCTCACTTTTTTATTCTATTTTTACACAGACTCTTGGACGTACAAGTGACCATCCCACATGACCTTAAACACGATGGCTGCTTTCTTTCCGCTCGTGTGAGTGTAGCAGACGAAGGCTGGGTCAGGTCGTGTACTGTGCGGCTGTGAGGAAAGGTCAAAGGTCATTACTGTGAATTTATTCTGTCTTCTTGCCTCTTAATTTGTTCTGTTCATGTGAGGCTTAAGGTGTTTATTTTCACTGTAGAATAAAGTATATATTCGTCTGTGTTTAGAGTGTAATGTTTACTGCTCTATGAGTGTGTGTGGACGATGTGGATCCAAACTTCTGTGAAACTATATACAGAGAAATTGAAAATCTACAGACCATGGGATTAATTTCAGTAATAGGAAGAGCTTTAACTTGTTGACAGCGCTGAACCCAGTGATAAATAATGACGATGATGATATTTGAAGAATAATTGTACACTATGATAATAATAGTGATATAATAATAAAATTAATATTATACAAATAATAACAACACTGTTGATGATGATGATGATAATAATGCTGCCACTTTGCCTAGCTTTAATGGCCCTTAAATTGACGAAGAAAATATCCATTACGCGACATATCTGGAGAAGTGGAGGGGGGGGGGGGGGGTAAGGTTTTTTTTATTATTATTATTTATTGGGCACTCCCCTACATCCTTGTGTAAGGTGAAGCGTTTACAGCGCCCAACAGGGAAGCATGCTAAGTTCATGCTTGCCTTTATGTTTCATGAGTTAAGTTGCGTAGAAGCGTGAAGAGTCAAGGGGGTCCAACAACTCCCTGAATACGAATTCGCAACTTTCGATTTACAACAGGTACCTACTTTACTGCTAGGTGAACAGGGACTAATGGGGGCTAGGAAGAAAGTCCAAACAACTTCCACCGGCCCGGGAATCGAACCCGTAACATCTCGCTTGCGAGGCAAGAACGGTACCGCTTCTACCACCGGTCAGGTGAGGTGTGTGAAGGCGGGGAGGTGTGTTGAAGATGACCCCTTTAACCCCCCGTCCCTCCACCCCTCCCCTTCCCTCCAAAGTGTGTGAGGGAGAGAAGAAAAGAGGGAGGGGGGGGGGTTTAGTACTTTATGCAGTTTTAAGGAGAGGACAATTTTAATTAGGTCTCTTATCTGAAGGTAATTAACGCGAGTGGTGGTGGTAGTGGTGGCGGCAGTGGTGGTGGTGGCAATGGTGATGATGGTGGCAGTGGTGATGATGGTGGCGATGGTGGATATGGTGATGGTGGTGAGGGTGATGGTGGTAGTAGTGCTGGTGATAGTAGTGATGGTGGTGAGGGAGAAGGAAGAGGGGAGGGAGGCAGGGCAGTGTGCTAGTCTCCAAGGCCACACACGGGCGGACTTAAATGTTTATATAAATACCCTCAACGTTAAGCTGCCATAAGCTGCTTGTGCCATGATACAGCTTATATATGTATGTATATATGTTTTATTTTAATATGTCGAGCCTTAATGAGTTACGTTATTTTCTCTCCCTCGGTGTTTAACATTCGTGCTGTGTATGTATGTATGGATGTATGTAATAATAATTAATAATTAACGGTTTATTGGAAGAGCATGGCAGCTGGAACGCTGAAATTATATACAGTTACATAATATGGGAATGGGTCTCTTGATTGACAAATAATATACAAGTGATACAAATATGCTGTATAATAACTAGGTGAGGAGAAGGTCAAACTGCAGGGCATTTCAACATAGTGACAGTGCAAATGTAAGATTGGCTGGGAGTGAATACACTGGTTGATTACAAGTTGTTGATAATTTTTACAATGGTTGAGACTGGGCTGTTCTTATAGCGAACAGTTCGTGCTCGTATGGGCTGGATGCGGTTGTGGTGTCGAACAGCAATTCGCTGACGAGGGATCTCGGGTGGAAGTAGGAGCCGGTGTCGAGAATGGTGCAGAAGTTTCTCAACAAATTTGAAGATGGTTATGATCAAACAGAGCCGAGAGGATCGGCGTGTTGAGCGCTTATAGATATGTGGAGTATGAGGGGAGAGAATGATCTTGCATGTCCTCTTTTGCACTTTTTCTAGGTGTTTCCATTGTGTGGCATTTAGGGAGGAAGACCAGGCAGGGGAGGCATTGGTGAGCTTGGGAAGTATGAATGTTGAGTAAGCACTGAGGAGCTCAGGCGCAGAAACACCGAAGGACGTGAGAGGAGGTGTGCTTTCCAATTTAGTTTGTAATTTATAGTGACGCCGAAGAGCTTGGTGGAGTCCACAACTTGGTGTTTGTTGGGACCCAAAGTAATGGAGGGAGGTGGGACAAGGTCAGAGGAGAGGTTGATGTGCATAACCATGGTCTTGGTATGGTTGATGGTGACCTGGTTCTTGGTGGCCCAATTTTAGAGACTTCAATATATTCTGGAGGGTACTGTAGTCGGGGGCCGAGTTGTTCACACCGATCCCAATGGTGGAGTCTTCAACGTATTTCCAATGAGGAAGCAGAGCGGTCTCATCTTTGGTGCCTTGAGGGACGCCACGGGTGAGTGACTGGAAAGTGGAGACAGCCCCTCGGAAGCGTACAGCTTGGCGATGGTCACTAAAGAAGTCTGTAAGCCATGGTATAAGACTTTTCTGAAACCCGAGGTCGATAGTTTTCTTGATGATTAAATTGTGGTTGACGAGGTCGAATTCCTTGGTGAAGTCAATGAACACGACAGCCACAAACGTCTTTCGTGGCATATGTAGTCCAGAAAGCTGACAAGACAGCGAGTAGTGGAAGAAGTTTTCATATTGCTAAATTGCTGAGGATCTATGGCGCCTGCAGTATCAGCAGTGTGTGTGTGTGTGTATTATATATATATATATATATATATATGTATATATACATATACATATACATATATATATATATATATATATATATATATATATATATATATAAAGAGCTGTTATATTTTATTAATTTCCTGGAGGTAAGAGGTTCAGCGGTTGTTTTTCATAATCCTCGATGACATGTGATGTAATTGGTTCGTGGTGTGGCACTCAGGAAAGGTCATGGGGTCAAGGGTGCCATCAGGAAGTTGTTACTGTATATTTGTGACTTCGTTATTGAATTCTTACGTGTATCTTCCTCCGTGTGTAATGTTTGGTCTCGTCTGTATGATAACATTGGAATTACTTTACTTGTAGTTTAGACTTAAATCATCCCGGCTACTCAGTTTTCCCGTTAGACTGTGACTGTTAAGGCGCTATTTTTATGGTATTGACACACATGGACATTACAGCCCTTGTAAATTATTACTTATTCAGTGGTACGAGTTTTTCTCTGCTGAATAAAATCGTCAGGATCAGCCAGATTAATATACCTACGTGCGACACTACAACATAAGGGTTAATATACCAGAATGAACTCTTTTGCGTCTTTAGGACACCATTTGGATGATACCGTCACCAAGTGGGGATTACTGTACCTGTATTTTATGCCCGTACCTGTGCTTGTACTGAACAAACTTCCTTTTTCTGAAATTTGACGAACTTTATTTTGCTCTGACTTTTCCATTTAATTCACTTAACTGTGTCATCATCAACATAAACAGTGAAGACTAACACACAAGATCAGTCCTCCAGGGGTCATTGCCTACCAACACATGTCACCTACCACATTTATATTTACAAATAATATTTACATTAAATATAAATGAAAGTCAGGGCTAAACAAAGGTGATATAACAAAGGTACTCAAACTATCCAACCAGGACCGAACTCGTAGCAATGGTTTTAAAATAAACAAATTTAGATTTAGGCGCGAAATAGGTAAACATTGGTTTGGAAATGTAGTTGTGGATGAGTGGAACAATTTACCAAACATCATCATTAACTCGAATACGCTGGATAGCTTCAAACATAGGATGGACGGATATGTGAGCGATAGGGGTTGGGTGTAAACGGGACCGCCCAGTATGGCCCGCTGCAGTTTCCTCCATTCTTATGTTATGTTATCAAGTGATAATAAAACAAAAAAGGAGATTTAGGGATAACATCATATCTGCATATAATTAACCATGCGTCTGTTTACATGTGGAGGCGAGTCACACACACGCGCGGTTGATGATAATGGCGTAACACCTGTAGTGTGTGTGTGCCACGTGTCCATCATCACGATCCGTCAGCTCGCGAGACTACCTGTACACTAACCAAATGATTTGTTGGGTGTTAATAAAGTTTGGTGTTTTATGTTGGTGTTTTATGTTGGTGTTTTGTGTTGGTGTTTTGTGTTGGTGTTTTATGTTGGTGTTTTATGTTGGTGTTTTGTGTTGGTGTTTTATGTTGGTGTTTTATGTTGGTGTTTTATGTTGGTGTTTTATGTTGGTGTTTTATGTTGGTGTTTTGTGTTGGTGTTTTGTGTTGGTGTTTTACGTCGGTGTTTTATGTTGGTGTTTTATGTTGGTGTGCCTTTCTCTTTTGTTTGGCTTGATGTTGTTGTCTCTTTATTAATAATTTTCATAAGAATATTTGTTTTAGGTTTCATAAGAACGTGGGTTTAAGCAAGTACAGTCCATGAATGTGGTTTAAGCCGAAAGAAAGATGTTTTAGCTGATATAAGACTGTGGTGTTCATCTCAAGATCGGCTCTTTTTGTTTTGCGTAACTAACGATGTCATTTTACCATCCACATAAGAACATAAGAACATAAGAAAGTGGGATACTGCAGGAGGCCGACTGGCCCATACAGGGCAGATCCCTTTCACACCCATCCCAGCACTTCCATGTGCCTATCCAACTTCGTCTTGAAGCTCCCTAGCGTCCCCGATCCTACTATAGCACTCGGTAGCCTATTCCACATATCCACAACTCTATTACCAAACCAGTGCTTGCCTATATCCTTTCTGAATCGGAATTTATCTAATTTAAAGCCATTTGTTCTAGTTATTTCGTTATTACTGAGCTTCAGAACATCTTCCATTTTACCCTTGTTAATCCCACATGACCACCAAGTAGTAGTGGCAACAAAAATAATACACCAATAAACCGGGTTGTGCTGTCCTGCCTCTAGTACTGTTTCCGGACGATGGGAAAATTGTTAATGTACTCTTTATGTGGTTTCATTCGGATAATCACAGTCGAGACTTTGTGCGGAAAAGAAGTTATATTTTGTCCGCTGATGGACATGACCAACGTGCTGTAGACTGGATGTATAATTAAAACCAGTGATGCGTATTATTAACGTCACACGGCGTCACCTATCACACAGTCAGACGCAGGTTGAGAGAGGCAGTCCACCCACTGCTGCGTCAGTCAGGTGGACCTGCATAGTGGTGTCACCTACCACACCCCGGGCCAGTGCTTACCATTTTTCTTCCTCTATATATATTTTTTTTTTATATTTAGATTTATTATTTTAAGTACGTTACCTTTGTTTAACCCCATCTACCATGTAAACACTAACACGAAGGTTCATTATCTCCGGGATTAACTTGGCATCAACCTTTCAGTGTTTACAAGAGAATCATTAACCTTCTATAGACCAGAAGTGAATTTTTTTTTTTTTTAGTTTAACAAATTTATTGACAAAGCTTGGAGTACAGTTTGCCTATTGTGAGTAATTCGGTCAGGTCTTGACACTGAGGGTGGTATCACTTCTCACTGCCACGCAGGACAGAGGTTCATACAAACGAATAGATCATATTCATTAACTGTATATATAGGTCAAATTCATGTGGGAGATGTCACTGTTCACTGCCATGCAGGACAGAGGTTCGTACACAAAGAAATACATCATTTTCATTAGCAGTACAGTATATATATAGTGAACCAAGTAGAGCTTGAAGATGGTAGCTGGTGGTAAAGTGGTCAGGTTTTTCTGCTGGTGCTGGCTCATACCGGATAATAAACACATACATATTGCTAACTCATTGGGATCGAATCTTTACAACCAATCAGATCGCCTTGTTTAATCCATCACTCCTCTGCGATCATTAAAGTAACACCCCTCCTCCCTCCTTCCCCCCTCCCTTCCTCCTCCCTCCCCCCTACCCCACACCTCCAAAAAACGTGAAAATAATACTTAAGAATCTTCGTTAAGCTGCTACGTTCACTTAGCACCAGACTAAATTATGGTACATAATCATTTCCAACAGTATTTTTCTACCATAATAATTCCTCCTAAGTGGTGTTAAGTGAACCTACTGTATATATAAAGATGGTGGTTGAGTCAAAAGTATTTCAGCACCGGCCATTATATCCCTGGGTCACTTGTCGTTGGCTCAGGGTCACACGTGAAGTCTTTTTAACACTTTATGGCACTTTGCTACATACATTATTCATTTACAACACACTGTTTCATCTCATATAGTGACAAAGCTGATTTTACATTTAAGAATTCATGTATTTTCGTGTTGTATTTACGTAAGAATATGTCGGAAAAGTATCAAACTTTGTTAAAATGATAATTACATTTATTCTATCAAGGTCACTGGCACTTTTGGTGCCTGAACTTAAATGACCTCACCTTTACCTGTGACCAGCATAGTTAAGGTAGACTCTCAGGGGCTTACGTTAGGTTAGGTTAGGTTAGGCTACCTTTAGACGGATTAGTTGATTTTGTTTTATCTTTGCTTAACACCATGATAATTAAATCATTTGATGACAATATTTAACCCTTTGAGGACGATGATTTAACCCTCCTGGACTCAAGGGGTTAAATTAACTAGTAACACCCATTCTTATATCAAGTTTGGACGGTGCCCCCCCCCCCCCCCCCCCCCAGCGCTACACGTGTAACAGTAATCTCAGTCACAGGTGTTGGTCCAGTGACACATGTGTGGGGGAAGGGGGGGAATTAAACCTGCCTGTGAAGCTACAATCAATGCCTGTAACTAGCATCGAAAGGTAACGATCCAGGGACAATGTAGCGATGGATGGTCTGAATGTTGTCTCTCAAGATGTCATAGATAGATAGATAGATATATAGAAAGGTAGACAGATATATTGTAGTAGATAAATTAGGTAGATTAAGAAGATAGTGAGGATAGATTGATAGATTAGTTTGGTGCTATAGAGGCGAGATTAACGTAGGTAACAAACTAGATATTAGTGAGGGTTTTGATGCCGTGTAGAGTGGTGGTGAAGCACTGTTGGTGGTGGTGGTGAAGCGGTGTTGGTGGTGGTGGTGAAGCGGTGTTGGTGGTGGTGGTGAAGCGGTGTTGGTGGTGGTGGTGAAGCGGTGTTGGTGGTGAAGCACTGTTGGTGGTGGTGGTGAAGCGGTGTTGGTGGTGAAGCGGTGTTGGTGGTGGTGAAGCAGTGTTGGTGGTGGTGGTGAAGCACTGTTGGTGGTGGTGGTGAAGCGGTGTTGGTGGTGAAGCGGTGTTGGTGGTGGTGAAGCAGTGTTGGTGGTGGTGGTGAAGCGGTGTTGGTGGTGGTGGTGAAGCGGTGTTGGTGGTGGTGGTGAAGCGGTGTTGGTGGTGGTGGTGAAGCACTGTTGGTGGTGGTGGTGAAGCGGTGTTGGTGGTGGTGGTGAAGCACTGTTGGTGGTGGTGGTGAAGCGGTGTTGGTGGTGAAGCGGTGTTGGTGGTGGTGAAGCAGTGTTGGTGGTGGTGGTGAAGCGGTGTTGGTGGTGAAGCGGTGTTGGTGGTGGTGGTGAAGCGGTGTTGGTGGTGGTGGTGAAGCGGTGTTGGTGGTGGTGGTGAAGCGGTGTTGGTGGTGAAGCGGTGTTGTTGGTGAAGCGGTGTTGGTGGTGGTGAAGCGGTGTTGGTGGTGGTGAAGCGGTGTTGGTGGTGAAGCGGTGTTGGTGGTGAAGCGGTGTTGGTGGTGGTGGTGAAGCGGTGTTGGTGGTGGTGGTGAAGCGGTGTTGGTGGTGGTGAAGCGGTGTTGGTGGTGGTGGTGAAGCGGTGTTGGTGGTGAAGCACTGTTGGTGGTGGTGGTGAAGCGGTGTTGGTGGTGGTGGTGAAGCGGTGTTGGTGGTGGTGGTGAAGCGGTGTTGGTGGTGGTGGTGGTGGTGGTGGTGAAGCGGTGTTGGTGGTGGTGGTGAAGCGGTGTTGGTGGTGGTGGTGAAGCGGTGTTGGTGGTGGTGGTGGTGAAGCGGTGGTGGTGGTGGTGAAGCAGTGTTGGTGGTGGTGGTGAAGCGGTGTTGGTGGTGGTGGTGGTGAAGCAGTGGTGGTGGTGGTGAAGCAGTGTTGGTGGTGGTGAAGCAGTGGTGGTGGTGAAGCAGTGTTGGTGGTGAAGCAGTGTTGGTGGTGGTGGTGGTGAAGCAGTGCTGGTGGTGGTGGTGAAGCAGTGTTGGTAATGGCGGTGGTGGTGGTGGTGAAGCAGTGTTGGTAATGGTGGTGGTGAAGCAGTGTTGGTGGTAGTGGTGGTGGCGGTGGTGGTGGTGGTGAAGCAGTGTCGGTAATGGTGGTGGTGAAGCAGTGTTGGTGATAGTGGTGGTGGTGATCAGATAAACATAAGTTTTGTGGTGGAGAGGTGATCCAGCCGTGTTGAACCCTGAGCTCCAGGCCAGCAGGAAATCAGGGTCCATCATTGGGCCTCCTCCACCGACACTGAAAACAATTTACAATTTGCTCCGCGAGGAGGCTAGTTTATTGTATCCTGTGTAAGGCGAAGCGCAGAAGCGTTTACAGCGCCCAACAGGGAAACATAACGTAGCCATCCTCGCGAGCGTCCATGAGGGGGCGAGTTATGCCCGCACTGAACACCGGAACCTCCCTTAATACTGTTAATGCCTACGTGCCTACCCTACCACAGCAGTCCCAGCCGTCACCAACACCCCTTTCTACTGACCATGTATCCCTCCACCTTCAGACAGGCCTGGCACACGACATTATTAGGGTCCTGCCACACTTTACCATAAACAGACGAATTGTACCTGGAGTTCTCCCCCCACACACTCCTCCTCCTGTCACTATATGGAACTTGCTGACAAAACCCATGGCCCTTCAGGCACTTACGCCCCTAATACACGAGTCACGAAGGCAAGCATGAACTTCACATGCTTTCCTGTTGGGCGCTGTAAACGCTTCTGCGCTTCGCCTTGCACGGGATGCAATAAACTAGGCCCATCGCGGGGCAAATCTGAAAATCTGAAGCTTGTTGTCTTTGTCATTTGTCAGGCCAGATCATCACCACCTCCTCCTCCTCATCATCCTCATCATCATCATCATCATCATCATCATCATCATCATCCATCTGCTCTTACTACTAATCATCCTTCTCGTCCATCTTGTGATTGGGTTAAAGTTGGTGACGTACAACAAAAGAACACGCTATAAAACAAAGAACAATCCAGGTAAATTGATCAGAATCTTTGTCACCTCTTACTGTACTTATCTCACTCACAAGTAGACGATGCCAGCTATTGTGTCCGGGGGATCTTGACCCAATGACTCGGTCGTGATTGAGGCTATCAGTATTTATGAAGTGTTATTCTTGTGTATATACTTTCTGCTGTGACATCCTCTGAACTCCTTTTACCCATTTCCTGTCCCCAACAATGTGAGGTACAGAGGAGAGCGTTGAGCAGGAGTATAGTGTTAGTTAAGGTTGTAACGAGTGGGAGGTACAGGAGGTAGAATGATAATGTACACGGATTAGTAGTCATAAAGTTTAGTGGCTTATAACATGTTATTTTACAGTTGTCGTTCACCTGAGGAATACCAAGTACGGTGTAAACCTTTTATAATGACACCATCGCCGGGGGTGAGGCCAGGTGGTCGTAATAAAGGGAGTGATAGACACGACCACAGTCACCATACCACCACCACCCACACTATGTCGAATAACAAGTGAAGAAGCCATATGAAATGATTATACAACTGTGGCTTAGTGAACACAGTCCTCGTCTCTTGTCTTCGGGCTGCTGGTTCGTGACTTGGACACCTCCAGTCCACCCAGCTGTGAATGGGTGAAGTTGATAGAGTGTAGTGCCGGCCTTGTGTACCAAAGCCTCAGTATTCGGTGCACTAACACAGCATTACTCGTAAAGGACCATCAAGCTCGTGGAATCTGTTATCACACACAAAGGTAGAGAAGACTAACACACCACAACATTCCTTTATATACTGTACACTACATAACCACGTCCATTATATGCGGTTCACCCCACATGAGATTTCCCTGAATTCGTCACCAGTGAGATTCATTATGTATATTTATATAAAGTCTCCCCTGAATACATTGCCATACCACCAGTCGCGCTGATTTATCACGTTGAAACCAGTGGCTTCCGTTTAGACAGAATTTTCTTTCAGAATTTATCATCTCTGGCACAGTGACACAGTCTCTTGAGTGTACTGCGTGACCTTCATCCGTAGGAGAGCTCCCAGTGACCCCCACGTCCCGCCCCGACGCACCCAGTTCCGCCCTTCCTGCACTGCCCCGCGGCACCTTAAATTAAGTCAATGTTGTTCCCACCATTGACGAGTGTCACTGTCCTATCTTGGCATGCCCCTGACGGTGTTATCAGTGGGTGGTGTTATAGCGCCTGACAACACTCTGGTCACCTCTGGACTTCCCGGAAATATTACACTAAAGGATTGGATCCCCGAATTTGATGATAGGAATCTGCTTTGTCGGTATAACTTGTGGAAGGAGTTAATATGTACGATCGGAGTCATAATTAAATTTACATTGGCGAATCACATGAAGATTAGGTACCACAGCTTATTTCACCTGATGATTAAATTAGGTTGGTATAGGTTAGGTTAGGATACCGTTAATGTGTTTCATCATCAGTGAAATAAACTCGGTGTTCCTAATCTCCACATGAACAACATTGGCCTTGGATGAAGCACTCAAGTCACACGGTCTAATGTACAATAAAATCTTATCTAGAGTTGAAAGTGTTGGCCTCACCGCTGTGTACTCTGGCGTGGCATTCCTTGGTAACTCTTATGTAAATAGAACATAGACTAAAGGGTTGAGTGGTAGTGGTAGTAGTTGTCGTAGGTCATAAATATTAGTAGTCGTTGTGGTAGGTCGTAGAATTATTCTAGTAGGTCATAAACGTTTAAGGGTAGTACTAATAGTACTAGTATTTATGGTATTGGTAACCTCCTCCATCCATCCAACTTAACGGTACTACCCTCTCTAATGTTACCCACTTTCGGTATCTTGGCTCCTACCTGTCCACCGCCGCCGACATCGATGAAGAGATTCAGCATCGGATCAGATGTGCATCTCAAGCCTTTGGCAGACTCCATACCCGTGTGTTCAGCTGTAGGGAACTGAAATTATCTACAAAGTTACACGTATACCGAGCAGTGGTCCTCCCCACCCTGCTATATTGCAGTGAGACATGGGTCACATACAGGAGGCACCTCAAAGCACTTGAAAACTTCACCAACGTAGTCTACGTTCCATCCTCCGAATTCGCTGGGAAGACAAGAAAACAAATGCCAGTATTCTTGCTGACACCAACTATAGGAGCATCGAGGCTACCATTATCCATTAACAACTACGCTGGACTGGCCAGTGGCCATGTTACCTGCTTGGACGACAGTAGACTGCCAAAGCAGCTACTTTACAGTCACCTAACGAATAGTAAACGTAACGCTGGCGGGCAACTGAAAAGGTCTTAAGACGAACCTGAAAAAAGTGCCAAATCGACCCCCCCCCCCCCCCTCACTTGGGAGACGATTACTCCAAACCGTAACGCTTGGAGGAGCACCACACAAGGTGTCAATACTTTTGAGTTAGCCCGACTGCATGACGAGGCAGACAAGCGCCAACGCCGGAAAGACGCTGCCGCCGCCCCTCCTTCACTAGATGTAGCCCTCCACATGTGCAACATCTGTGAACGACCCTGCCGGTCCCGTATCGGCCTCTATAGTCACCTCAGAGCTCACCAATGAAGGTGATATCCTTAATAACTCATACCATTGTATCATTGCTGGATGATCGTCATATTCGATTCCGAGTGACAGCAACGTATTAGTATTAGTAGGTAGTGGTAGAAATAGTAGTAGCAGTAATGGTTGATTGTAGAATTGTGGTCGGTCGTTAACTTGTGGTAATAGTAGTAGTGTAAATATTTATAGACAAAAACGTAACAAGAATTCGTTTAGTCGTCTCGAGTCGAAACTTCATGATAAGTACAGTACATCGCGATAAGAGAAAATATACTGTATCTTGAGGGGAAAAGTATATATCCTAAGATCTATTTTATGCGAGAACAATTATCGTAAAAGTGGAGGATTTTCTCGTATCTTAGGAGCTATTTTCGTGGGTAAGAATCGTAAGTAAGGTATAAGTGAATAATATATCGTAATGTGTACCTGTGTCGCTCGTGCTATGGTAGGTCGAGACTACAGTTGTATCGTAAGTGTGTCGTGAGTAAATCTTTCGGAAGTGAACCATCAGTGATAAACAACCGTAGTGAAATGAAATAAATTCCACACTGAAAAAGCATTTTGACCTTTTGCTTTGCGGAGTAAAAAAGAAAAAAATACTAATTTTTTTAATAAGTATTCATGATTAATAGTGAAAGAAATGACGGAATCCACACTAGCAGGTCGAGCAGGGTTACTGTATCTCATTACCTGTTTGTACTACTCTGAAATCTCTCTCTCTCTCTCTCTCTCTCTCTCTCTCTCTCTCTCTCTCTCTCTCTCTCTCTCTCTCTCTCTCTCTCTACTGTGGCGGTAACAGTAATTATAGAGTATTATTATTATTCTCTATGTTATAATGTCCAGATCTACATACGTAATTTAGAAGATAAATAAGATGTATCAGATTTTCTCAAGTAAATATAAATATGTTGGATTTTCATATTTTCATAAGTTCAGTATTTAAATTAGTGAAATTTTAAAGATTTATATAGATATTATATTTTTTTGTGTGTGTGTCGATTATTGTTTGCTTGTTTTATTTTATTATTATTATTAATTATTGGTATTTTCCTTAACGCTGATGTGGGAGAAAGAAGGAAAAAAAGAGAAGAAAGAAAATAAAGGGAAAATACAAAGAAAATGGAGAGAGAGAGAGAGAGAGAGAGAGAGAGAGAGAGAGAGAGAGAGAGAGGTGAATAAAGTGAAAATGTTGACAAAAGGATAAAAAAGACGGGAATTAGAGATTGAAAGAGATGAAAAAAATGGGGAGAATGTTGGAAAAGGAGAGAAGGTGAATAAAGAAAGACCATGGATGAAAAGAGAGAAAGGGAAGAGAGGCGAAGAAAGAAGTGAAAAAAGGCAAAATGGGTTAGAAAAGACAAATTAATTACTAAAGAAAAAAATGAAAGTAGCAAGAGAAAGAGTGAAGAAGTGGCAGTCTTATTGTATTTTTAACCCCTGGCAAAAGTTATGTCGCCCAAGTTTGTTGTGAAGTCCACAGGGATAGCTGCCTGTATCACTGTCCGTCGTCTTGCCAAAGAAGCGACCCACTAGGACATAGAAGTCACCCTTCCACTCTCCCTCAACCATCTCAACTCGGATACACGCCGCACAACGTGAGACCTACGACGAACACTGGACGAATCTGAAACATCGGCAGTAACACACTGAGCCACTGTGACGCAGTAACCGGGGATGACAACTACTAACAGCATCAACCTTTGACCGTCTCAACAGATTGTGTACACGAGACAGCGCCTGGGCTACAGGTATTTCTGGGAGAATATTGTCAACCCTGAGCCTGGCCGCACTGTAGGTAAACTCCCTCACAACATGTCCTGAGACCTCCTCCTACAGGTCACCATCACGTCCTCCAAGAGGAGGAAATAATCACACATTGCCATGAACAGATGAACTGTACAGGGAATCCTCCTCCATACACTCACTCTCACCTAACTACAGGTAACTTGCTAACACAACCAGGTGCTCACGCGGCCCTTTAATTTTATAAGTCAAAGAACTAGCCCTGGCGCCTGCGTGGCGCACATCTGAATCTGAATATCTGTTCAAATCTGTAGTCCGGTCCGTGGACGTCCTGCCTCCCCGAGATATTTCTACCAAATATCATGTCTTAAATTGTTTTTGTCGACAAAAACAAGATCATGTCTTATATTGTTTTTGTCGACAAACACAATAGCATACCCTTATTATCCCCCCGTATGTATGTACAGCCACCAGAATGTTAATGGAGTATTAGACTAATATTAGAGCGTATTGCCAGCCACATGGCACTCATATCACCTGAGGGTTGTCTGTCAGTAGGTGCCACGTCGCGACAGAATAAAGTGCCACACCAGCATGACGCACACAGAAGGTGCCACTCCAACACGGCGGATTTCGATTGGTCAGGTCGGGAGCTCCTTGGTTCCTGATGACTGATAACAGACACAATCACCTCCTTTCATGCTTGTCGCCTTTTATTGCCTTTATGATAAGTGTTGTGTGGAGGTCACTGAAGGTGTTTGGTGTTGAGGGCAAATTTTTAATTTCTTCTCAGAGCCACCAGATGTCACTTGTCCCCTGGTGTTTTAAGTCACCGCTCCTGTATTTCTAAAGGCCACTGGCAGACGTCGCTTGTCATCATGTGTTGCATGAGGTTTTATGACAATTACATCCCGGATGCACGCTCTGGATGTGTCCTATCATCGTGCCCGAAGCGTCAGACTGTGGCAGTTGGTGACGGGCCAGCAGTAACAACTTTGGGCGAAATCCGTCGGTATATACCCGCTTTTATCACGTGGACAGAGGAGAATGTACTCACGTGTGTCTACTCAAACGTGACCTGACCTGACCTGACCTGAAAACAGAGTTCTATTTCTTAATTTTTATTTGTTGAAGTATTAGTGTAATTATTAACATAGTTAACGCACCTGAAGATCGTAGTTGTTTAAACATACTAACATCACTATGACGTCAATGTCAGCCTAACCTAATCACTTCCAACCGGGCCTAAACTAATCTAACTTCACCTCGCGTAACAAATTAACCTAACCTAACGACGTAACAATCTAACTTAATAACCTAACATAACGACGTAACAACCTAACTTAGTAACCTAACCTAACGACGTAACAACCTAACTTAATAACCTAACATAACGACGTAACAACCTAACTTAGTAACCTAACCTAACGACGTAACAACTTAACTTAGTAACCTAACATAACGACGTAACAACCTAACTTAGTAACCTAGCATAACGACGTAACAACCTAACTTAGTAACCTAACCTAACGACGCAACAACCTAACTTAGTAACCTAACCTAACGACGCAACAACCTAACTTAGTAACCTAACATAACGACGTAACAACCTAACTTAGTAACCTAACCTAACGACGTAACAACCTAACTTAGTAACCTAACATAACGACGTAACAACCTAACTTAGTAACCTAACCTAACGACGCAACAACCTAACTTAATAACCTAACATAACGACGTAACAACCTAACTTAGTAACCTAACATAACGACGTAACAACCTAACTTAATAACCTAACCTAACGACGTAACAACCTAACTTAGTAACCTAACCTAACGACGTAACAACCTAACTTAGTAACCTAACCTAACGACGTAACAACCTAACTTAGTAACCTAACATAACGACGTAACAACCTAACTTAGTAACCTAACATAACGACGTAACAACCTAACTTAGTAACCTAACCTAACGACGTAACAACCAAACTTAATAACCTAGCATAACGACGTAACAACCTAACTTAGTAACCTAACCTAACGACGTAACAACCTAACTTAGTAACCTAACATAACGACGTAACAACCTAACTTAGTAACCTAACATAACGACGTAACAACCTAATTTAGTAACCTAACCTAACGCTTATTAAGAAAAAATAATGCCAACAGCTCATGTAGCGTGTCAGCCAGTCCGTCCCAGCAATACAAAACCTTTAACCCCATAAAATTAAGAGGTAGATCAGGGAGTTTTGGACCAAGATACAAGATATTTGGAAAGAAGAAAGAATAACAAGAATAAATAAAAGACAGACAATATGACGTAGATAATTTTAAGTTGTGCGGTACTGGTAATTATCATAGACGAATAATTGATTCAGGGAGTCTTTATTTACTGTGGTAAGGTAAAGTCAGCCGGAAGAGGAAATTCTGAATACTAACCTTGAACACAAAGATGGAGGATTTCTCTCTCTCTCTCTCTCTCTCTCTCTCTCTCTCTCTCTCTCTCTCTCTCTCTCTCTCTCTCTCTCTCTCTCTCATTATTTTCCTTTCTCGAGCTGAATACAGACGTGGGGATTGACCAGTGAGAATTGCTCGTCTCGCAAGGGGGAAGGTATTGTATTATCATGTAATGGGAACACGATTTTAAGACTTCAATCAGGTATGGATTAAAGGCTTTTTCTTGCTACTACAGGTGTTTGGTTAATGGTTTGGCCTTTATCCTTATTTTAGTTTTATTATTGTCACATTATTGTTGATTTATTACTATTATTGTGTATTATTATTCTTGTTATTATCGTTAGTACTTTCATTAATGGTGGTATTATTATTATTATTATTACTATTATTATTATTATTATTATTTTTTTTTTTTTTTTTTTTTTTTTTCTGTAATTTTTGTTTTACTTAATTTTATTATCGTTTTAATCTCTGTTGTCACACATCTCTCTCTCTCTCATTTTCTCTTATCTCTCAATTTTACAAGTATTGTTTCGTCTCGGTGGTGTAACGCCATGTAATCTTTTTATCTTGGTTCATTACCTACTGGTGGGTCCGATGCGTGCACCTCTCTCTCTCTCTCTCTCTCTCTCTCTCTCTCTCTCTCTCCAGGACCCACAAAGGAATTTACAGAACTGAGAGGCACGTTATCGGGACACTTGGTGTGAGAATTCATAGTAGCGTTTTTAGATCCTGACAAGAATGTTTTAGAACTAACTTGACTATAACTAACAGTTCACTATTCATTATAACATTTTAAGTACTGGCTAGACTCAAGGTAAACGAACTGCCGGTATTATATTAACCCAGAATTCTTTGGACACAGGTGAATAATTCTTCTTCTTTCTTCTTCTTTCGCCCCTTTGTTTCTCTTGCCTTTGTTTCATTTCGCCTTTTATTCTTGTCTTTCTTCTTGTCTTTCTTCTTGTTTTCCTTCCCTGTGTTTCCTTTTGGTTTTCGTTTATCTATTTTCCATCTTTCAAACGTTTTTATTATTTTTAAACTCTTGTGTTTCATTTTTTTTTTATTTATTCCTGCTTCTCGTTTCTTGCGTCGTTCAGCTCTATGATTGCTGGCTCTGATAGTGTTCTACTCAGTAACTTTGCGACTGACTGACTGACTGGATGATTAACTGGCTATACTTTGAGTGAAACTGATTGGCTGAAACAGAGTGGATAAGTTAACTGTCTGAGTGAGTGACACACTGACTGGCTGAATGACCTTTCTGTTAAGTGGTGGAGAATGTTACAGGTACCAGTCTTACAGTCACCAGCCAGATAGATGGTCAAACAGTCAACCAGTCATAACCAGACCATAACCATCTAGCCAGTCCCATTATATTGTCCATTAAAGTGATGTCAATGTTGTTTTCTTAATCCACCTGCCCTTTGTGTTAATAGCCAATTAACGTTATTATTTTTTCTCCATAGGTAAGGCCAGCGTCATGCAGACAACTAGACAGAGGTAAATAGTTTATTTGTTTACAGTGTGACGGGAAGTGGAGGGGCGTGGTCGCCAACCCTCAGATAACCGGATGGTTCCTTGATTGGTTCATTGATTGGGTTTTGTTTGTAAGGAAGTGGGATAACTTGAGTGATGTTATGTGTTGCTGGCCAGAGATCAGAGCGATGGTGGTGGTGACTCATGTTGAGGAGGCACACACACACACACACAGACGTAGGTTCCGTAAAATATCAACATACCAATTTGGGGCCTCAGTAATGGTCTATTAAATGTTCGCACATTAAATTCCATTAAATTAGAGATGGAACTCCTCTCCCGCCTTACGTAAGGTAGTGGACGACGTTGTAAAAATGTCAGCGATAATGGCCTCCTAAAGTCGTTTTTTTTACCTGGCTGTGAGAGAGTAAGACCTCGCAGCTCATTGGTTCACACAAATATTCGAATAATATTGATATATCGCAAATAAATCCATACATAGCTGTTAAGGATACCCATATGTGGCGCACATTAATGCTGAATTTAATGTAGGCAAAGATATAATTGGTTGGCAACATTAACTTTTATCCGCTGCTTTATATGATGTCATTTGTCTTGATATACAGTATATATAATAGTTAGTGAAAAGATAAGTAGTGGATTTACTCTGAATGTGTTCTCCAAAAGCTTGAAATTGTTTGTGATTTTAACTGTAAATATCCTTGAATTCAGACTTTTTTCCCAGTCATATCTTGAAAGTTAATGTTTTCAATCAGTTATTTCTTTACAGACAATAAATTCGGCATTAATGTGAACAGTCGTGTTACCCTTTGACCTGTCAGGAGGCAGGGCTTCTGAATCTACGAATGTCCGATTAAAAAAAAAACGACTATAATTATCACGAGTAAATTCAATATCTTATCCCGAATTAAGTGGAAAAAATATTAGTGGAGTGTTTGAGAATATTATTTTGTAGTGGCTGTTGTGAGACGGAGCGTGAGGGCGGCTGCACGCATAAGTGGTAGAGATAGGAGCACCTCTGATATGTAAGTGTTGTGTTTACCGCAGATATACAAACTTGTTTCGGGCAGATAATTTGCCCATTGACACAGCGAAGTGTAAATTTAATTTACAAACGTTTCCTTGATGCCTCAGTTTGTCTTTGAAAAGCTTGTGTGAGTTAGTTAGTTGTTGAACTTTTTTGGCAAGATTGGAATCCAATTTTGTCTTATGTGAGTAGTTCAGTCAGGTCTTGGAATAAAACTAAGTTCTTAAGTTGAAAATGAGTTCCGTTAGCAAATTGTATATTAAGAAGGCAACTTGGCCGGTACTGTACTCGACTTGTCCAACTGTAAAGTTAAGCACCACTTTACAAGTGGATGAACTGGGGATGCCTTGGACGCGAACCGGTGACCCTTAGGACGGGAGGCGAGCGCTATATTTACTCGACCTCCATATTCTTAGTCTTAACCCTTTGTATACGAGGCAGCCTTTGAGCTGAATAAAACCGCCAGACGGTTACAAGAATATTAACTTCATTATAGTAGTCCCATATAACTCATTGTTACCTTTGAACAGCGGCATAACTAACACTTGATATATATCAGTTATGTCCCACTGAGCTGGCAGGGAAGAAACAAAGTACTGATAGACTTTTACATCCATAATTTTAAGTTTGGCATCAGTTGAGTGTGTTGTGGTGTAGTGAACCATGGCTGGGCACTTAGGTATATCTCGATAAACTTAATGCGTTACTGTTATGAGAATGTGGAATATTTCTGTGTCCGTAATAAAATGTATTTTATCAGATCAATATGTATATATATGTGTGTGTGTGTGTGTGTGTGTGTAATCTGAGAAGTTGATGGACTGATTCTGCTTTTAAACTTGCTACATTGGCTAGTGGGACGGGGACACACACACACACACACACACACACACACACACACACACACACTAATGATAATGTAGACCGAACACGTGATGGTAAATATTAGAAGTCAGAGTGAAAGGTGAACGCTCAGTGACTCCCTGGGCTGCCAACTCTGGGAATTCAAGAACTAGTTGTTATTGTGTTTGTTTGACGTCACTGTAATCAACCTGATGAGCATTAGACACACGTGTTTTGTTGTAAACTTAGCTCATTAATGCACAGTTAGGTTTGGTTGGGTTGGGTTAGTTTACGTTGGGTTTGGTTAGTTTTGGTGTGGTTAAATTGGACTCCATAGATTAGGTTGGGTTGGATTAGGTTACGTTGAGTTAAGTTGGATTAGATTAAGTTGAGTTAAGTTGGATTAGATTAAGTTGGGCTAGGCATTTGTTGAGAGGACATCTATAAACATTGTTCGACTATTGATTGAAATTTGTGAGGAAGTACTGAAGGCAGATTTGTGTATAGAAGAGAACCCAGAGGCGAGTTTTTGTGATGCTTGGTTACTGATGTCGTCTCTCTCTCTCTCTCTCTCTCTCTCTCTCTCTCTCTCTCTCTCTCTCTCTCTCTCTCTCTCACACACACACAGCCTCAACACAATTACTGCGTACACCTTCAACCCTTTAGAGGACAAACTATCCTTCAAGTATTTTATTATGATTAACGCCAGACGATTTTATACAAGTGAAAGGAACCCCTGCCTTCCGAAGGGTTACAAAGAGAAAATTCATTTGAGGGGAAGGAAATTAATATATTGATTTGGTGTGTGTGTGTGTGAGAATAATAATAATAATAATAATAATAATAATAATAATAATAATTAACGGTTTATTGAAAGAGCATGGCAGCCGGAAGACTGAAAATATACATTATCATAATTGGGGAATGGGTCTCTTGATTTACAAGTGATATAAGTGATACAAGTAGGATATATAAAAAAGTGGGGAGAAGCTCATACTACAGGGCATTTCAACATAGTGACAGTGCAAAAAGGTAAGATTGACTGGGAGTGAATACACTGGTTGATTACTAGTGTGTGTGTGTGTGTGTGTGTGTGTGTGTGTGACATGATGCACGACCTTTTGACCTTTCACATTCCGACCTTAACTCTGAAAAACACACACATACAGACACACACACACACACACATACATATACTTATATAAAAACTCGTTTCTGATACAATTCAACTCTGGTGTACATAGACATGAGGCACCTGGAGTGTAGATATATCTCTGCATTGAGAAAGTTTTACAGACAAGTGTATCACAAGTTGAGAGAGAGAGAGAGAGAGAGAGAGAGAGTCGAACAAGGGGAAACTACATAAAAGGAATCCAGGACACCCTCTTTGTAGGTGTACAGATGTTATGACAAAGAACATCTGGCGTCAACCCTGCCTTTGACCAGCTTCTCCTCTATGGGGGCAAACTGAGAAGAAAACGAAAACCAAAAAAAAAAAAATGTAATGAAACCGTAGACTAAATCAGGTGTTTATTATTAATAGTCTTTTAACATATAGCATTGGGGTCGCTTATATGGTCCCTGGTCTAGATGAGTGGCTGATAAATGTAGTCTTAGAACCCTTTTGTTAGTATCTGTTGGTGTTAATGAGGTACGGGTCTTAAAGGAGTCATCAAGTTTCCCAAGAGAAGTTCATCAGGTATCCAGTGGTGAATGGGAAGCAGGGAGTGTCAAGGTGTTTAAAATATGCCGCAGATGGGGTGGTAATGTTCTCGTGAGCCAAGGAAGGTGTAATTCAGGTCCAACTGATTATTTTTCCCCACCGTGAAAATAAACAAGGAGAAAAACTGGTCTCACATACACACACACACACACACACACACACACACACACACACACACAACGACCAACAGGTATACGCCACCAGACCGTTCGTAAACGGTACAGTCTTCAAGGCCCCCTTGAAGCCTGTGTGTGTGTGTATGTGTGTGTGTGTGAAAAACAACAAACCCAACGATTACACCACCTTTCATATGCTTGTGGTGGGTCAGGAATGTGGTGGGTCAGGAGTGTGGTGGGCAGGATTGTAGTGGGCCAGAAGTGTGGTGGGTCAGGAGTATGGATGGTAGGGTTGTGGTGGAAGAATGTGGTGGGTCAGGAGAGAAGTGTGGTGGGCAGGCTTGTGGTAGACCAGTGTTGCGGTAGGTCAGGCTCGCTCACACACACACACACACACGCCGGTAGAACAGCTTGACTGGCTCATGTTATTATATATCAGGATTATCAAAGGCCAAGCTGTTAATTTTTTCTTCTATTGAACCACAAGCATTAATGGGTGTAAGGGGGGAGTAAAGGGGTGTAAGGGGGGAGTAAAGGGGTGTAAGAGGGAGTAAAGGGGTGTAAGAGGGAGTAAAGGGGTGTGAGAGGGAGTGAAGGGGTGTGAGAGGGAGTGAAGGGGTGTGAGAGGGAGTAAAGGGGTGTGAGAGGGAGTAAAGGGGTGTGAGAGGGAGTAAAGGGGTGTGAGAGGGAGTAAAGGGGTGTAAGAGGTAGTAAAGGGGTGTGAGAGGGAGTAAAGGGGTGTAAGAGGTAGTAAAGGGGTGTAAGAGGTAGTAAAGGGGTTTGAGAGGGAGAGTAAAGGGGGACAACGACTGATGTATACAGAGTTAAATGAAAAGTTGCAACTAAATGACAGAAGACGTAGTGTGTGTGTGTGTGTGTGTGTGTGTGTGTGTGTGTGTGTCACCCTGTATATATGACTAGGATAGCTGGCACCCCACAATACATTCTCCTCGTCCTCTTGTCTGACATTAAAAGTTCCGTATTGTTTAGTTCATCTACTATATAGTTTTGTACTGCCACCCTGAGTGATGTATTTTGGTACGACACAAGTTAATGAGGATGATAGTTTTAGGTCAGGTATTTGAGGTTATTGGGTCACTACATCACTAACCTAAGATAACAGCTAGCAGGGAGACTACTTATGCTCTGAAATACCCGCTTACTTATTTCGTATCATACCCAGCATATATATTGTATGATACCCAGTACATATTTCGTATCATAGCCAGTAAATATTTCGTATCATACCCAGTACATATTTTGTATTTTACTATATCCAGTAGGGTGAAGGTTATTTATTACAGCCGGTACAGGAGAGCGATTCTGAATTGCGATACATAATTCATAAATTGTCATTCATTTAACCGTAATAACTGGCTCTCGTTATATGCTATAAATGCTCTTTTTATTTCACATGATTATGGCGAAAATTCCTGCAGTTTTGACCTGTTTGGTATTGGCTGGCGGTGGCGTTGTTTGGATGAGTGGAATGGTGTGCGTGAGTAGTGGTGCTGGTTGATGGATGCTGATTGTGGTTGTTTGGATGGATGAAAGGTTTAGGTTGTGTATATAAAATGTGGTTGTCTGGTCGGACACTGTTGGTGTGTGTGGTTGTTCTCTTGTAGCAGGCGATGGTGGGTGTAGATGACTTTGTAGGGATAATAGTTTTCATGGTATTAAATTAGTAGTAGTAGCAATAATAATAGCAGTAGTAGTAGTAGTAGCAACAGTAGTAATAAAATGGTGGCGAAGGTGTGGCTATTGGGGGAGGCTGGAGGCCACGTTTAAAAAAAAAAAAGTAGTAGTAGTAGTATTAGTATTCCAGGGCGTCGCTATCACCTGGTAATCCTAGGATCTTCGCCAGTGGTCGTTATAATTATTCACTCGTTAAACTTGTGCGAGTGGTCGCTACATTGTGCAGCGTGCGTAACACCTTCGGTCAGTGGCTACTAACGTACACTGAGTTTCAACCTGTTCCTATATCTATCATCCCGACCTGACACATTTTTTCTGACTGATTTTATTTTGATTTATGGCGGGTAATATACATGTTGTGGTAGTGAAACTTCACTTGTATGAGATAATTTGAGGTGCTACAACGATCAGCTTCATCAACTTACAAGAAAAGTTTGTATTACTGGAGGTAATTTTACAGTGTCCGTGAATTACCGACGGTAATTCACGGACAGGATAATTTACCGTGCCTTAACCGGGTTAATTAAACCTTTGCGGGGAACAGTTTTTCAAAGGCAGTGTATTGAGGAACGAGTTGTTTTTTTCGGACAATGGAATTCGAGGCAATACAGTACTAAAACTTGTTATTTAATCCCTCAGTAAATGAAGGTAAAATGAAATTACTTTGGATTCACCTTCTATCAACAAACGATATCGTACAAATGTAGTCAAGTTATCGTATATGATACACACTTATCATAAACTTGTCGTAATACGTATATACTGTACGCGCCAGGAACAGCAGGCTACTGTCCCCTGGGATATTCTTAATCCACACACTTGAGACTGGTACATCAAGGGACTTCAATTCCCTACAAAGTCAGTAAAATCAAATGGATCTACCATTGTGTTGTTTGGTCTGAGGACTTGATCTTTGCTCCAGCACAGTGTACAGTACACACACACACACACACGAGAGGTGTATCACTCTTTAATTTTTAACTGTTGATGGATAGTCTATTGCTAACATAAAATTAGCACTTTATTGCACCTTAGTGTTGAAGCGCTGTAATAAATAAAACGTCGACTCAGCAGATTCAGTTTTCTTTGATTATGAAGGTTTTAATCTGATTTTGATTGTTTATATTATATTTGGGTTGAGTTGAGTCATGTTACATTAGGTTAGGCCATCTTAAGTTCGGATGCGTTCATTTAAATGAAAGTAAGTTAATGTCAGTACTCAATAATATTAAGAGTGAACAAGAAGGTCGGTGTAACAGGCTGGGGTAATTTATATAGTCTGGCAACCCGGGCTGCCCCTGTAGAGTCGGGCAAGTGGGTTTTCACGCCCGTTTGCCCAGCGGACTACCAGATATTTCTTTGTTAACTCTTTATCAGCGTCCGAAGGAACAGATTAAGAAATAATAGACAGCGAGAGGCAGAGTGAGACAGGAGACAAGAGTGGGAGATACCCCCGCACCCCCCCCCCCCCCCCCCCACCTGCGGACATCATCACTGAAGCATGTGTTCAGAGACTTGTTCCTGCTCCTCCACATAATCTCCGACACATCCTACCTGTGTTGGAGATACTGGTTGTGATTTCCATGAACACAGTCTTTGTGGAGCGAGGGCTCAACAATGTATTTGGTGTGGAGGACGTTAGTCACCCTGAACCACCTGATGGAGGTGAAGTTCAGTGGACCAAACTTGTTGGACTTGAAGGCCGAGGGAGCAGTGGTCACTGGCTGGGCAGGAAGGATGGAAAGCACCACATCGATTGAATTGAATTGAAACAGTTTATTTAGCCAGAAAAACACAGATGCAGAGTGGATAATAATAACAATATTAACATGGCTGAGCCAGTTGAGAACCTAAGCTCTCTTTTAGGCACCTGGTATCTAATATACTATAGGGCTAGCCTTGCGTGTATCTGTTCTGGGCAGCCGAAACGGCACAATCGTTTTTCATCAAACTTGGTGGAAAAATCGCAAAAAATTCGTAGAGTGAAAAAAACCTGGTCCCATGTCGATGGTTTCATTAGGAAGGCATTAATTAACGATTTTATTGACGCTGGCATGAAATATTCCCTTGAGTCTTGAAAGAGTGTAGGGAACAGATTAGCGGACCCCTCGGTAAATTTATTTACAAAATCATTAGACACAGTAGTTGTGCCAGACTTGTGGAAACAGGCAAATGTAGTACCCTTATTCAAAAAGGTAGATAGAGCATCAGTGTCAAATTACCGGCCGATCAGTTTGACGTCGATAGTGGGGAAATTTCTTGAATCAATTATAGCAGATAGCATCCGATCGCATTTAGAGAAAAGCAAATTAATCTACGACTCTCAACATGGGTTTACAAAGGGAAAATCTTGTCTAACAAATCTGCTGACGTTTTTTTAGGAAAGTCTTCGAGGTAGTAGATAATGACGAAAATTACGATGTTATTTACCTACAGTAGACTTTAGCAAAGCATTTGACAGAGTACCGCATCAGAGGCTTCTGAGAAAAATTAAGGCTCATGGTATCGAGGGGAAAGTTTTAAATTGGAAAAAAACATGGCTCACCGATAGAACGCAGAGGGTCAGCGTAGAAGGTGTTAAATCTGAGTGGGACCGTGTGACCAGTGGGGTTCCCCAGGGGTCAGTACTAGGCCCACTCTTGTTCATAATCTACATAAACGATCTAAATACTGGGATCAGCAGTGACATAAACAAGTTTGCGGATGACACCAAAATAGGGCGGCAGATTAATTCAGGGCAGGATGCAAATGCATTACAGGAGGATCTAAATAAACTGCAGGGGTGTTGTGAAAAATGGTAAATGAAATTCAACACCAGCAAGTGCAGCGTACTTAATATTGTAAGAACAAATACTGTCAATGTATACAGCCTTAACAACATCAACCTAGAGAAGTCGACTTGTGAAAGAGACCTCGGGGTACTTGTAAGCCCGGACCTACGGCCTAGAAAACAGTGCGTTAATGTTCGAAATAAGGCAAACAGAGTATTGGGTTTTATATCTAGAAGTGTAAGTAACAAGAGTGCAGAGGTCTTATTGCAACTATATCTTGCGCTAGTTAGGCCGCACCTCGATTATGCGGTTCAGTTCTGGTGCCCTTATTATAGAATGGATATCAATTCACTAGAGTCGGTGCAGCGAAGAATGACGAAAATGATTCCGGGACTTAGGAACCTTCCATATCAAGATAGGTTAAAGAAACTAAACTTGCATTCCCTAGAAAGACGAAGAGTGCGGGGAAATATGATAGAAGTATTTAAGTGGGTGAAAGGAATCAATAAAGGGGATATAGATAAAGTTCTTATAATATCTGAGCAGGATAGGACTCGGAGCAACGGATTTAAGTTGGATAAGTTTAGGTTTAGGAGGGAGAGAGAGGAAGGAACTGGTTCACAAATAGGGTGGTGGACGAGTGGAACAAGCTTAGCAACTTTGTAGTAAGTGCTGGAATGCTGGAAAGTTTCAAAAGGAGACTAGATAGATTCATGGATGATAGAGAGTGGTAGTAACTCTCGACAGGAGCTGCCATGCACAGGCCAACCGGCCTATTGCAGACTCCTTATTTTTTTATGTTCTTATGTTCTTATTGTTGGGGGAGTTCTTGATTAACATTTGTTCTACCTTTAAGTTCAGTATTTATAGGAAACCTACTAATGTGTGTTCATACATTCATTATTATTCTGCCCACCATAATAGAGTCAAACAGTCAGTATCTTCATCAATGTTTTTACGTGCTTTGAGAATTTGCAGCCCGGAATTCATTGATGAGGAATATAAATACATCTATAATATTGGCTCAAACCTTAAATACCCTAGATCTTTCACAGACAAATGCCTGAACATTACTAAGAAATCTTTCTATTGAACCCATCCCAAGCCCACCCATGACCATAAGAATCTCTTAGTATTACCATTTCACAAAAATTCTCTCAAATTCCCTTACAACTAAAAACCTGGAACGTCAATGTGGCATTTAAATACTCATGCACTGTTAAACAAATGTTAATCAAGAACTCCCCCAGCAATACAGGCGGCTGCATTTATAAGGCTCCTTGCAAAGAATGTAATATGTTTTACTTAGGCCAGACAGGTAAAGATCTTGTAACTAGACTTAAACAACATAAATATAGTGTTAGGACAGGCCAGGAATCCAATGCTCTGTTCATTTGAGGGATAATAGGCATTGCATTGACTGGGATAATGCCTCCTCAATATTACCTTGTAATTCAATTGATAGTAGGAACATTATAGAAGCCAGTCTCATTAAACATACTGAATCCGTCAACATGAATTTGAGTAATGGTATGTACAAACTGGATAATTTCGTAATTAAGAAGATTTGTAACCAGGTGAGAAGGTTGGGTCATCTTACCCTCTGACCTGACTACCGACTGCTGCGGTGCTATTTGAAGATTAGTAGGGTCACTACCTAATAACCTGACTATTGTGGACTTGATCTCACCTTCCTCTACTGTATATATATTTGCCTTGTTATGTATTTCTCCCTAGTCTGTACTCACCCCTGAAGATGTGAATTACACGAAAGCGCTTGGGAACTTCGTGTTTTCTTTTTCCTTGTGGTTATCAGCATATACCTGGATCACGCGCACCTACAGTGATTTACTTTCATATATATATGCATATATATATATATATATATATATATATATATATATATATATATATATATATATATATATATATATATATATATATATATATATATATGTCTAGTTGGCAATTCTGTTTATTGCAATGGTAAGTACTTGTCTATTTACATGATAATTTCCGATTAAACGGTTTTGATTGAATAATAAAAGCAGGTACTGTAAATACAGTAAGCGTTACAAGAAATGTGGGGTGAGCAGAGTGGGTCCTCGCGAGGACTGCTTAGTCAAATACAGACCGGATTACACTGCTGCCTAGATCCCAGTGCATAAACGACCATCTTATCTGTGCCGTAAATGTGCAGAGTTGTGACCAGAGACTCCCGGCAGTCATCTCTGCTTGTCCCCGTCGCCATAGAACTTTTGGGGGTATAGGGGTTTTGATGATGATGAAAAGTAAGATAAGCTGGATGATGGCTGCGCATGAGTGTGACGAGGCAGGAACGCAAGCTGCAACCACACATCTTGGCTCTCCCATTTCCTGTTCCAGTGGTGCCAGTGTTGCAACGACTGGGGAGAGGGAGAGTTGTAATAGACTGCCGATAGCCCAATTTCTTGGGTTTCGTCTTAGTAGGCTGTCCATCATGCATTGCCTTCATTCGTCTGTGTAGTCGTTGGGTTCCCATGTTGGTCACCTCTCCCGCCTATACCGCCGTTAGGGACACACACACACACACACACACACACACACACACACACACACACACTCTCTCTCTCTCTCTCTCTCTCTCTCTCTCTCTCTCTCTCTCTCTCTCTCTCTCCATTTATCAGTTATTTAATCTCTTCTCATCTACCATTTACTTCCTCTCTACGGGGTGTTGTGTCAGCCAGCCAGGTGTCCGGACGGGTAATAGTAACCTGCAGCAGTGTGTGATAGTGCTATTCGGTACCATGACGCCCACAGCTGCTGCCGCTTGTGGATAATATAGTATAATATCGTGATGCCAATATTTACAACTGTCGTGATGGAGAGATAGCTGGAAAAATACAAAGATGTTTATTCTGTGAAATTATCCTCTGAAGTTCACATTTGTTTAGCAATGCATATACGACGATAAACACGATTTTATACAGGTGTTGCACATATTCCTCATGGTGCCACACGACATACGGAACCACACAGCACATAGGGCCACACAGCACATAGAGCCACACAGCACATAAGGCCATATAGCACACAGAACATGGGGCTACATAAGACACTGGAAGGAAGGCGGACGGTCACCTGCACAAGACCAGCGAGTATTGGTTGTCGTGTGATAACAGTAATGATGATGATAATAATGATAATAGCTGGAATAATGAACGCTACTACAATGCTGATGATATTTTGTCAACAGAAACAGCGCCCAGTGACAGGAAAATGCAGTGGCGCTTTTACTTTTATCGTTGAGAGACTGATTATAATTATCTAACTTTACAACAAACTATGGTTTTTTTTGTGGGTGTGTGTGGGTGGCTTTACTGCTGTGTATATTCTAAGGGCTGGTGAGTGGTGAGTCAATTTCATCTGGTTTATTCCTGAATTATATCCGGCTGCAGATGGGCTAACACCGTTTACATATACAAGCAGGTGAACTGAAAAGAGTTGAGCCATACTGCTTAACATACGCTGAAAACACATCAAGGTCTATTCTTTTCTTTTTTTATTAGATTCGAGCATTTCTGATATGAAATTATTTGTGAATTTATTCAAGAAAACACTGATGATTCTATATTTTGGAAGATGTGAGTGTAAAGAAGTAAAGTTAACAACATCGCCAGAATGCGTTTTAAGAGTTTCCGTCGTGAGCGTCAGCTATCAGATTCACCAGGGTGGGTTGCCTCGACTGGGGCTAATCAGGAGAGAATCGAACCCAGACTCTACACGGATGGAGGGAGGGAGGTGGATGTTGCCAGCTATTGTTGGAGAAAGGGGGGCGGGATGATGTGGGGGGGGGGTTAGAGTGGTTGCTGGGTTTGGTGAGAGAGGGAGGAGAGGAAAGGGAAAGTGAGGGAGAGGGTAGGGGGTAAGACAGACAGAGAAAGGAGGAGGGGGGGAGGGGTAGTGAGACAAGGTGGAGAGGGGAGAATTCGGGTTGGTTGCTGTGGGAAGGGGGACGAGACTGAGGAAGGGGAGGGGGGAAGAAGGGTATGTGTTGGCTGGGGTCAGGGTTTGTCTGGTCGTGTGAAGGTTATAATTGGCTTGCTTTGCTGTGAGGGAACGGGTGGTGGTGGTGATACTGCTTGTGATAGTATTGGCGGCTGTGTGTGTGTGTGGGTGGTTGGTTGGGTTAGGTTAGTGGAGGATTTTTGTTGTTATCTCCCCTGTAATGCTAAGTAGCGTGTGGTCCGTGCAGGACTGCGGGGCTCAGATCTCGTGTTTATGTCTGGGGGCTGATTGTTTGTTGCCCGTGGTACACCTGGCCGATGATTATTATTAGTGACCACCTGTTTCCCTGTCACAAATAGTCTCGTCTGACAGTCCTCTTCCTTCTCTTTCTTTTCTTCTCTTTCTCTTTCTCTTCTGCTTCTGCTCTTCCTCTTCCTTCTTTATCTTCATTCCTTCCTTTCTGCCTCAGCTAAGTAACATGTTAAAAAGTTAGGTAGGCGTGGTAGACAGGTATTGAATGGTCAATATTAATTCAGGCTGCTCCGGTGAAGCAATCACCAAACGAACACTTGTTTGTAAAAATAACCGACTCTACCTCCAAGAAACACCTGTGTCAAGCATCTATAGTGTTTGCAGTGAATTACACTCTGTAATGCTTACAGTACATCACACACCTGTAGTTTACAGTACATCACACCTGTAGTTTTAATAATGCACCACACCCTTAGGTTACAGTGCACCACACATGTAGCGTTAATAGTGCACCACACCTGTAGTTTACAGTGCACCACACATGTAGTGTTAATGGTGCACTACACTAGTAGTTTACAGTGCAATGCACTTGGCTGCAGCCGTAGTTATATTGCCAATTGTTGATAGTAGTGGTCACGACCCTGGCAGATAGGTCCTCTTAGAGGCACACACACACACACTGATCCTACCATTAATTACTATAAACCAGACCTGATGTTTTATGAGTTTCGTTATTATGTAATCCTTTAACAGGTATTTAAAGCTGTCTATAAATACTGAAGTGACAGTAACGACACGGCTGACACTGTCAATCCCTGCGTTATTTCATAGCAGTGTATGATTCAGCTGACACTCATTCTCTGAGTCAGCTGGTAACAATATGACATTGCTTACGTCGTCATTGTTTGAGGCAAGTGAGCTATTCAAATCTGTAATACATTTTTATTAAATTCAAGTGTTAGGCAGGAGGTGTCAGGTGGTGCATAACTGACAGCTGCAACCCCTCATATATGTGAAGTATGGATGATTGGTATCTTTATTTACAATGGTGCAGTCATAAAGGAGTCTCCATGACAGACTCTTAATGGCTTCCAGTTCCTATCTCCTTTTAATGGTCTTTACCTTTATGGATACACTCGAGCACTTGTGGTCATACGAACATTACGAACGAAGGAAACTACAATAAGTCCACACCAGGCAGCATGGTGTACACCCAACCCCTTTCACCCATTTACCTGACCAACCTATATTTGAAGCTTCGTAGCGAGTTCGAATTAATGATGGTGTTTGGTAACTTGTTCCACTTATCCACAACTCTTATTTCCAAACCAATGTTTACCTAATTATTTCCTAAGTCTAAACTTGTTTGATTTAAAACCCTCGTTACCTGTTCGCTCTTGGTTTGATAACTTATGTACACACACTCCAAGAAGTATCTTTAAAGTTTTGAGTTCGACAGTATGAGACGATATGAAGGTACCTTAGAGCGAGTGTAAAGTATCTTAGTTATATCACTTTTATTTAATCCCCTCTTCCATTTATACACTTGGATTGTATCGCCTGGCTCCTACCTGGTAAGTCTTGTACTTTGTATCTCTCATCTTTACTGAGATATTGTATTACCCCGTCAGAAAGTATAGACTAAGGAAGGGGGGGGGGGGGTTATTGACCTTGTCCAAGTTGTCTGTCTGGTTGTCTGTCTATCGTGTGTGTGTTGTTACCTCGGGTCATGGCTATCACCACGGGTCTGCCTTACAATTTCGGATGAATTGATTGGAAACGTGTTTGATTTTTTTTTACTACTCAAGGATGTTTTTACTTTTGCGAGGGGAAGGGTCAAAGGTCAAGGTCAGAATTTATTTTAAAGTTATACAGCAAACTACATTATAAGGCCTGGCCTACTTTACGTCTCCCAACAGATCAAACACTCCAATATCATAGCGAATGAATAACGCGACTTAACATCTTCGGGTTTTGAGAGACGAGGAAAGAGAGATTTCAATAAGGGAAAAAAGGTGAGGAGTATTGCGTGAAGGCTGGGAAGATCACAGGAGGCGACATGCAGCCCATGACTTCGTATAGACGAGGAGGAGAGCAGAGTGATTCACCGCCTTCCATCCCACCTCCACTATACCCTCCACCACCTCCACTATACCCTCCACCACCTCCACTAGACCCTCCACCACCTCCACTAGACCCTCCACCACCTCCACTAGACCCTCCACCTCCTTCACTAGACCCTCCACCTCCACCAGACCCCTCCACCAACTCCACCAGACCCCTCCACCTTCACCAGACTCCTCCACCTCCACTAGACCCTCCACTATCACCAGACCCCTCCACCTCCACCAGTCCTACACTTTGTTGAGGCTTCTCCACTTGTGGGAATCAGGATATATTAACTGTGTGTCTGGGGTGTTGCGATATAGAAGCGGCACGTTTGTGTGTGTGTGTGTGTGTGTGTGTGGGTCATGGACCTTGAGGAGGACGCGTGAGCGTGTGGTCGTCGACCTTGCAACAGACCGTCTGGTAGGTAGGAGCGCCTGCAGCTAATACCTTGATGCACAGCGGAACGGGGATGAGGAGGAACCTAACCTAACTTAACCAGTTAAAGTAACGTAACTTCATTTTGGCTGGTTTAGAGTTTAGACCCCAAGCCGAGTCATGTTAAATACACACCTTGATCTAATTAAGGTTCTTAACCAACTCATCTGATGTAACATATCGTAAGCCAATTTAGGTTCAACATTAGACACCCAGTTAGGTGTTAATGGAAAAGGATAGTGGCCCCTCCATCCGCAAATCGACCCGGCAGCGCACGGGAGAACCGCAACCGTGTTCTTTACGGTAGTGGCTGTGAACTCTCCCCACCACAGCAGGACTCTCGCTGATTTTGCCGTAGCAATTCCAGTTTTGTGTGGCAGTGTGTGAGGTTTTGCTGTATCAAGGTGCTCCCTTTCTTTACCAGATTGTGATGTTTTACCACATTAAGACCGGTTTTATGTACGAGTCAGTGTGTTTTTTGCTTATCATGGTCAGTTTCTTGCACCGTGCAGTCACCTTCCTGAAGCGAGATATATTCGTCTCCGCCAGATACTCGGGCACGCCTCCTACACCAGAGAGCCAGCGCGTAAAGTATTAATCCTTCACTATATCTGACCACTTCTCAGACCCCATATATTACTGTCCAAAGACTTGTCCCACTCTGATCTTGACAAAACCACAGATGAATCAACAGTGCTCAGTCCGCACCACGAGGCCTGGTGAAACGTGTTGGCCCGTTTACCAAGTGCAGTAGTGCAGTGTCTGACGGAACCTTTATGTTTTTGTTTGTTTATTTTGTTTAAAGTATTGGTGTTCTTGAGAGCCTTGATATTTGGGCGTCTTACAAGGTGATGTTGTACAGTGAGCAAAAAAAAAATTATGTATCCCTAGATCTGGTGGCCTCTGCAACGATCACTGACTCAGGTCATGTTAATTTGATAAGGTTGGTACTTCTGGTTGTGTGATACATTGTATAACCAGTATGGTGTATGTTTTTATATCACATATAGTTAATACAGATAAATTAGCAGGAATCACCCTCGTAAATGAGTGTTGTTCAGAATTCTTGGTCTGGTGTGTCATATTGTATAACACCACAGAGGTGCAGAAAAAAATTATTACACACACACACACACACACACACACACGCTATAAGAACAGCCCAGTCCCAACCATTGTAAAAATTATCAATAACTTGTAATAAACCCGTGTATTCACTCCCAGTAAATCCTACTTTTTGCACTGTCACTATGTTGAAATGCCCTGGAGTTTGAGCTTTTCCCCATCTAGTTATTATATACCTTATTTGTATCACTTATGTTACTTGTATATTATTTGTAAATCGAAACCCATTCCCCAATTATGTAACTGTATATTTTCAGCCTTCTGGCTACTATGCTTTTTCAATAAACCGTTAATTATTATTATTATTACTACAGTCATCATCAGCGCCATTTGAGCCAATCGTATCGTCGTCATCCCTTGAGGCCACAGGATAGGTAGTAGGCAGCTACCAAACAGGGAGGTACTACCGCCTGGAGAGATATTGGAAGCATAATGTGTTGTCTAACGGTAGACCCTGCTGCTATATGGCATCACGAAAATTGGGACCAAGTCCCAGGTTGTTGATCTGACTTTCTGCCTCATTTGCACACAATTGCAGGGTCTCAATTGTTTCTTTTACTTTGTCAACACACCATACATAATGTATATCGTTTCTCATTCTTGATTTATTTTTCTCGTTTTAGTATTTATTTATGGTTTTTATTATTATTTTTAGCATATTCTTATATTTAGTACAGGTATTTTGTTATTATTTTTTTAATTAATAATAATAATAATAATAATAATAGTAATTATAAATAATCATATTTTCGCCCCCCAAGCCCTGATGTGGGTCGGTGACCTGTGCCCGGGTGGGCTAATCCCCGTAAAAAAAAAAAAAAAAAAAAAAAAAAAAAAAGTGGGTCAAGTTCACCAGAAGGAACACTCACCACCTGCCTTCCTTCCTTCCTTCAAGTCCAGAGACATGTATGTTTCTTAATTTGTGATAGTTGTTGCTGTGTGTGTGTGTGTGTAATAATAATAATAATAATAATAATAATAATAATAATAAACGGTTTATTAATAGAGTTGCAGCCGTTGGCTGAAAATATACAGACTTACATTTGATTTAGACATAATGATATAATATGCATTGAATACATTTACAGGGCTGTGCAGTACATAAATGAGGAGTTGTTTATTATTTTAACAATAGATGGGATGGTGCCGTTCTCATATCTATCAGTGCGGGCTCTTATGGGCTGAATTTTGTTGTAGTGGCGGATTGCGGGAGTGTGTCTCATCAACAAGGCCTCCTGTATTGTACTGTTTGATGCTCTCCATGATCAGTGCCAGAATATAATGGCCCTCTTTGTCCTTCTGCACATGTCTGTCTATGTTTCTAATATTTCCCGAGTCAGGTACAAGGGAGAGGGTGTTACTGGACCCCTCCCCCCTCTCTTTCTTGTTATCTTTCCTTTTTGCTCATATTCTTTCATGCTTCTTTCATCTTAGTTCAGCACAGCACCTCAGAGGTCAGGTCAGGTCTAGGGTCCAAAGGTTAACTTTCATCGATGTTTTACAAACTTTGGGTCATAAGTGGTTTACAGTGTTAACTGGTGAGTGGTTTATAGTGTTAACTAGTGAGTGGTTTACAGTGTTAACTAGTGAGTGGTTTACATAGTGTTAACTAGTGAGTGGTTTACATAGTGTTAACTAGTGAGTGGTTTACATAGTGTTAACTAGTGAGTGGTTTACATAATGTTAGCTTGTCATAACTTGGTTTACATATTGTTAACTGTGAAAATTGTTCTTAGTAGTTTACTTATTCTCAATCTACATTATGTTAACTTAAGTGTTGAGTTTAATTACGTAATAATTTATATATTTATGTATTTAAATACGTGTGTGTGTGTGACCCGGGTTCGATCCCGGAACAGGGTAGAGCTAGGGGCAAGTTTCTTTGCGTCATTTGCCTCTGTCTACCCAGCAGTAATTGGGAACCTGGATGTTAATCGATTTGTGGATTGTGTTCCAGGGTAATGGTTAGCCAGTGCAGTTGGCGATTGTCCTGTCTTCTCGGACTAATCTTTGACACGAGGAGCATCCATTATTATTATTATTAGTGTGTCAATTTATGCATTGAGCTAGGAGTTGATTCCTGATTGGATTGGTAGTTACACTTCTTGGGCGATTGGTGATTGGTTGTTAGGCTTGCTGGCGGGTCCGTGATTTGTATATACACATCATATTTTCGGCGGATTGGTGGGCAAGGAATCCAAATAACCAATGATAGGTCACTTCGCTTACCTGTTGTGACTAGTTGACGTTATAAGTGCAGATTGCAATGGTGGTTAATGAACTGATGCCGGTAGTCAAATATCTTCTTCTTTCTCCAAGGGTTGGCTCGAAGAGTGACCCATGAGACCTTAATCTAATTCCTCACTAATCTTCACTACTGCCACTCTTCTTCTTCTTCTTCCTTCTTTATTCTTTCTCCAAGGGTTGGCTTGAAGCGTGACCCATGAGACCTTAATCTAATTCCTCACTAATCTTCACAACTGCCACTCTGCCATGCCACACCTTGGCGGGGAGTAGAGTAGCACTTTGCCTTGACTGTACAAACAATTGGTTGATGCTGAAATGTTTTGGGGGATATTAGTTTCTACCTTAAAAGTCTAACTAAAAAAAAAATGTTATTTATTTTCGTTATATTTGGATTTGGTTGATACGCTAAAAACTGCAGTGACAAGCTACTAAAAATGGGTTGACAAGTTACTAAGATTGGGTTAGGTTGGGGGAGTCTTTCAGATAATCTTCCCTCTGGGTTTTCTAATGAATACTAATAGTTCAGCAATCCTCCCCGCAGTATCCCCCACACTTAATTGGTTATATAAATACACCGGTGTAAAGAGTGGTTCAACGTGACTGTAACCCGGGTTGTTGGATTCTGTATTGCGTGACTGCAGGTTACAGTAGTCGTAAGGTCTTACAGGCAAGGTGTATAATATTGCCTTTTTTGTATCCATGGCTACTGTAATATTCTGCCACACCCTTGTACCTATGGTCACTGTAATAGTCTGTCACACCCTTGTACATATGACCACAGCATTAGTCTGCCACACCCTTGTACAGTTGGCTCCACTTCTCCGTTTACCGTTGCCAATCCTCTTTCGCCCTGAGTTTTCAACCCCCGAACTCTGAGGTGTAAATTCGAAGTATATTCGCTAGTGAGCGGGTGGGAGAGGGAAGGGGTGTGTCAGGGTAGGTGTCTTTCTGTGTGTGTGTGTGGTGGGGGTGGGGTACGAGGGGTGAGGACGGAAAGTGTATATCAGTTGGGAAAGACTATACAGTGGCACTACCGACAGGTTTCCTCAACTGGTTATAATTGTTTAGCACTAGCCAGATGAAACTCATATTCTAAGTAAAGTGTTTCGCTGCAAAGAGGATATTTATAAGCAAATGGATTATGGATAAGTTTTATTGTATATCTTGTAAAAGCACCGAAGATTTGTTTAACCCCTTGACTTGGAGATGGAACTTCCCCAGCTGAATAAAATCATCTGGCGGGAGTCAGAATAGAATAGATAATAAGACATCGTGGAGCCGCTTGTGGACGCACGTGCTTCTGACCAGGCGTGGGTTTACTGGTTAGTGTCCTGTGAGCCAAGGCCCGAGGCTTAGGAAGTGGTGTGCCAAAGGCAGCGGTAAAGAACTTATCTAACGACACCGTCTCTGAATAACTCCGTCAGTGGTGTTGGAACTGTGGTGGTGTGAGTGTCTCTCATGATCCTCACTCGATATATCCACCCACAGGTCTGCCAGCTATTCCTTTCTGATTGTTACTCGCAGGAAATGCTTTCTCAGTGCCCCTCCATTGCCCTGACAGCTCGGGTGTTCTGATTGTAACTTGGCCAGCCACCTGGATACTTGTGTTTTTGCCACTATCACACTCACACACCGAAGAACTGTCCGGGGGGGTAGGGGGGTTAGTCAGTGCATCCGCATACTTGTGAGTAAACCGCGTCCACCATCTAGATCAGCTGATCCACGCCAAGGTAAGTATGCCTCACTAACATAACCCAGAGACATACGGTATTTTCTCTCCCATAATATTGTCTGTTGTAGGAACTAAACTTAGTTAATGGTGTTTAATAACCCTAGGAGTTGAAGAAACCTGACTCAAACAACAGCTAACTAAATGTAACAACAGCATTATAAGTGTAGAAATATTTAAGGTTATTGACAATAATGAGAAACAATTTTCCCCAACAGTAGAACAACAAACAAACACGATACAGGTAAAGGAGCAGAACTTGGCACATGTCTTGACTCTTGCACACAACTGCCAAACTCCTCCAAGATGCTTCCTTCTCTCCTCTCCCAGGTGTGAGAGTGGAGGATAGAGGCATGGGAGGAGGAGAGATGAGAGGCAGGAAGAGTGGGGGAAGGGAGCGTGGCTGAGGGGGAGTCGGAGAGGGAGGGAGAGGATGGGAAGTGAGGCGAGGTGAGAGTGAAGGTTGGGGGCGAGGTGAGGATGAGGGTGGGAGGAGAGGGATTGGGTGGGGGTGGGAGGAGAGGGATTGGGTGGGGGTGGGAGGGAAGGAAGGTAATCCATCAGACCAAGTTGGTGTGTCCCTCGACACCGAGACTGAAGGAGTTTGGTCGAGTGCCAGCCAGAGTTGTTGAGTTAGGTAACCACTGTTGGGGTGGGTCGTGTATTGCCACGAGGAATGGGGTTGCGGTAGGTCCAGCCAACGTTGGTGGTGAGTGGGTGATTCATAGCCAGTGTTGTGGTTCAAAGTTGGAGTGACTCGGCCAGTGGTGTGATTAAGTAGCGTGACTCAGCCAGTGGTGTGGTGGAGCGTCATGGTTGGTGGAGGTCCGGTGGATAGTTAGCATCATCCACCAGTCAACGTCAACATAAAATACTACAGTGGTGTGTGGTGGTAGTCAGGCAGACTTACTGTGACAGTTGTTTGTTGTTGTTGTTCGTGGTGGTGAAATATTGTACAAGTCAGGAATGTTCCTTCGAGATTACCTTACCATAAATTTGAACGACTACACAAGGATCCCTTCCCCGAGTGAAAATAAGCTTTTAACTGTTGGGTTAACATTGGTTGATTTGACATTCTGTTTACCATGGTCTCTGCACAAGCTGAACCAATATGAACTAGTATGACGACTTTATCGAATAAATGTCTATTTTTTTTTATCATGGCTCCAGTTTCAAATCCCGTGGGAGATGTGAATCTTGTGGGCTGGTCTAGAATGTGACACTACTGAAGTCGAAACCAAATGATCTTCACCTTTTAAGAACACCTCGGCAGCAGAAGCCTGGGATGACCGACCACGTCTGTTGCTTGAAGCCCAGTGACCAGGCCGAAGCCGGGGGGGGGGGGGGGGTAGTATGACGTCATTACCATGGATCGACCGGAATTGCCTGAGATCACACAGTTAATGTGGGAGGAGTATTAGGTATATTCTGTAGCTGTTTTTAAGCAGATGTTAGCGAGGAAGATGGGTGATTGGAATAGGGGGGAGTGACATGAACGAAAACTCAAAGTATCTTGAGTTGTATATGAAGTTGCACTTGGGGAGACCTTGGCGGGCTGACTCTCCCGGGCCTTGTGCTGTTGTAACAAACTGTTGCCATCTGGTGTGTAGGTAATGTCTGTCTGTATTGATAATGAGTTTATGTTCAAATGTGAGTAATAATGTGTAATTCTCCCCGCGTTGATTTACATTGTGACTGAACGAGTGATTCAAATAAGGAATTTATTTGAAACATTTAGGACCTCAACGTAAATTACTATCTTCCTATATTTTTGAGCTGCTCTCTGTAGAATCCTGTCACTATGTACCGGTGTGTGTATGCGAGCACCACCTATGTACATGATAACCAGTGTGAACCTACAGGACGAGTTTACCGAATGAATACATAATCTACTGAATTAAGACCTGTTTGTTCTGTCTCTTTTGTCTTACTGCCTCTCCTTCCTTCCCTACCTCTTGCATCTTGTTGTCATTTATATAGATCTGTCCAATTAAGAACATAAGAATGGAGGAAACTGCAGCGAGCCTATTGACCCACACTGGGCTGTCCCATTTACACCCAACCCCTATCGCTCATTTATCCATCCATCCTATGTTTGAAGCTATCCAGGGTATTCTAGTTAATTATGATGTTTGGTAATTTGTTCCATTCATCCATAACTCTATTTCCAAACCAGACTTTACCTATTTCACGCCTAAATCGAAATTTGTCTAATTTAAAACCATCGTTACGAGTTCGCTCCTGGTTGGGTAGTTTGAGTATCTTTGTAATGTCACATTTGTTTAGACCTGACTTCCATTTATACACCTCTATCAGGTCGCCCCTCACTCTACGTCTCTCGAGGGAGTGCAAATTAAGATGCTTTAACCTGTCTCTGTACTCAAAGTTCCTAATGCCCGGGATTAGTCTTGTCATTCTCCTCTGAATTCTTTCCAGTGATTCTATATCCATTCTGTAGTCCCGTGACCAGAATTGAACTGCGTAATCCAAGTGAGGTCTCACAAGCGCAAGATATAGTTTTAGGATGACTCCGGTAGTTTTGTAGCTAGCACTCCTTTGTATGAACCCAAGTACTTTGTCAGCTTTGTTTGGCGCAAATACACATTGTTTACTTTGTTTAAAATTCCTATTTATCATTACTCCTAAATCTTTCTCACAGTCGGATTTCTCTATAACATCGTTGTTCATCTGGTTTCTATGTTTACATCTAGACTAAGTACTTTACATTTGTGCATTCGAATTTTTTTTTTTAGATTTTCCTGTAGTTTTGCAGAGTCCTCGTCAGATTTAATTGCACGACCTATTTAGTGTCATCAACAAATTTGGCGGAGTGGTAGCGATGAGGCAGAACACACAAGCATCAGGCATCACACTGACCTATATCTCCAGGGACACGAGTACACACACTAGTTAATCTTAACAACGTCACAAGTGGAGTTCCCCAAGGCTCAGTACTTGGACCATTATTATTTATTATAAACATAAACGACATAAATATTGGCATAGACAGCAACATAAGTAAATTTGCTGATGACACTAAAATAGGACGTGTTATTAAATCTGACGAGGACTCCGCAAAACTACAGGAAGATCTAAACAAATTTTTCGAATGGTCTGAAAAATGGCAGATGAAATTCAATGTGGACAATTGTAAAGTGCTCAGTATAGGAGATGTAAACAGGGAAACCAGATACCAGATGAACAACGATGCCATAGAGAAATCCGACTGCGAGAGAGATTTAGGAGTAATGATAAGTAGGAACCTTAAGCCAAGTAAACAATGTGTTTTTGCTCGTAACAAGGCTAATAAAGTACTTGGGTTCATACAAAGGAGTGTTAGTTACAAGACTAGCTAGGTCATCCTAAAACTGTATCTTGCGCAAGTGAGACCACACCTGGATTACGCAGTTCAGTTCTGGTCACCGTATTACAGGATGGATATAGAATCCTTGGAAAGAATTCAGAGGAGAATGACAAGACTAATCCCGGGCATTAGGAACCTTGAGTATAGAGACAGGTTAAAGCATCTTAATTTGCACTCCCTCGAGAGACGTAGAGCGAGGGGCGACCTGATGGAGGTGTATAAGTGGAAGGCAGGGCTAAACAAAGGGGACATTACAAAGGTACTCAAACTATCCAACCAGGAGCGCACTCGTAACAATGGTTTTAAATTAGACAAATTTAGATTTAGGTGTGAAATTGGTAAACACTGGTTTGGAAACAGTAGTGGATGAATGGAACAAGTTACCAAATATCATCATTAACTCGAATACCCTGAATAGCTTCAAACATAGGTTGGATGCTTATTTGAGCAATAGGGGTTGGGTGTAAACGGGACTGCCCAGTATGGGCCAATAGGCCCGCTGCAGTTTCCTCCATTCTTATGTTCTTACACCTCACACACACACACTTAGTACTGGCCAGAGGTCCGGAGCTGATGAGGACGAATCATGATACATTGATTGACGACTGACAGTATTGAGGTAAACTGAAGCACCATTGTACACATGCTAAAATATTCACTTGTATTAACAAAATAAATGCATGTACGTACAGTCAAGGGAAAAAGTGGCGTTACACTCACCGTGCTTCATGTTCTGATACTCGTGACGAAGAGTTTTGGTAAAGTTCCCCGTCAGTGACAGCGAGTCTGAACCACCAGATTTAGTGTCTCTATTTACCAACAGATGGCGGCTATGCCTGTGTGCACACACTACCAATTCTCCTTGTTGGCAGAGTGAGTCACTAATTATGCGATGTATTGTGATGACACAATAATATACAAGAGACGGGTTATATATGGCTCAAGTGTGATTCTTAATAATTTTTAATTATTTATTATTCATCCTGACTTAAGTTCACCAGCGAGACACCACAAGAGATTATCTGTTGTATAGTCACTGGGGGGGGGGGGGGGGGGGGTCGGCTCACTTTCTGATTGGCTTGCATATGTTGATATTACACACACACACACACACACATTTAGATATATATATATACTATTTACTTCATTTTTAGTCCTTTAACACGCGGACTTTGACATATAATCCACGACCTCCCAGCAAGGAATCGAACCCTCGACCTACTGGGTGTGTGAACTATGTAACGCTTACCGGCTAGGCACTAGCGTTAAGCTGTTCCCTAGTTCACACCCAGTATGGTCGTGGTTCGATTCCTTGCTGGTGGTTCGTTGATTATATGTTCAAAGTCCGCGTGCTTAATGTACTCAAAATGAAGTCTTATATGTCCCTCGCGGTCATACCAGCTGATTCGTGAATAATGCTACTGACACCACATAAGAGGCACGGCAGTTTTCCCCATTGAGGTTCACGGCGCCATCAGCTCGATGAACAGGCTTTGTGTAAATATAAAGAGTGCTAGAACTGCTTTTAGTTCCTTGTGGCCTACCCGGTAAGCGTGCCCATAGTCACACAGTAAGGTCGAGGTTCGATTCCTTTCTGGTGAGGTCGTTGATTATATGTTCAAGTCCGCGTGTTAAATTGACTAAAAATGAAGTATATATATGTACCCGCGCGTTTCATCCAGCTGGATTCGGTAAAATGCTACTTAACACATACACATAAGAGGCACGGGCATTTCCCATTGAGGTTCACGGCGCCATCCAGTCGATGACGGGCTTTGTGTGAATTACAGGTCTATAACTGCTTTTAGAGTGTCCTTGTGGCCTAGCCGGTAAGCGTTCCTCTAGTCACCCCATTAGGTCGAGGGTTCAGATTCTGCTGGTGGGTCGTTGATTTATGTTCAAAGTCCGCGTGTTAAATGGACTAAAATGTCTAGTATATATATATATAGATATATATATATATATATGCTTGATAACCCATATATATATTATCTTTTTTTTTTTTTTTTTTTTTTTCATGTATACTCCACATATATTTATATTATATATAATATATATATATGATATATATATATCTATATATATAATATATATAATCATGACAGCTTTGTCGGCTATCCTTGGTCAAATTGCTTTACTGTATAACTTTACTGTCTCAGTACACAAGACTCTGTAATCTGTACTGCCATGGTATACGTAATGCACCGTATACCTACTGTAGTCAACAAAAACAAGTTTTGAGCACCCTTGGTTCTGACGGCCTTCTCAGCGATCACTGACCGGCCACGTTCATTTGGTAAAGTTGGTTATTCTGATTGTGTGATGCATTGTGTAAGAAATACGATGTATTATGTATATCACGTATAGTTATTACAGAGAAATTAACAGGAATACTGTGCATTTAAAACCCGTGTTGTTGAGAATTCTTCGTCTGGTGTCATATTGTATAACACCGTAAAGATGCAGATTTTTTGTTGTTGACTGTACATGTGTATTGACCCGTGTTGTTTATATACATGCCTGTACGACAATTTTACTGGGTCAATATTATTATTATTATTATTATTATTATTAATATTATTATAGTGTGTATTTATGTGTTTAGTATTGCATATTGTATAACCGTTTATTAATATCAGAAAGCCACAGGAAAGAGGTAGAAGTAACATATAACAGTTATGGTTCATTGTAGTCATGATACATCGACTATGTGCAGCTTACGCTTTATTCTGCCATGATTGTCATATATATATATATATATATATATATATATATATATATATATATATATATATATATATATATATATATATATATATATATATATATATGGGACGAGGTGCTGTACTACGTATGATATTCAAGCGATAGATCATGTACTGCAAATCTCACGTAGTGGCAGAAATATATTTGTTGGTTCAGCTTCTGTCGTTGAGACGCATGGGAGTATTAAACACAATATTTGGCCAGCGTTAAAGAATGCAAATAAGATTTAGCAACTCTGTTTATTGCAGTGTAGGCAAGTATCTCCATCATATATTCGACTGCGATCGAAGAACTGTAATTCAGTCTTCACCTGTAAGAGACACATCGTATAACTTGGCCTAACCGTAAGAATAACCAGATTTACAAACTGTAACTGTGAAAGACCTCATGATACTTATTATTACATAGTACTAGTTTGTGTGTCTGATGTGGCAGGGTGATAATCAGGAATAAGACAGCCGTGGTTTGCAAAATGTAAATGCATAAATGCAAATATAATTTACATTGTTAATTCCATGTATTTAGTATCTGATCCAGCATCTGTTGCTAATAAGACTAAATTTGGTGGTTCAGACGCGTAACCTCATGGCTTCACCGCCACTAACCGGGAACACCAAGGTTTTTCATCGTGGTTTTCTGAACAAAGACAAGGTGAGTGTAATGCGACTCTTTTGACGAAGACATCGCTGGACGGTTGAGCCCACACACACGTGTGGAGCTCATAAACAGTTGGCAGTCTTGTGGAAGCCTGGAAAGGGGTCGCTATTGACACTGTTGGGTAGTTAGGTACTTCATTCTCTCACTGTACATAATATATCAGTATTTCCGATAATCCTGACTTGACCGAGAGATTTCTTCCTTTCATACTGGACAGATATTTTCTAATTAAGGCTCATGGTATCGAGGGGAAAGTCTTCAATTGGAAAAAATCATGGCTCACCGATAGAACGCAGAGGGTCAGCGTAGATGGTGTTAAATCTGAGTGGGGCCGTGTAACCAGTGGGGTTCCCCAGGGGTCAGTACTAGGCCCACCCGTGTTCATAATCTACATAAACGATCTAGATACTGGGATCAGCAGTGAAATAAGCAAGTCTGCGGATGACACCAAAATAGGGCGGCAGATTAATTCAGGGCAGGATGCAAATGCATTACAGGAGGATCTAAATAAACTGCAGAGGTGGTCTGAAAAATGGCAAATGAAATTCAACACCAGCAAGTGCAGTGTACTTAATATTGGAAGAGCAAATACCGGCAATGTATACAGCCTTAACAACATCAACCTAGAGAAGTCGACTTGTGAAAGAGACCTAGGGGTACTTGTAAACCCGGACCTACGGCCTAGAAAACTGCGTTAATGTTCGAAATAAGGCAAACATAAGAACTTAAGAATGGAGGAAACTGCAGCGGGCCTATTGGCTCATACTGGGCAGTCCCGTTTACACCCAACCCCTATGTTTGAAGCTATTCAGCGTATTCTAGTTAATGATGATATTTGGTAACGTGTTCCATTCATCCACTACTCTGTTTCCAAACCAGGGTTTACCTATTTCACGCCTAAATCGAAATTTGTCTAATTTAAAACCATTGTTACGAGTTCGCTCCTGGTTGGATAGTTTGTGTACCTTTGTAATGTCCCCTTTGTTTAGCCCCGCCTTCCACTTATACACCTCCATCAGGTCGCCTCTCGCTCTACGTCTCTCGAGGGAGTGCAAATTAAGATGCTTTAACCTGTCTCTATACTCAAGGTTCCTAATGCCCGGGATTAGTCTTGTCATTCTCCTCTGAATTTTTTCCATGGATTCTATATCCATTCTGTAATACGGTGACCAGAACTGAACTGCGTAAGTCTAAGTAATAAGAGTGCAGAGGTCTTATTGCAACTATATCTTGCGCTAGTCAGGCCGCACCTCGATTATGCGGTTCAGTTCTGGTGCCCTTAGTATAGAATGGATATCAATTCACTAGAGTCGGTGCAGCGAAGAATGACGAAAATGATTCCGGGACTTAGAAACCTTCCATATCAGGATAGGTTAAAGAAACTTAATTTGCATTCCCTAGAAAGACGAAGAGTGCGGGGAGATATGATAGAAGTATTAAAGTGAGTGAAAGGAATCAATAAAGGGGATATAGATAAAGTTCTTATAATATCCGAGCAGGATAGGACTCGGAGCAACGGATTTAAGTTGGATAAGTTTAGGTTTAGGAGGGAGATAGGAAGGAACTGGTTCACAAATAGGGTGGTGGACGAGTGGAACAAGCTTAGCAACTTTGTAGTAAGTCCTGGAACGCTGGAAAGTTTCAAAAGGAGGCTAGATAGATTCATGGATGATAGAGAGTGGTAGTAACTCTCGACAGGAGCTGCCATGAACAGGTCAACCGGCCTATTGCAGACTCCTTATGTTCTTATGTTATTTAGGTCGACCAATTTGCATACCATTCCTATAAACCAAACCACAGAATTTCTTGGTAACGGACAAGAGATTTATCTGAACTTGTAGCCTTGAAGGTGATGGTTAGTGTTAGTGAAGAGTGAGTGCGTGACAGAGACTTGACCGACCACCCAAGCGGCTATCAGACCGATCAGTGGCGAACAGGATGAAGTAAAGTTGACAAGAGAGACAGGCTGGTGGGAGGAGGACCCGCCCATCGTGGTTTTATGCGGGATTGAAAAGTTTACGCTACATAAGTGAAGAGTACTTAGCTAATAAAACTGTATACTTGTCATATACCGGAGAAGTTACTGTCATTTTGTAGCGAGTTGGTCTGGTCAGTAAGGTGAATTTTCCTCTTAACTTTAGATATAAAGATGCACCTGACTGATTGACTAAGGTAAAGTAGTAAATAAAAATTACTTGGCGATTAGACTCTTCAGCATAATTCACTAACCTAGCCACACCATGTAGCGTCAAAGAGATTAATCCCCGAGTGAAATATACTGGGGTGTCTAATCTTCAGGTGACTCAAAACGTAATATAAAAATAAATATAAAATTGCTATTGATATTTCACATTAAATGTATTCTTATCTGGTGTTAAATGACCGGGTCTAGTTAAGGTAGAGATTTACTATACAAATTTAAGGGAGAGAGTGGGGAGGCAGTATCTAGGTGGTGGGAGGGTAGTATCTAGGTCCTCCATGGAGTATCGCCTTTAAATTTTGCCTTTTGGGGGCCAACCTGTCTGTCGCTCTGCACTTCCTGCTTCTATACACACACACACACACACACACACACACTCCTTTAGCTCCACGTGTTGCGTAAGAGAGAGAAGAGAAAAAATTTGCATGTCTGTAAAAAAAAAATAATATTTCTCTTAATTAAATCCTTTTAGATTCTTCCATCGTAACCAACGTGACAATATAAACATTCACGAACTTATTTTTGTTTATATGTTGCATAAAAAACGAGAAATGATCATTTAAAGTTTGTTAAAGGAATGTTGACCCTAAGTAAACATTTTAATAGCCAATATGACCAGTATTACCATCTCTTAGCGTGGAATCTTATAGGAGTAAATACTTAGGCGGAACGATGGACAGACAGACAGACACACTCCAGCTATAAATTAGTCTTGTAACCAAATATACCTAATTATGAATGTATAAATATTTGTTTAGCTTTCTCATAAAGGATCAACTCGGGTATCGACAAAATTTAAAACGAGACCAACATTTATGCAGTTCCCAAATATTATGATTTTTTTGTTTTTAAACATTTTATATACAGGAAAATTCAATACACTTGATCGCTTATTAAAAAAGTCGCAGTCACTTTTTGTTATTTCTTATTTATAAATAAAATAAATATATAAATTAATTAAATATATATATATATATATATATATATATATATATATATATATATATATATATATATATATATATATATATATGCAAGTAAATCACTGTAGGTGCGCGTGATATAGGTATATGCTGATAACCACCAGGAAAGAAGAAAACACGAAGTTCCCAAAGATGTGAATTACACGAAAGCGCTTGGGAACTTCGTGTTTTCTTCTTTCCTGGTGGTTATCAGCATATATATATATATATATATATATATATATATATATATATATATATATATATATATATATATATATATATATATATATATATATTTTAAAGTGTGTGTGTGTGTGTGTGTGTGTGTGTGTGTGTGTGTGTGTGTGTGAGAGTGTGTGTGTCAGTTTTCAGCAATATAAGTAAATTTGCTGATGACACTAAAAGAGGACGTGTTAACAAATCTGACGAGGACTCCGCAAAACTACAGGAAAATCTAAACAAATTCTTCGAATGGTCTGAAAAATGGCAGATGAAATTCAACGTGGACAATTGTAAAGTGCTCAGTATAGGAGATGTAAACAGGGAAACCAGATACCAGATGAACAACGATGCCATAGACGAAATCCGACTGGGAGAGAGATTTAGGAGTAATGTAAGTAGGAACCTTATACCAAGTAAACAATGTGTTTTCGCTCGTAACAAGGCTAATAAAGTACTTGGGTTCATACAAAGGAGTGTTAGTTACAAGACTAGCGAGGTCATCCTAAAACTGTACCTTGCGCTTGTGAGACCACACCTGGATTACGCAGTTCAGTTCTGGTCACCGTGTTACAGAATGGATTTTGAATCCTTGGAAAGAATTCAGAGGAGAATGACAAGACTAATCCCGGGCATTAGGAACCTTGAGCATAGAGACAGGTTAAAGCATCTTAATTTGCACTCCCTCGAGAGACGTAGAGCGAGGGGCGACCTGATAGAGGTGTATAAGTGGAAGGCAGGGCTAAACAAAGGGGACATTACAAAGATACTGAAACTATCCAACCAGGAGCGAACTCGTAACAATGGTTTTAAATTAGACAAATTTAGATTTAGGCGTGAAATAGGTAAACACTGGTTTGGAAACAGTAGTGGATGAATGGAACAAGTTACCAAATATCATCATTAACTCGAATACGCTGAATAGCTACAAACATAGGTTGGAGGCTTATATGAGCAATAGGGGTTGGGTGTAAACGGGACTGCCCAGTATGGCCCGCTGCAGTTTCCTCCATTCTTATGTTATGTTATGGACGGTAAGAGAGATAAATTGGTCTTGTTTTCGAGGATTGGTGATTTTTACTGCATTTTATTGTATCGTTATTGTTATTATTACGGGTAGTTTTTGTTATTATTATTACAATTAGTTTTTACAACCATTATTACTGCTTCTATTATTATTATTTATTATTATTATTATTATTAGTTATTACAACCATTATTACTCCTAATATTATTATTATTATTTTATTATTATCAATACAGTATTATTAATAATATTACTGCTGTTATTATTATTATTATTATTATTATTATTATTATTATTATTATTATTTATACTGTTGTTATTATTAATAGTAGTTGTAGAAGTATGACAAACAAATTTTATAATATTGAAATATTGATCTGCAGTCAGGAAGTTGCGAACACTTATACCATCCTTAAGCCTTAAGGAGAACGGGACAAGACTGTATCAGGTGAACTCTTAACGGGAACTACCATTGTTTTATCTTAGGAGTCACAAGTATTATTATTTTATTATTATTTTTCTCTTTGATTTAAGGTTGTGTACATATATCTCTAGTGATGTTGATAATAATGATACTATTAATAATAATAACAGTTATGCTGAACTTAATGACAATAACAGTAGTAAGTAATAATATTGAAGACTGTAGTAATTATAGTAGTATTGATAATTACCTGAATAATAATGATAGTAATAATAATAACAACATTGAGGCCATTAAGTAAGAGTTGGTTGGCTCAGACCTCACGTAGTCGCCCTAACATCTTACTGTTAAGAGAGAGAGAGAGAGAGAGAGAGAGAGAGAGAGAGAGAGAGAGTCTCCTTAATGCTCAAGATCTTAAAGAGTTGTTGGGGGGGTTACATAGCGCATCTGGCAGCTATCATGTCTTTCCTGTTTCAAGCTAATTTTACCGTGTGTCGAAGTTCCTTGTACTTGATCGATGAGGTGGAGGTGGACCTTGATGCGGTTATTATCGAGACCTATGGAGGAAGTCGCCTCAAGGTGTAGCATAAGCTGTGCCTTCAACCTTGAATCGGTAGGGGGGAGGGAAAGGGAGATTGGAAAGGCGGTGGGGTGGGAGGGAAGAGGGAAGGGGGATGGGAGGGTGAGGAGGCAGTTGACATGGTAGGAGACTGGAGGATGGGGTGAGGGGTCGACCTGGAAGGGGTGGGTGTAGCATGGTGAGCAGGAAATACCCATTTGTAGTATTAAGTTTAGTTGGCATTTAAGCTTGATCGACTCTGAATGCCTCACCTTTATGGGAGATGAATCAAGAAAGTGTCTCAGTTGGTCAGTCAGTAAATCAGGAAAGTCGGTCATTTCAGCTGATAAACTCGACTGAAAACTGAAATGTGTTGACAGTGGTAATATCTCTTAACATTTTCTGTCTAGTTACCGTAAATATGTCTTAATTAAAGTTGTAAACACATACATGTCTTATCTGTCTACTGTGTGACGTCATGGTTTCCTTACTCAGCGTCTTTTACCGTATAGGATTAATATGTACTGTTTATACTGTACTGGTTCCCATCCCCGAGGAGAAGAGATCGTCCCTTTATCATCTCCAGGTACAACGTTTAGAGCGGTTCCACGAGACAAGCTAACCAGTTAATTGTTTGGTGATTGATTCTCACATATAAATAAAAAACTCCTTGACTTATTTCAGTTTATTTATACAACTGTCTCCTCCGCGTCACTAGCCACACTCTTAGTAACATAAAGTGTCCAGTACTTCACCAAGAGGCAGTTGTTCTTAAGCGTCTCTTGATACAACTGAAGTGTTTGACGAAGCAGAACACATTAAGCTCTTCAGACACCCGCTACAAAGGAGGTGTTTGTGTAGTAATGGATATCCTTTGTACAGTATCACACCAGTTAAGTAGACGGCTGTTGAATATAATAGTGGACTCGCAGATTAGATACACCATTATCCTCCTTATAGACGGTGTTTAGGAAGATGATTGCCTTTAGCTAATATATGTTAAGGGAGTTTCTTAAATCCGTGCTGGGAAGAGTTAAGGGTAACACCTGTCTTGACGCTTGTTTTCCGATGTTATGAACTGTTTAGTTAATCCCACAGGTGTTCCCAGGAAAAGATAAATATGTAGAATTGTAAATAGTAAAAGGAGATAGTAATTAAATCTCGCTCTTCTCTAGTTAATCTTCCTCGGTAGGTAACATTCCCCTACCCAGTGTTACTACTCGAATGTGATATTGAAAATAGTAGGAGAGGAAATTCTTGAGGAAAAACACATAGGAATACTAACGTGGTTTTATATAATTTTAAACTCGCTTCGCTGTTCTTACACACTGGGAAGACGTCGAGGTAATTGTTGTGGGAATTCTTCTTAAATCCCGAGAGAAATATTTTGACCATAATTTATCTTCACTTAGAGAAATTTTATAATGCCATGAGAGTTAATGGTTTAGAAGTGATGTTCATTAGTGGCAGGTGAACGATGTGTGCAGTGTAATGGTGTTAGTGTGGCAGTGGGTATTACATATATATATATATTTATTTCACCCAAGAGTTTATATACCTCCGCGTTACCTCAATCAACTACGTCGAAATCTTCTTGAAAACTGAGGGTATTTATTTAAAAGGCTGCCTCACAGACACGCCAGAATGTAACACTTCAAAGACAACTCAGAGACGCTTGAGGCACATCCTTGACACTTAAAAGGAGTGCGGTAAAGGATTGGTCTTAATGAGGGAGGCTGGGAGGTAAATGAATATTGAATGGTCTTGAAGTAAAAATGATAGCGTTTACATAAGTCAAGAGCGAGGTGTTATTACGGGGAAGATTTTCTAACAGGACAAAGCGAACGTGTTTTAATTTTTATAAGTGTTTTCTAATATGATAAAAGTTTTTTAATATAGTTATTTAAACGTTTACAAATATGAAGTGTCTCGTGCAACAGGGGCAATGTCACCAAAATTGGGTTTAGAGATACAGTAATCACATTTAAAGTTAAACAAAATAATTTGTACCGCAACAACAAAAAATCAAATTTTCATGTTTTATATATCTTTTATTTTCGGCTTGACAAGTCAAATAAGAAAATGAAAAAAATGTTTCCCTAATTAACCAAATTAACCTTCACTAATTACCTATCATAAATTACAGACAGATTCTTGAAAAAAATTAAATGAGGCACATGAATGTAAATAAAGAAGATTACGGATAATCCTTTACTATTTGGATTATTGTGAAATTTACAGAAAATAAAAAAAATATTGATATATTTTTATTTCATAACTCTTACAATGGAAAGGAGATAATATGTCACTACACAGGGTGAAAATGTCTGGCATGAGTGATGTTTGGGATGGGGGGGGGGGGGGGTACTAATCGAGAAGGTCGTTCTCCTGAAAGTCCTGCCCTTCATCTCTGGCTCCAACCCCCACTTGCATCATCCTGGCCCACCACCAGGTAGAGCATCAACTCCAGCATGAGTCCACCAAAAACGGGAAAACGCTACAGTGGCGACTTCGTCCTTGTTGTACAAGACGCCTAATATTACGTTTTCTGATATGGCAAAAATATACGTTTATAGTCTGTTAAAATGAACCATTTTCTATTGTAAAAAACGTTTTATAATTTAAAATAAATATAATGTGGCAAAACAAAGTTTTCTAATGTGGTAAAATAAAAGATTTATAAGTGGATAAAATTACCGTTTTCTGATGATTTAAAGGAGACGGGAGACTATGCCTTTGAAAACACACACACACACATATATATATATATAGTGTGTGTGTGTGTGTGTCAAAATTAAGAGAGGCTTTGAAATACATGTCGCCCATCTATGCGTCCGCCTGCACTTGCGTCCGGTCGCGTTTGTGAGCACGATATCTGTTAACATATAGTAGTGAATTTTAACGAAATTTCTCAGGTGGATGTATTACAAGACGTCATCACAATTGTATTACAAGACATCATCACAGGTGTATTACAACGAGACATCATCACAGGTGAATTCCAACCAGATATTATGGTCACACATAGATGTATCACAAGTTGATATCATCAGTGAGCGCCAGGACCGTGCAGGTGGACTTGCCTGCACTACACCCGTGTACTGCCATCCGTATGATGCGGTATAATACTGTTGTTTATGTTGGTGTGTTATTGACAGCGTGTTATAAGTGGTTCCCTCTGACCTCAAGCTGTGATACAAATAATCTGTAAAATTGAAACGTGAGATTTAATTGGTGTAAATAATGTCTACTCGTTTCCTAAACACATCCTCTTTGGCAGGTGTCATCTTGGTTGCCAGGCGGGCAGTTCTCCGAGTTGCACTCTTTGCTGGCTGAGCATTAAGTGTAGGGAATCTTTAATGGACCTGAACGTGTGTGGATGTTAGTTAAGCCTGTACATGTGCAGCTCTTCTAGGTTGTGCCTCATTACACTCGCTGGCAGGTCACCCCCCTGTAGTTAACAACTCTCACTGCAATAAGTTAGCTCTGACAGGTGTGTGTGGTGGCAGGTTCCTTACCTTAAGGCTGTGTAGTGCAGCGGGGCGACCGTCAGCTGCTTCCACATGTATACAACTGACAGAGGAGCTTACTGTATAAGTCACCTTTTGCTACTGTACTGTACTGTACCGTACTGTACTACACTGTACTGTACTACACTGTACCGTACTGTACTGTATTGTACCCGTACTATATTGTACTGCACCGTACTGTACTGTACCCGTACAATACTGTACTACAGTGTACTGTTGTGTACTGTACTACACTGTACTGTACTACACTACTGTTGTGTATTGTACTACACTGTACTACACAGTACCGTACTGTATTGTACTGTATTCGTACTATACTGTATTGCACCGTACTGTGCTGTACCTGTACAATACTGTACTGTACCGTACTGTACTGTACTGCACTGCACTGCAATGCACTGTACTGCACTGCACTGTTGTGTACTATACTACACTACTACACTGTACTGTATTGTACTGTACAGTGTACTTCATTGTACTACACTACTGTACTGTACAGTGTACTACACTGTACTTTACTGTATTGTACTGTACTGTACTAATCTGTACTGTACCGTACTGTACTGTATTGTAGTATACTACACTACTGCACTGTATTGTACTGTATTGCACTGTACTGTACTACTCTGTACTGTACCGTATTGTACTCTACTGTATTACACTGTACTGTGCCGTACTGCACTGTATTGTACTGTACTACACTGTACTGTATTGTATTGTACTGTACTACACTGTACTGTACCGTACTGCACTGTATTGTACTGTACTACACTGTACTGTATTGTATTGTAGTGTATTGCACTGTACTGTACTACACTACACTGTACTGTACCGTACTGTATTGTACAGTTGTGAGAGTCTTAAGAGTAGCTAGTTGTGAGAGTTACAAAGAGTAATGCTGGTATAATAAATATGGAGGACTCTTATCATGGGTCACGCACCAGTGATCTTCAATTATAGCTGTTGTTGTTAGGTTTTGTTGACGCTAATGAATGATTCAAAGTTAATTATAGGACATAGTGAATTGATTTTAGCTGTGTAATGAATGGTGGTGAGTGTGGTGGTGATGGTGATGGTGTTTTGCTGGGTTGTGAATGTTTAAAGATAGTGTGTGTTAGTGTGTGTGTGTGTGATAACCACGACAACTTTAACAACAATAGGAAAATATTAACCAAACTGTGTGCGTATAGTTGTATCACTACAGGATATCATTCGAGTTGTCGTCTTGGTAAAATTTGCTCTGTTAAATATAGGACAGAAGTTGTGACATGGTGGCGGCGTTGTGGGGGGGGGGGGGGTAACCATCATTACTGTTGAAAGTTGCTGTTGGCGTTTTTAGTTTACCTGTCTTAGAGGCGACAGGTGATGATGTTTAGTATTGAGTTTTTATGGTGGCATGGCGGCCTGTATGGTGTTCCGTAAGAAAATCGTTATTTTGTTGCATTGTTATGGTGACGGGTTTCCTTCAATGTACTAATAGGGTTTTTCTTTTGTTTTACAGGTACGTCAATACACATTCTCGTCCTTCACCTGAGTGACGCCAGTCAGTAAGGTAATGGCCCTTTTCCCTCATATTCTCATTGTAAATACTTATATAGTTTTACTCTTGTATTTTACAGCACTTCGATATATATATATATATATATATATATATATATATATATATATATATATATATATATATATATATATATATATATATAATGTTCCTACTGTCAATTGAATTACAAGGTAATTCAATTGACAGTAGGAACATTATAGAATCTAGTCTCATTAAACATACCGACTCAGTCAACATGAATTTGAGTAATGGTATGTAAAAACTGGATAATTTCGTAATTAAGAAGATTTGTAACCAGGTGAGAAGGTTGGGTCAGCTTACACTCTGACCTGACTACCGACTGCTGCGGTGCTATTTGAAGATTAGTAGGGTCATTACCTAATACCTGACCATTGTGGACTTGATCTCACCCTCCTCTGTATATTTATACCTTGTTTTGTACTTCTCCTTAGTCTGTACTCACCCCTGAAGATGTGAATTACACGAAAGCGCTTGGGTACTTCGTGTTTTCTTCTTTCCTTGTGGTTATCAGCATATGCCTGGATCACGCGCACCCACAGTGATTTACTTATATATATATATATATATATATATATATATATATATATATATATATATATATATATATATATATATATATATATATATATATATATATATATATTGGTTTTCTTGGGCGTTATTCTGTAGAAGCTGCTGGTAGGTTGAGTAATAGTTTTATGGACTTTTTCTCGCCATCTCGCCTCACTCGTTCACCTCACCCCTCTCCCTCGCCTCATTTGTTACCCTCACTCTTCCTCACGTGTCACTCGCCTCACTCGCCCTCATGTGTCACTCGCCTCTCACTCCTCGCCTCACTCTCCCTCACGTGTCACTTGCCAACAATAAACTTTAGAAAATAAGTATTAAAAAGCAGCGTTCATTACATATAAACGTCTCGAGAAATTATATATTGAACAGCAACGACCACCAGCCATAAACCAGCCACCTGTATGACCTACAATTAAGTGCCAGATGGTGCCAAGTGTGCCGCGGAGTTTGGTCACCACTGTTTATATATCACAATAAAGTGTCACCCCAGTTTCGTATTTAGTATTTTTCCCATTGGTGTTTTAGAGTTATGGCTCTCTGGTCTGAGGGGTGGCATCTGAACATCCGGAGTGCCTAACGCTTATTGTTACTGTTGTTATTTTGTTGTTGTTAATATCATCATTGCTGTTATTATTATTTTTATTATTATTATTATTATCATCATCATCATCATCATCATTATAATTATTATCTTCATCGCCATCATCATTACCGTCATTATTTTTATTGATAATTTTCAATCATCTTTACTACTACCACTACTCCTATTTTTTTCCTTGACGTGACCTCCAGCCTCCCCCAATAGCCACACCTTCGCCGCCATTTTATTACCTTAAAATTAAATACCCTAATACAAAAGTAGCTTCTGTGTCGAGTTAGTTGAGCCGCTGATCTGTGCGGCATTCAGTGACTGTTGCCCCTTGTCAATATCTGCGACCGTTGTCGGCTTTGGGGCCGAAGATCTCGTTCCCCTGAGGCAAAGCATTGCAGGCCTAAGCAGAGAGAAGGACAGTCGACATCTCAACTAGGCTGTAACGTAACTTCTGGGCTGCTGCTTCCGTCCAGATAACACCTCCACGAGTCTGGCATAGAAAAACATCTTGCACTTGGTCCCATCCCACCAGTGGAGTGAAGCTTCCCTAATCAACATTCAGAATTATCTCCCCATATGCCCTGATCTTGTCGTTCTCGTTCCTCCTGTGTGCAGCGTCAAGAGCTAGGTTACGGTGACATGCGGCCATGGGATCGAAAACCCTTGTGTCAAAGAAGGCTCGCTGTCCCTGCGTCCAGAATCCTCGAGCACTGATGTCCACACGGGCTTCGTTGGATGTGTTTGAAGTCCTGTGATGGAAATTCTCACCGTCCAATGGAAGGAGGGTCGGTTCTACCTTGACATCATGGCAGATTTGCTGTGAGATCCCTTACCTCGTCATGCCTCATGCATACGAAGCCCCCTTTCTTGCATACCATGTGGTCTATGGTCTATGTTATGGGAAGAGCCACACACGCATTGGGAGGGCGAACCTTTTACTGGCTTACCGTACCTTTTGCCCTTGTCGGTAACGTTGTTAGCCAGTTTGAGACGCCCACCTCCTGTGCTATGGCTACTTTTTTTCAAGTTTTCTGGCACTTGCAGCATCAGTTGCTGCAGTTTATCACTTTGGGTGTGCTGTCGATCTGTCGTAATGGACCATCGAATCTTGTTTAATTCGTTGGTATCCACCTGACTTGTTGCATCCTGATCTATTATGTGTTCAGTGAGGGCTGCCGTGAGCTTGACTCAGTTCTGATGTTCGGTGGCAGCAAGCTCCTTTGGATTGGTCATTCCCCTTCCTCCCAGTGTCGATGGTAGTGCAAGGATTGACCTTTCTGCTGGGGTTAAGTGAAGGTCTTTAACTAATTTGGGGATAAAATTGATGCTGATGGCTTCTTCCAGAGGGTCGAGGAGGGGTCCGATTTCCGGGGTAGTGCCCATCAGGTAAATTCCAGCGATGCTTGACTCCATGGGTGAATGCCGCAAAAGCCGCACATGGCTCAGTTTTAGCAATATCAGACACAGCTTGGATTTCCTTCACACACTCTTACCTTTCCCGTTACGTACTCGATATTGAAGTCCGTCGTGCCGATTACCGCATCTTGGTTGCATTTGGCCCTCCTTTGGTATTTTGACCTCACTTCCGCCGAACACCTCCATTGACCGTTCATAGTGTTCTGGCCTCACAATGAGGAAGGACTTGCTGTAATTTGGGTGGTACCCTATTTGTGAACAACGTGATGTTATCAGGTCCACCACTTTTTGATGTCCTCCACTTTTCCTGCTCCTGTAAGGCCGTTAGCATAAGTCACTTGCTGACCGCGGTTGTTTCAAATTTTATTGAGTATTGGAGCACGTATAGGCCGAGTGCGTACAGTCAACAACAACAAAAATTCTGCATCTTTATGGTGTTATACAATATGACACACCAGACCAAGAATTCTGAACAACACTCATTTACGAGGGTGATTCCTGCTAATTTCTCTGTATTAACTATATGTGATATAAAAAAATACACCATACTGGTTATACAATGCATCACACAACCAGAAATACCAACCTTATCAAATTACATGACTTCAAGCAGTGATCGTTGGGAAGGCCATCAGACCAAGGGGTGTAGAACATTTTTTTGCTGACTGTACCTTGCCATGGCAACAGGGTCCCCCTGCATTGTTCCCTCCGTTGGCTGTATGGTGGTATCTCCTCTTAGGGCCTTGAAGCTTGTTATATAGAGGTCTGATGGGTTCCTATAGGTGTTTTCAACATACATTGCAAAGTTTGGACACTTGATCGTGATGTTGTTCAGTGTAGCCTTGCGGTTGATTGTGTTGAATGTGTTGGAAGCGTCAACCAGGAAAACTGCCTCACAATCACACTGCTCAAATATCTTTCTCATGGCGTGAATGGCAGCTTCCCCTCCAGCCTGGTGGCCAGCACATACTTGCAGGTTCCCTGCAGCTGCTCTGACAGCATCATTTACCACCTCCATTATGCATTTTCCAATGATCCTTCTCAGCACTTCACCCACCCCTATAGGTCCACATCCTCCTCCTACTACTACTACGTCGTATGAGATCTCGGGTGGTGAGGTACTGGGGGAAAGCGGCTTCAGCATCCTAGGTACATGGAGATGCCTCTCTTCGTTATGCTGCTCGTTGTCATAGTAACTGGCTGGCTGTGTGGCAGGGAGGGGGGTGACTGTGTGTGTGGGAAGGAGGGAGAATAGATGGGTGGGTGGTAGGGAGGGGGAGTAGATGGGTGGGTGGCAGGGAGGGGAGGTGTGACTGTGTGTGTGGGAGGGAGGGAGGAAGAGTAGATGGGTGGGTGGTAGGGAGGGGGAGTAGATGGGTGGGTGGCAGGGAGGGGGGGTGTGACTGTGTGTGTGGGAGGGAGGAAGAGTAGATGGGTGGGTGGCAGGTAGAGAAAGTAGATGGATGGGAGGGAGGTTGGCTGGTCGGTAGAGAGGATAGGTGGTGTGGTATGGAGGGAAGGTGGGTGTGAGGGAAGGTGGGTGGTGGTATGGAGGGAAGGTGGGTGTGAGGGAAGGTGGGTGGTGGTATGGAGGGAAGGTGGGTGTGAGGGAAGGTGGGTGGTGGTATGGAGGGAAGGTGGGTGGTGGACGGAGGTAGAGATAGTGAGAAGAAGATTGAAGAAGGCGAGAAGGGAGTAAATGTGAACAGATGTGGTGTTGGAACAATGTAACTCCTCGCACACACACACCTTAAATCTTTGCTCCTTACCTGCTTCTCATACACCATACAGACCCGTAATCACTAGTACTCAGCAGTATTGTATAGTGGCGCCTATAGTTACCATACAAGTAACCTCCACAAACTCAACACTATACGGTAATGATCGCCCAGCGCTACCTGCCTCCCTCCTTCCCTCCTTTACTACCTGCCTCCATCCCTCTTTCACCTACCTCCCTCCTTCACTACCTGCCTCCCTCCTTCCCTCCTTTACTACCTGCCTCCCTCCTTCCCTACCTGCCTCCCTCCCTCCTTCACCTACCTCCCTCCTTCACTACCTGCCTCCCTCCTTCCCTACCTGCCTCCCTCCCTCCTTCACCTACCTCCCTCCTTCACTACCTGCCTCCCTCCTTCCCTACCTGCCTCCCTCCTTCCCTACCTGCCTCCCTCCCTCCTTCACCTACCTCCCTCCTTCACTACATTGCCTCCCTTCCTTCACTACCTGCCTCCCTCCTTCCCTCCTTTACTACCTGCCCCCCTCTCCTTCACCTGCCTCCCTCCTTCACTACCTGCCTCCCTCCCTCCTTCCTTCACTACCTGCCTTCCTCCCTCCTTCCTTCACTACCTACCTCCCTCCTTCCCTTCTTTATTACCTGCCTCCCTCCCTCCTTCCTTCACTACCTGCCTCCCTCCCTCCCTCCCTCCTTCTCTACCTGTCTCCTTTTCTTTACTACCTGTTCTGCCTCCTTCCTCCCTCCTCCATTACCTGCGTCCCTCCTTCACCACCTCCTTCCCTCCTTCACCACCTCCTTCCCTCCTTCGCCACCTCCTTCCCTCCTTCACCACCTCCCTCCCACCCTATAACGAAGACCTGTTATGGCTCCTCGCCTAAGTGAGTCAGTATTAGCCATTTATGGACAAGCTCTTATTATGGGTACAAGGCGTCTTGGGCTAGGTTATGGTAGGGTAGGGCTAGCTTATGGTAGGGTTGGGTTAGGTTATGGTAGGGTTGGGTTAGGTTATGGTAGGGTAGGGCTAGCTTATGGTAGGGTTGGGTTAGGTTATGGTAGGGTTGGGTTAGGTTATGGTAGGGTTGGGCTAGCTTATGGTAGGGTTGGGTTAGGTTATGGTAGGGTTGGGCTAGGTTATGGTCGGGTTGGGTTAGGTTATGGTAGGGTAGGGCTAGCTTATGGTAGGGTTGGGTTAGGTTATGGTAGGGTTGGGCTAGGTTATGGTAGGGTTTGGTTAGAATACAGAAAGGTTAGGAAGTTAGGTTAGGTCATATTAGGTTAGGTTAGGTCATGTCATATAAGGTTAGGTTTGGTTAGGTTAGATCATATTAGGGTAGATCATGTCATATTAAGTTAGGTTAGGTCATTTCATATAAGGTTAGGTTTGGTTAGATCATATTAGGGTAGATCATGTCATATTAGGTTAGATCAGGTCTTATTAGGTTAGGTTAGGTCATTTCTTATAAGGTTAGGTTTGGTTAGATCATATTAGGGTAGATCATGTCATATTAGGTTAGATCAGGTCTTATTAGGTTAGGTTAGGTTAGGTTTGCTCAGATCAGGTCTTATTAGGTTAGGTTAGGACGAAACTGTGAGTCCCAGAAATCCCATGTCATATTTTTTGCCTCTACCACCAAGCGACCACCTGTAGCATGCATGTGTCAGTGGGAAGGTCAAGCTGTTCCTCACAACTCGCTGGGAGGTTGGAGGCGCATTACTCTTGTCTCTTGCGGTCAGTTCTCGGAGCCGGGAGTTCTGTTCCCAGAGAGTTCAGTTATGAATGTCATAAGAAACTGATTTTTGTTTTTTGTGGGGCCGGGGGATCACCTGAAGATTAGACACTCCTGGTTATTTCACTTGATGAATCACCCTAACTCTACCGGGGGTTAGGTTAGCTGTAGGTTAGATTAGTTTAGGTTAAGTTAGATTAGTTTAGGTTAGTGTTTGATATTGAAACAGTTTATTTAGCCAGAAAAATAAAGATACAGAGGCGATAATAATAATATTGATATGGCTAAGCCAATTGAGAGCCTGAGCTTAATTAGTGTTAGGTTAGGTTAGATTATCGTTAATTAGGTTAATTTACCATAGTGTTAGGGTGATTAGTTGTCACTTGAATTTTTTTTTATCATTTCCCCGAACGTTCACTCATTCATTTCCCCGAACGTTCACTCATTCATCATAGCTACTAAGGCGACATGAAATAAAAAAAAAATTATAATATAAATACAGTGATGTTGACGTGGGCTCTTGACTCGGCACAAAAATATACACCACCACGCAGTACACGCACACACGAATGAACATCACATCACCTTTGCATCAAACACACCTCAACATACATACACCATACATACACTGTACACCGATGTACTCTTGTTTCACTACCGATATATTATACACCTGTTGCACTACCGAGCCTAATCGGGCAGCCACTCTACAAACTTAACTATTTGTTTACCATGATGAGATGTATCAAGACTAGTAAAGCGCGTATATGGAGCAAGTATGGGATGCACAATAAACTAGCCGCTGTTAGTGACAAAATACAAAAAAAATCTAATCTCTGGTAATGTTATAATGTGAAGTTATTTCTTGATCTATTCCTCCTGTTGTCTTATCTGGTAGTTTTAAAGCACAGTTTGAGGGCTTAGTAATCTGGGTCGGTGAAGTGAGCCAAGTGGAAGACTGATAAGCGTCCTGGAAAAGTGATCATTTATTGGATAAGGAATTATTTTTGTTCGTTTGGGTAAAAAATTAAACCCTGAAAGATTTGTAGGAGAATATTGTTTATCTTAAGTGTTTTTATCTTAAGTGTGTTGCTAAAGAGTAAGTTGGGTCAATAAATGTTTTTATGATTTATTAATGAATTTTGTAATGGTGATGATACCGGTAATAATAATACTTGTAATAGTGTTTTTTATGATGGATTATGTAAAACGTCATTGTATCTCCCTCGAGGTGAATTATTAACAAGATATTTTGTTTACTATACCGTACTGCACTGTTCTGTACCGTACCGTACCGTACCGTACCGTACCCGCCGGAGGTTGGTCTTGTGAGGCATGAAAAGAGGAGTTGAGTCCCTGTAACCCCTACACAGTGATGGTCCCTGTGATAAAATGGTGTATTATATTAACTGTGATAAAAACAGAATTCGTGACAAAATTTATTTATATGAAAGTTGTGACAAATTGTGAAAAAAATCATTTATGTGACATAAGGAGACAGTAAGGGTAAGGAATACGAGTGTGTGTATATATATATATATATATATATATATATATATATATATATATATATATATATATATATATATATATATATATAGATGCACACTTGGCAAAATCAGATGGGACAATAATGTAAACCTATTCATGCTGATATGGCTGTGAAATGAAGCCTTCAAAGGTGCTGATCTTGATAAATTTACCGCCAGCAACACCCATAAGCTTCACACTGCGTATGATTCATTTATATATTAATTTGAACTCTGGTATTGAACTGTTTTACGTATTGGAAGGTTCACCTGTGAGACGTGAAGATTGTTGAGGACCATGTAATGTTGCAGTGTGTTATCCTCCACATGTACAGAGGAGGTGTCTCACTCTGGGGGTGTTACTGAACGTCTAGTATTGGGTGACCTGTGTGTGTCAGGAACACCAAGGTTCTTTTATCTGACCTACAGGTTTGGCTTCCTACTTTATATCAAGAGGAGATTGGTCAGTTAAGGCCTTGCGACCATAAGCTGTTGTCATTAAATTGTTTCCCCGAGACATAGTTAACTGTGTAGTTGGTGAATGGAAGGCATTCAGAGCTGAGCAGTTATCAGATGACTGGAACCTTCAAGTTTCTTAAATTAAAGATGAAGTTAAAGAAAACGAATCAGATGATGACAATGAAGATTTGACTTGGAGTGTCCAGCGCGTGGATCTCTTCTCGGTCAGACTGTTGAATGGTTTGCCAAATTATCCCTCGCCTTCTTGATATAAATTTGCTTTATATTCACACGTGGAAACACAGATGTTGAGAGCTCCTTCAGTAGAACCAGTTGCTCCTCACTTCAGAACATAATCGGGTGTCTGGCGGCACTGTGAATAGTCGCCTTCTTCACTCATCAATATTGTGGCAAGATGTGAGAAAATTTTGAAACTGGACAACCAACCCTGCCTTTGAGTACGATATCTTGATCCTTTGAGTACGTTATTTTAAGCACATCGTACTCAGGGTTAAACTCGCCGTACTCAGGGTTAAGCACATCGTACTCAAGGGGTTAAGTTCTACGGACACAAGTTGTTGAGTGTTTCTGTGGATCATCAGCCCAGTTATTACTCGACCTAGGGTGAGGGGAGGGGGGGGGGGGGGGGGGGGGTATTTACAGTATTGAAAGTTAGGTCGGTATTTCATCTCTCCCTCCCAGTCGTCCTACTTTTCTCCTCTCCTGTCTCTCCTTTCTCCTTCCTCCCTCCCCCCCCCTTTATTTCCTTTCCTCTTTCTATCTCGTTTTCTCTCTCCCATCCTTCTTCCCTCCCTCCTGCACTTCTTTCCTCCCTCCCTTCCTACTTCTCTCCTTTCTCCCTCTCTCCCTCCTTTACTCTCTCGGGTTTATCCCTTCCTGTTTCTCTCCTCTCTTCCCTCCCTCCCCTATTTCTTTTTTTCCTTCCTCCCTCCCTCTTTTTCTCCTTTCATCTCTCCCATCTTCCCCCCTTCCTCACTTGCCGTCTCTCCCCTCCTTTCTTCCTCAGATTCAGATTGCCCCGGAGGGGGCTAGTTTATTGGGCACCCCCTTACATCCTGTGCAAGGTGAAGCGCAGAAGCGTTTACAGTGCCCAACTGGGAAGCATGCGGAGTTCATGCTTGCCTTTATGACTCGCGCATTAAGGGCGTGGAAGCCTGAAGGGTCATGGGTTTTGTCAGCAAGTTACATAAAGTGACAGAATGATGAGTGTGTGGGGGGGGGGGGAGGGAAATTTCCGGTACATTTCATCTGTTTATAGCAAAGCGTGGCAGGTCCCTAATAATGTCAAGTGCCAGGCCAGTGACTAGGAGGAGGGATATCTGGTCAGGGAGGGAAGAGGTGTTGGTAACGGCTGGGGACCTGTAGGAGGAGGTCATAGGGCAAGTGAGGATGTAGTGACGGAGGGTGCGAGAGTCGGGTTGGCCACAAAGTTTACAAACAGTGCGGCCAGGCTCAGGGTTGTCAATGTACTCCCATAGGTACCTGTACCCTAGGCGCAGTCTCGTGTATATAATCTGTTGAGATCAAGTCAGAGATTGATACTCTTTGTAGTGGCGGTTGGAGTCACCGGTTACAGCGTCATAGTGGCATAGTGTGACGCTGCCCCGTTGTTTCAGGTGTGTCCATTTTACGTCGAATGCTTCTCATTGTGTGGCGTGTATGCGAGATTTGAGATGATTCAGGGAGAGGGCGAGGGTGGCTTCAATATCTTCTTCTTGTGTCGCTTTTCTGGCAAGTCGATCCACAGTGTCACAGGCAGTTATTCCTATATGTGACGGGATCCAAATAAACTTGACACGGATGTCATCAGTTTGTTCTAGCCTGGCGACGGCAGCTAGGGTGTGTTGGGCGGTAGGGGAGGAGGGGGAGGGTAATTTGAGCCTCGCTAGCGCAGAAGTGCTGTCACTGATTATCAGGAGGTTCCGGCGTTCAGTGCGAGCATAGGTCGCCCCCTCATGAATGCCCCCGAGGATGGCTGTGCTTTCAGTGTCAGTGGAGGAGGCCCAGTCGTGGACCCTGATTTTCTTGCGGGCCTGGCGCTCAGGAATCCACACAGCTGCCCCAGCGCTGCCCAGCGTGGTGACAGACCCATCACAGTAGACGAGGATAGGAGGGAGGGAGGTCGTAAGAGAAGAAGCGACATCATCAATCTGCTCAAGGCAGTTAAGTTTGAGCATATACCTCAGTTGGGTGGATTTACGACCAGGGAAGGTGTGGACGACAACATCAACACACGGGGAGGTCCACGGCGGTAGAGGTGGATGAGTGTACTCGGGAGGGAGAGAGGTCGAGGGGGTGTAGAGGTGATAACGCAGGATGTCAGCAGCAGTGTGGACGGGCCAGTGTTGAGAGAGGGAGGGAGAGGTAGTGGGGGCAGGCCGGCGCAGGAGGGAGTCAAGATGTGAGTTCAGTGAGCGAGACAGGGGAGTCGATTTCTCACTGCGAAGGAGTTTAACACCTAGGATGGCATTGAGAGCAGTAATTCGATCGCAGACTGGAAGCAGGATCAGTTCACGATGCATGACTTCTATTCTGGTGGTCATAGGGCAGCCGAGGATGAGTCTCATCGCTCTGTTTTGGATTTTCTCTATGCTTTGTTTCTCGCGTTGGGAGGCAACTACAAGGACAGGGGAGGCATAATCTATGACAGCTCTGACGATAGCAATGTACATGAGGCGTAGGACCCTGACAGAGGCTCCTTTGAGGCCGTGGGTAAGGGACTGGAGGGGCCCCGTTCGTTGGCGGCACTGGGAGATGACGTGGGCGGCGACAGCAGAGGTGGTGGCGCTGGTAGTGGCACGCACGGGTAGACCAAGGTACCTGTAGGTGCTTACTTGATCGATGTCTTGTCCTTGCAGAGTCAGCGGAGTCTGACGCCGGAAGTGTGAGATGAACTTGGTTTTAGTGTGTGAGATGACTAGCCCGAGTGTTTGACAGGTCCGGGCGAACGTGGAGAGTATAGGTTGTTCATGTTGCACTGTAGTAATTTGGAGGAGGATATCATCAGCGTAGCTTATGATGTGACCGTCTAGGGCGCGCTCAGCAAAGATGTCGTTGAGGCGGCAGATGGAGTTCATGAGTACATTAAAGAGTGTAGGGCTGAGTACACCTCCATGAGGCGTGCCAAGATCAAGGTCCCTCATCGTAGAGTAGTGGCCCTGAAACCGGACACGGGCCTGTCGACGGGAGAGGTAGTCAGCAATCCACGTGAGAAGTTTGCCCTTCACATCCATGTGAGTGAGGCCCTCAAGGATCACTTCACTATTGGCTTTATCAAAAGCACCCTTGAAGTCGACGAAGAGGGAGGTTTTGGCTGAGGTGTTCGCCATATAGTGAGCGATGCAGCGAGCAGTACTCTTTCCGGGGCGGAAACCATAGAGGTCAGGGTGCAGGTGGGCTTCAATTTTCCAGTGGAGGCGGTGGGGTATCATGCGCTCCATCATCTTTGAGAAGCAGAAGATGAGGGAGATTGGACGATATTCATCTTGTCTGCCTGGTTTAGGGACTGGGATGGTGGTGGCAATCTTCCATGAGTGAGGCAGCTGACCAGTATCATAAGAAAGGTTAAATAGACAGGGGAGGAGGTTACCAGGGGTGGCAATAAGGGCATTTAGAACTTCATATGTGACGCCGTCATCGCCAGGGGCGGTGGACCGGCCGCCCTTAACAGCATTTAGTAGTTCACACTGTGTGAAAGGCACGTCAGTGTCTGCAGATAGGTCTTGGTACTCGGAGATGCGCTGTCGGCGTTGTGGCTGCAGTGCGAGGGTGAGGTCTCGTGCAGCGGGTGGTAGTGCATCAATGGAGGCGGCCTCCTGCCACGTCTGGGAGAGCGCCTCAGCTCGGGCAGCTGGTCTGGGGTGGAGCGCGGGTCTGGCGTTGGTGCCCCGGGCACGGTTAATGGTGCGCCATATATCACCTATAGATGTAGACTGGTCAATAGAAGAAGCAAAGTCAAACCACTGCTTCTCTCGTGCGAGAGTGATGGCAGATTGGAGCTCTTTATTTGTGCGCATGAGGAAGCGTAGAGCATCAGGGGAGCTGGGAGATTTCTTCCACTGGTCGACTGCTAGTCGGTGCCATACTCGGATAGACTTAACATAAGGGTCGCGGTTAACATTCCAATGACTCCTAGTCTGGCGGTTAGGGCGGCGGTGTTTTGGGGCAGGGCGGAGGAGGGTAGTGCATTGTTTGGACAGATCAAGGTAGAGTTGGTCTGCGGTGGTGACAGTGTAATCCTGAAACCATTCAGCAATGGTAGAGATGAAGGCAGGTGTGTTGGCAGGGGGTAGGCTGAGCCTAGGGCCCTTGGGTGAGGGGGGGGGGGGTATTCTCACGTACTGGAGGGTAGTGTGGATAGGGAAATGGTCACTGTGGGGGGAGTGGAGGATGCGGGTGGAGTGTGGGCGGTGAGGGTCAGAGTAGAGGGTGATGTAGTCAAGTTTCCCTCCCCCGATGTGGGTGCTTTCCTCCTCGTGCTGGTTAAATCACTCTACTCTTGACCTTTTTATAACCATTCTCCCTCTCCCGTACTACCTCCAGCGGCTTACGTGCTTATACCATCACTTTCAGCACCTTGGTCCGGGCCTTGTAACTTGTTTTTAATGTAAATCCAATTTCTCAGACTGGCATTCTGAGCTTGTCCTCGGCCGAAACTTTTAGATGTAACGTGCGAGTGTGTCTGTCTGTCTGTCTGTCTGTCTGTCTGTCTGTCTGTCTGTCTGTCTGTTTTACCTGTCTGTCTGTCTGTCTGTGTTTTCATAGTTGGGCTCTGATGATACGTAGGCGGACACGCACAGAAGACACGTAGCCACACAGACTGAGACAAGCCCCACGTACACGGACACTATAACATGGAAACTGACTTGCATACACAAATAAACACAAATATAAGAATATAAACACGCACGCATACATAAACACACTTATATGGACACAAACACACATGTGTACAGTACATTGACACATACACGGTCACAAACAAACATACACGTATTTGCAATCACCCAAAAAGTATCCTCACCCCTGTGGTCGATGTGGTTCGTGTTGTTGTGAGCCGTGTTGATCCACCAGCCTCAACGGTTGGTACACTGTACAGGGTTATCTTCTGTTGTACGTGCGTCAAACTACGTGGTACTAGTTTCTTGCAGAGATAAGCCAAGTTTTCAAAATGATCCATAATTAAGTTTAATTCCTGCAGATATTCTATAAATACATATGATGTGTATCTCTGAATACTGTCAAGTAGGCATACCAACAAATGATGTAATGAAGACTAGATCCAAGAATTTCATTCGTCGTTTCATATTGTAAAGACGAAAAAATTAACGGACATTTTTTTGTGGAGACTGTACATGTACAGTCAGTGTGGATCAGCGGAACTGTGTCACGGGAATGAGTCTCCGAACTAACTAACACCCCCGGACTGTCATCTGGTGCGGGTGTGCTTTATATCTCACTTGGGGTCGATGCTGCTTCACACTAATCTTTAGCCCTGACTGTACATACTTGTGCCGTCATTCTGACCTGACGTCTTCTTGGTCCTCTCTATCAGGAGTAGCCTGGGGGTCTCCTGTCACCCACCTCCCCTCAACCCCTCCTCCCCATTAAGAACCAAGTGCAAGAATTGTTGATCAGTTCACCACTGATGTAAAAGTATAAATTAAAAAAAAACAAAAAAAAACATGAATAGTGAATGAACATGGTGTCTAAACAATGGAAACTACCTCTTGGCGCGGAACAGTTACTTCAGTGATTACCACACCACCAGTGAGCCAGACCTACAAACACTTGTTCCTCTACATCACCACCAGTGAGCCAGACCTACAAACACTTGTTCCTCTACATCAGCACCAGTGAGCCAGACCTACAAACACTTGTTCCTCTACATCAGCACCAGTGAGCCAGACCTACAAACACTTGTTCCTCTACATCAACACCAGTGAGCCAGACCTACAAACACTTGTTCCTCTACATCACCACCAGTGAGCCAGACCTACAAACACGTGTTCCTCTACATCACCACCAGTGAGCCAGACCTACAAACACGTGTTCCTCTACATCACCACCAGTGAGCCAGACCTACAAACACTTGTTCCTCTACATCACCACCAGTGAGCCAGACCTACAAACACTTGTTCCTCTACATCACCACCAGTGAGCCAGACCTACAAACACTTGTTCCTCTACATCACCACCAGTGAGCCAGACCTACAAACACTTGTTCCTCTACATCACCACCAGTGAGCCAGACCTACAAACACTTGTTCCTCTACATCACCACCAGTGAGCCAGACCTACAAACACTTGTTCCTCTACATCACCACCAGTGAGCCAGACCTACAAACACTTGTTCCTCTACATCACCACCAGTGAGCCAGACCTACAAACACGTGTTCCTCTACATCACCACCAGTGAGCCAGACCTACAAACACTTGTTCCTCTACATCACCACCAGTGAGCCAGACCTACAAACACTTGTTCCTCTACATCAACACCAGTGAGCCAGACCTACAAACACGTGTTCCTCTACATCACCACCAGTGAGCCAGACCTACAAACACTTGTTCCTCTACATCACCACCAGTGAGCCAGACCTACAAACACTTGTTCCTCTACATCACCACCAGTGAGCCAGACCTACAAACACTTGTTCCTCTACATCACCACCAGTGAGCCAGACCTACAAACACGTGTTCCTCTACATCACCACCAGTGAGCCAGACCTACAAACACTTGTTCCTCTACATCACCACCAGTGAGCCAGACCTACAAACACGTGTTCCTCTACATCACCACCAGTGAGCCAGACCTACAACAATTCATCAGTGGTTCATACATAACCTTCTTGTTCACTCTCATGTATTGAAGGCTTTTGTTAAACATCTCTCTCCACAGTGTCACTCGACCTCATTTTTGTCCATTGTATAATTACAGTCTTTGGCTGCTGTGCTGAGCAATAACCGTTTATTATTATTATTATTATTATTATTAGTAGTAGTAGTAGTAGTAGTAGTAGTAGTAGTAGTAGTATCATTATTATTATTAGTAGTAGTAGAAGTAGTAGTAGTAGTAGTAGTAGTAGTATTATCATTATTATTGTTAGTATATTATTATTATTATTATTATTATTATTATTATTATTATTATTATTATTATTTTAATTATTATTATTATTATTATTATTATTATTAGTAGTAGTAGTAGTAGTAGTAGTAGTAGTATTATCATTATTATTGTTAGTATATTATTATTATTATTATTATTATTTTAATTATTATTGTAATTATTATTGTAATTATTATTATTATTATTAGTTAGTATTAGTAGTAGTATTATTGTTATTATTATTATTATTATTATTATTATTATTATTTTTATTATTATTATCACACACACACACACACACACACACACACACACATGCTCCAGGAAACACCAACACTGTAATTACGTGCCTCGTACCTCAGCCGTGTGTGTGTGTGTGTCAGTCAGGGCGGGGTGAGAGAGGTGAATGATGGATGGAACATGTGCTTCCCACGGCTGCTGTTTTGGGGGAGGGAGAGAGACAAATACAGGGATGGAAGAGAGGAAGGGACAGAAGAGAGAGTGGAAGGGACAGAAGAGAGAGTGGAAAGAGGGGGAGAGGGAAATGAGGGAGGGAGGGAGGGGGGAGGGAAAAGAGAGGGTGGAAGGTGGGCGAGAGAAGAGAGAGAGGGAGGGAAGGTAGGAGGAGAGAAAGAGAGAGAGAAGAGCGGGGAGGGGAGAAAGAGGTGAATGAGAGAGAGAAATTGGTAGGAGAGCGAAAGAGAGGGTGAGGGGGGGGGGGGGTCAGGAACGCAATATTCATCTCATCAAATATTCAAACCACTCATGTTTTTCAACACTATGACGTCACTTGCATTCCCTCTTTGACGTAGATCCTCTTGGTTATTGTCCTTGGTGCGTGGTTAGTGTCCGTGGTGCGTGGGTTGGTGTTGTTAGTGTCTGTGGTGCGTGGGATGGTGTGGTTAGTGTCACTTGGGGCGTGGGATGGTGTGGTTAGTGTCACTTGGGGCCTATAGGATGAGCTCTTGAGTACGTCGATCTCCTGAGTACAGAAATTAGCCCATTGAATATATCACAACCCCGTTGAGTACGATGACTTAAATCATTATACTCCTGGGGTTAAATCATCATACATGAAGATTCAATCATCGTACAGAAGGGTTCAAGAAACAAAAATAAAAAATATATATTTTTTTTACAGGGAATAGCCCACCCTGTTTTTCACGAAGGTGCCGGAAAACCAGCTTTTTGAAGTGAGGATGGAAACACAGAAGAAGGCAGAGCATTCCACAGTTTGACTGTATGAGGAAAGCAGGGTGTACTATAATGGGTTATTCTATAGTGTGACCAACACAGGATGCCAAATCCACCGAACATTGCCCGTTAAATACCTGTAAAAAAGAGAGAGTGAAGCAACACTGCGGCGAAAAGAAAGGGAAGAGAATTATTTAATAAAGGCAGAGAGTTAATAAGACGAAAGGCCTTTGATTCCACCCTGTCTAAGAGTTGGGCAGAAGTAGAGCCACCCCAGATATGAGAGCAGTACTCCAAGTTAGGACGAATGAATCCCTTATATACTTGAAGTAACTGCTCAGGAGTGAAGTAGTTACGGCATCTGTACAACATCCCCAGCTTTCGGGAGGCAGCTTTAGCAATGTTGAGGATGTGTGGCTTCCATGACATATTAGAGGAAATGGTGAAACTTAGCATATGTATTTTAGAATTTGGCAAAATGATTGTACTGAGATGTGATTGGTGGGAGATGCCACACAAATCCGCATTGATAGATGAAATGATATCAGCTCTAGAAACAGATCTAGTTTGAGAGATGAAGGGAAAAATGAGAAGAGTGAAGAGTAGAATCATTATCATAAGAATGGATAGAATTAGTCGTAATGTGAAGTAAATGATTGATGAAAAGAAGGAAGAGAGTAGGTGAAAGAACAGAACCCTGTGGAACACCACTATTGGTAGAGAAAGAACGAGAGATCGATTCCTCGACAAAAACTGGCATGGATCGGTTCTCAAGGAAGTTAGAAATTAGAGAACAATGTGGAGGAGAGAAACCATAAGAGGTAAGTTTAGGAAGTATTGACAAACCCTGAATAGTGTATGGTGCAATATTTGATAAACATAAAAATAACAGAAATGAACGATTATATCTGAAAGCGACATTACCAAAAGGGGAGGAGAGGGAAATGGCTGGTGATGCGTGTATTGTCTGTATACATCTGTGTATATCGTGTATTTTATCCCGATGGGGGCGACAACACCAGACCCCTTGTCTCTCCCAAGCACAGGTGGTGTAATAATAATAATAATTAACGGTTTATTGAAAGAGCTTGGCAACCGGAAGGCTGAAAATATACAGTTACATAATTGAGGAATGGGTCTCTTGATTTACAAATAATATACAAGTAACATAAGTAATAAAAATATGATATGCAATAACTAGGTGGGGAGAAGCTCAAACTACAGGGCGTTTCAGCATAGTGACAGTGCAAAAAGTAAGAGTGACTGGGAGTGAATACACTGGTTGATTACAAGTTATTGATAATTTTTACAATGGTTGGGACTGGGCTGTTCTTATAGCGATCAGTTCGTGCTCGTATTGGCTGGATGCGGTTGTGGTGTCGAACAGGAATTCAAGGGCGAGGTATCTCAGGTGGTAGTAGGAGCCGGCGTCGAGGATGGTGCAGAAGCTTCTCACCAAATTTGCAGATGAGGTCATGGTGATGGTCAGTGAGAGCCGAGAGGGTCAGTGTGTTGAGCGGTTCTTGATATGTGGAATAGGTAGGGGAGAGAATAATCTTGCATGCCCTCTTTTGCACTTTTTCTAGGTGTTTACGTTGTGTGGCATTTAGGGAGGAAGACCAGGTTGGGGAGGCATAGGTGAGCTTGGGAAGTATGAATGTTGAGTAAACACTGAGGAGCTCGGGGGCAGGAACTCCGAGGGACTTGAGTCGGCGGAGTAGGTGGAGACGGAAACTGGAGGATTTGACAACTTCACTGACGTGTGGTTTCCAATTTAGTTTGTTGTCTATGGTGACGCCGAGGAGCTTAGTGGAATCTACAACCTGGAGTGTGTTGGGACCTAAAGTAATGGAGGGGGGTGGGACAACGTCGTAGGAGAGGTTAAAGTGCATAACCATGGTCTTGGTATGGTTGATGGTGACGTGGTTGTTGGTGGCCCAGTTTTGGAGGCTGTTCAATAAATCCTGAAGGGCGGTATAGTTGGGAGCAGAATTGTTGACGCGGTATATGTGTGTGTGTGTGTGTGTGTGTGTTCACCTATCAGATTATTGAAAGTGATTTATAGTCTTTGTAATACTAACCCCTCACCAGTGTGTTGACAAAGGTATTATTTGTAAAGTGGTTGTATCGTGTCGGATGTATAACAGGTATACAGTCAGATGTGTGTGTGATTGTATTTGTCTGTAACATGTAGACAGACAGTTGTGTGTATGATTGTATATGTAACAGGTAGACAGTCAAAGGTGTATGGTTGTATATAACAGGCAGCTATATAAACAGTCTTATGTGTATGATGGTGTCACATAGCCAATCAGCTGAGGATATCGTCTGGTTGGAGAGAGAAAGTGTTGGTTGATGTCTGGTTAGTGCGTTCAGTAGCGTTGATGTGTGTTGATGCGTTCAGTATCGTTATTGCCTGTTGATGTGTTCAGAAGCGTTGACGTTTTGGTGCGTTCAGTATCGTTGTTGTCTCCTGGTGCGTTCAATGGCGTTGATGTCTGTTGATGCGCAGAAGTATTACTGAGTAGGATTCACAAAGGGTCTGTATTACTAACCCCAGTGGTCAGGATATTATGGCATTCAATGTTACAGAGTATTTCAAATGAATTCTTTGTTTAGTTCTATACATAGAGGGTGACTTATTCACAACTGTGTGAGTACAGGCGTGTGGGGCAGTATGTCTGGCCGCACACTATGTTATTCACATTTGCGTGAGAGGTATTCAAGCACATTGGATGTTTTGTTCTATACATGAAAACTGATATAGTTACTAAATGCAAAAAAGTGGATACAATCTTAATGTGTCGGCTACCTTGCCATTAGAGACAAAGTTTTATACCATTTGACGCACAGTGTGCTTGGACTTGTCCCTAAAAGGTTCTATCTTCACACAGTCAAGGACGTAGTGTTCAAGTGTGTGGCCGAATGTCTGGCCACACACTTTACATTTAGTCTTGTTCACATCTGCTTGAAGGACATACTGCCAGAGGTACTTTATCCTAACCTTAGTCTAGCGGTTACAACATCTTGTAATCTAGTGATCTTGTTACTTGCTCCATATACATGTTTCACTTGATACATCTCATTATGGTAAACTATGGATCGACTAGTGCCTGTTTGCACTAGCCTACTTGCGCCAAACTCATCAATAAGTTCTCTCCTAATTACATTGGCGTTGATGTGTGTTGATGCGTTCAGTAGCGTTGGTGTCTAGTTGATGTGTTCACTGACGTTATTGTCTGTTAACAGTAATATTATAGGAAAAACAGAGAAACAAATTTATATACAGACGACACAGCATTAAATGAGTATCACTTGTGTGTACTCGTCCTGCTTCTCCCTAACGACCCCTTGAGTACAATGACTTAACCCCTTGATTACGATGACTTAACCCCTTGAGTACGATGACAACCCCGTTGAGTACGATGACAACCCCTTGGGTATGATGACAACCTCTTGAGTACTGTGACTTAACCCCTTGAGTACGATGACTTAACCCCTTGAGTACGATGACTTAACCTCTTCAGTTAAAAGACAACCCTATGAGCAGTGTGACTTATCTCTATTGAAATGATGCTGATTTGTGGATATCTCTCTCTCTCTCTCTCTCTCTCTCTCTCTCTCTCTCTCTCTCTCTCTCTCTCTCTCTCTCTCTCTCTCTCTCTCACACACACATAAAAGCCGTATGTGTGGGTTATAAACACGTTTCTCTCCATATTAGTTTTCCTTGATAAGATCTAAACAAAAGTTTTACCGCCTAACGCCTTGTTTCCCCTCCTCTCTCTCTCCTTGTTATTCATACAGTCATCTATACTTAATTTACATACTCTATTGTTATTTGTTATTTAATTTACATTTTATGTTGTTATTACTTAGTTTGCATATGTTTTTGTTACTTCACTCGTTATTATTGTCTCCTTAAATGAATGTATGTTCTTATAAAGTCTTGACGGGTAGTATCTTGTGTTTAATGTAAATTCAGACGCCTCTCTCTCTCTCTCTCTCTCTCTCTCTCTCTCTCTCTCTCTCTCTCTCTCACTCTCACTCTCACTCTCATATCCTATAAAATATCCGCATTTTCATTACTCATTTACCTTCAGTCTTTTATACAATGTACACACTGTAAAACAAAGTACCCTACCTCTTTTTGTGTAAAACATTGACACAACAGACGGAGGATTTTGATAACCCGACCGAGACAACGGGAGTCATATTGATCATTTCGAAGAGCATCTGACCCATCCAGGAAGATACTTTTTTTACCTGGTGTTTCTCATTTTTTTCTTCACCTCGTCCACTGCCTCAGTAACCCGTCTTAGGGGGTGGGGGGGGGATCACCTGAAGAACGGCCTCCCAGCTTATTTTACCTTAATATTAACCATCCTTCTGCTAACCAAACCTAACATAATCAAGCTGTGGGGGTCAATCATCAGGTGAAATAAGATGTAGGAAAGGAATTAATCTTCAGGTGTCCCATTCTCACCCGCGTCTCACCCTGCCCCGAGGCTTCAAGCTTTTTGTGCTGGTGGTTGAGGCTTCACTACACTACCTAGTGAATTAATATTTCTCACACGAGTTGACCAGCGTAGCAGGACGAGCTCCACTTAAGTATTGGGCACAGCCTCAGCCAGACTCGTTGTGTATGACGCGGCTGTTGTGTTCATGTCTTCGTCGTACTTTCTATTATATGCATTTATTGTGTCAGCTAGTGCTGTGAATACTCAGTTCTGACTGACTGACTGGATGTGAAGTGTGAAGACGACCTTAGTATATCAGTTATCTTGTCATCAGAGACAAAGTGCTGTGCCATGCATACACAGTGTACTTTGATCTATCTCCATAAGATTTTATTTTTTCACAATCTAAGTCGTAGTGTTAGAGTGTGTGGCCATATGTTTGGCCACACACTTTACATTTAGTTTTGTTCTCATCTGCCTGAAGGGCATACTGCCAGAGGTACTTAAATCCTAACCTTAGTCTAGCGTTTACAACATCTTGTGATCTAGTGATCTTGTTACTTGCTCCATATACATGTTTTATTTGATACATCTCGTCTTGGTAAACAGTGGATTGGCTAGTGTCTGCCTGCACTTGTCTACTGGCTTGAAAATTCATCAGAAAGTTCTTTTCTGAGTACAGTTTTTAAGAACTCTTAATTCCAAACCTATTTCACGCTTAAATTTAAATTTGTCTAATTCGCTCCAGATATGATAGTTTAAGTACCTTAGTTATATCACTTTATTTTAAGCCCATCTTCCATTTACTGTATACACCTCGATCATAATCGCCTCTCTGCGTCTCTCAGGGGAATGCAAAATCGATTTCTTAATGTGTCTCATGATCTAGGTTCTTAATGCCCGGAATTAGCTTTGTCATCCTCCTCTGAATGCTTTCTAGAAAATCCGTATTCATTCTATAGTACGGTGACCAAAACTGTACCACATAATCCAAGTGAGATCTTACATAGGCGATATACACTGGAGTCACCGCAGTGTAAGGATAACCTCACTTAACCTGTTACTAACCCTAGTTATTTGTTAGCCTTATTTCGAACATAAACCCATTTCTGATTTACTTTTAGGTACCTGCTTAATACTTGTTATTACTTAAATCTTTCTCACATCTGACTTGTACAGCCTATAACTGTGTTGCAGCTGATAGCTGGTTTCCCTGTTCCTTTCCCTAGCCCAAGGACTTTGTATTTGTCCACATAAAATTGCATCTGCCATTTTTTAGTCGATACTAAAAATTTGTTTTGATCTTTCTATATTTTCCTGAGTCTCCCTCAGGTTTAATATATATGCTCCCTATTTTTGTGTCGTCAGCAAATTTACTTATGCTGATGCCAACTTCTATTTATGTGTTGTTAATGTATATAGTAAATTATAATTGTATAAGTACTGAGCCTTGGTTACACCACTATTGATGTTACCCGTCATATTTTAACCCATTAATGCTGACTGTTTCCTAGCCTTTAAACTGGCCACAATCCAATTTAGAATTTCCTCTCCAATACAAAGTGCCTCCCACTTTATGTATTAGTCTTTCGTGAGGGACCCTGTCAAAGGTTTTGTTAAAGTCTAGGTAAACCACAACATAATCTCGTCCATAATAATAGGTTTGTTAGACATGATCCCCCACTGGTAAACCCATGCTGAGAGTCATTATCAGTCTGTGTTTCTCCAGGTAACTTAGAATTGAATTTGTAGCTGTTGTTTCCAATAACTTTCCCACAATTGATGTTAAACTGATTGGACGGTAATTTGTGATCTATCTGCCTTTTTGAAAATAGGAATCACATTCGCTATCCTCCGGAATTTTGGCACAAGACCTGATATTAAAGACATGTTAAACAAATTTGCTAAGGGCATACGAAGTTCTTCCTTACATTCCTTTAAAACTCTGACAAACATATCATCGGGACTTAGCGTCTTAGGAGGTTTTAATTATTGTATTTGTTTACCAACATCGTTACTAGTCAGCAGTACTACTTCACTTAATCCTTTTTTTTTTTCACTATCTCTGTAGATAGTTGTTACCTCGGGTATCATATTTAGTTTTTTTTGGTGAAAACTGATAAAACATATCTATTGAAATTTTTTTGCATATTTCCCCTGGTTATCAGGTAACTGGCCTCAATCTGAGTGTAGTGCTGCGTCTAGTCTGATACATTAAAAAAAAATCCGCCCGAGTTTATCTTCGCTTCTCTTGCCGCTTTAACTTCATACTGAAATTATTTTTGCCTTTCTTATATTTATTGACCCTTGTGGATAAACTAATGAAATAATCTTCAAAGTTGTGCGTGTTTTATTAATTTAAACTTTTTAGCTTTAATAATTTTTTAATTTCATTAAAATCAACCCCGTATAGAATATATTCTTCTACCGTTCATTAGTCAACATTCGTTAACTTTCGTGTTAGCCTCTGCTGAAGATAATACTGTTTGCCCACACGTCTACGACACATGTAAACAATCCTTAGTGTAATTTACGTGTAGAAAAAGTATGAAAACATGACGTAAAGTAGACACAGTGTTGACAAGTGAATTATCCACTTGAAGAACAAACAGAGCCACCAAGTACGATTAATTACCCCCCCGAGTAGACAACCCGAACACTCTTTGGGTCAGGTTAGTTTAGCACTAAGGTAGTTAATCTCCAGGTGAAATATGGTTAGTGGTGGGGGGGGAGCGCGGAGATTTTTCAGGTTATCGTAAACGGGGAAGGAATCGTACTGAAGATATGAAATCATACAAAATTTGGTTTAATCATGGTATTTAAGGAGTAACATTACGATCTTTTATTAACAATGGACTATTTTATGAGGATGGCCCAGAAGGAGTTATATTATTGAGCTTCATCCTGGTTCCATGTCCTTGGTGGTCCTCGGGTGTTAAGGCTGGCGGCCACAACCAACAACACGCACTACATGTAAAACTTTGTGTGACGACCCGACTCCAGTAGACTGTCTCCCCGGTGGATCCAAGCCTTGACATCCCTTACCTAAATGACCAAACACTCCCTAAACCCTTGAGGTACTTCGTGTAGAACACACACACACACACACACACACACACAAGCAAATAGGCGACTGCGTTCTTTTTCCGGCTGACAATTTATTTCGCAATGGGAATAAAAAATAAATCCGGATTCAAGAAAAAAGCAAAGTAACAATTGTACAAGTCTGAGGAGTTTCAGAGAGGGGGGAGGGTGGTTATCCTTGAGCTGTGAAGGAAATTATTATTATGAGGAGAATGAGAAAGTATACACGAGGAGAGCGAGAGAGAGAGATGGGGGCAGGGGGTAGAGAAGAACAAGGAAGAGTTAGGGGGGGGGGGGGTTGGGAGAAGAGAGAATATACGGAACACACACACTCTCTCTCTCTCTCTCTCAACAAAAAGAGATGGAAACAATCCACTTATATTACACCAAAACAATTTTCGTGCAAATTCTGGTAGTCACACAATTTATCCCACTAACTGAAGGTCATTTACACGCAACCACAACCAAATCCCAACCATTGTAAAAATTATCAATAACTTGTAATAAACCAGTGTATTCACTCCCAGTAAATACTACTTCTTGCACTATGTTGAAATGCACTGTAGTTTGAGCTTTTCCCCATCTAGTTATTATATATCTTATTTGTATCACTTATGTTACTTGTATATTATTCGTAATTCGTAACCCATTCCCCAAATATGTAACTGTATATTTTCAGCCTTCTGGCTGCCAAGCTCTTTCAATAAACCGTTAATTATTATTATTATTATTATTATTATTATTATTATTATTATTATTATCATCATTAAATCCCCCCTAACCATTTCTTATCATGTGGCAAAAAAGACAGCCCCACCCCACCCTCCTCAGTACACGTTACCCTTGAGGTAGGACATTGTAACCTCTTCTATTTTGACTTCAGGCCACTCCTCCGGTTCTTACACTGGGACCTGTAAATCTCAAGATACAGCACTAACTAAATTCTATACTACTGACAGATGACAAACGCGGTCTTTTTTAATCAATGCACATTACTTGATAATGAAGAGGCCTTACGGTGGTTCTAGTTCACCCCTTCATAAAGACTAATAATACTCAATGGATTTCGTTGACAACAAACTCTTGGTTCAGTTAGATGAAGTGTTTTATTCATTATTATTTTGACGATTTTATTGCCTCTCTCTCTCTCTCTCTCTCTCTCTCTCTCTCTCTCTCTCTCTCTCTCTCTCTCTCTCTCTCTCTCTCTCTCTCTCTCTCTCTCTCTCTGTTATATGACAACATCCTTTCCCTCATAGCGAAGCTTGACCTAACCTAACCAAATCGATCCTAATATAACCTAATCTAATTAAACCTAACCAACTAAACCAAACCTAACTAAACCGAAGCCTAACTTAACCTGACGAAACCAAACCTAACCTAATCTAATTTAAGTAAAACTATATTAAGATTGCGAAATTCGTTTTAAATAGTCGGCTGTGTCGTCCACGGGGATATAACAATAAAAAATAAATATTTTTCTTGTGATTTATGTTATAACTACACGAGTAGGTAGCCCTTAAAGTTCTACCATGAATTAAATACAGCTTTAAACGGGGTACCTTGTGACGGGTCTTGCTGGCCTAACATTATGTTCCTCTCAGTCTAACTCCTTTGTGTAAACAAATACTGAATATTATACTGCTTGTAAAATATAGCCTATATAGTATTTAGTTTACAACATTTAAGTGTATTCCTCTCAGTGTACAACATCTAGTACCTGTTATACATATAAGTTAATTGTACGTGTGTGTTTGTGTGTAAACAAACCAACAACACAGAGCCATCACTCAGCCCCGCCAGGAATGACGGGACACAAACAAACAACAATAACTTAAAAAGACCCACACATGCCTGTGCAGTATTTACCCACAACAACTGTATCATATATATATATATATATATATATATATATATATATATATATATATATATATATATATATATATATATATATATATATATAAGCTGATAACCACAGTCTGTACTCACCCCTGAAGATGAGAATTACACGAAAGCGCTTGGGAACTTCGTGTTTTCTTCTTTCCTTGTGGTTATCAGCATATATATATATATATATATATATATATATATATAATATATATATATATATATATATATATATATATATATATATATATATATATATATATATAAGTGCGTGCGTGTCTCATCACCAACAAAGACGATACACATTATACTTAAATAATTTTATTCAAATACCAAACTTGAGGGCAAAGAAGAGCTGGGGTCAGAGGTCCACGGGGAGACTCCTTAAAACAAATTTTTCCATATCATACACTGTGTTGAGGGAGGTCAGCAGGTCATCAGGGCCAGTGCTTAAATAAACAATGCAAACGTCACATACTGTATTTTCAGGTCAAAGGGTCAGAGTTCAACGGAGACGTCCCTCCCTCCCTCCTCCCCCCCCCTCCTTCCTTCCCCATGTCATTTCAGCAGCCTATGTAACATTCACAGACTCGCGAAAAGGTCAGAGTTGAATGTGCTGGAGGAAGAGGACCCACAAATCCCAAGAAGAATTTCGAAGAGGAGGGTCGTGAAGTGTATCTCCACTGAATTACTTGTGAGGGCGGTGACACACACACACACACACACACACACACGAGGCTGTTTGTAAAGGAGTTGTGTAACCCTAGACCTTCATAACTGCAGATCCTTGACCACCGATGGGTCAAGACGGGTCAGACTCACCTGGCGCTACTCAGCAGCAGCCACGTCAACTGTTATGTTGGCCCATAACTCCCTCCCCTGAACCCTCCTCCCCACCGGAATATCAACAAGTTCTCGCCAGAAGTTACTATTTCATTTGGGAAAGGAATGGAACCAGTGTTGAATAGTGGTGAACAGTGGTGAACAGTGCTTAAGTCAGTGAAAAACAACTTCACACAGTGAGGTCCCAGGTACCCAGTGATAATTCCCCTGAGACTCCACAATGGGGAGGCCTGGGAACACACCTCACTCACTTAATTGAATGAGGTGTGGTCCCAGGTCCTGTGACAACAGACCACGTGGTGTCCCCATGATGCTACGACACCACATAGTGAATGAGTTGCTACAGCATCATGTGAAGTTCCTCATAACACCATCTGTGAGGGAATTACTACGCCATGTGATACCCCTCATAACAACATCTGTGAGGAAATTACTGCACCACATCAGGCCCCTCATGCACCATCTGTGAGGAAATTACTACACCCCATCAGGCCCCTCATAACACCATCTGTGAGGGAATTACTACATCATCAGGCCCCTCATAACACCATCTGTGAGGGAACTACTACACCACTTGAGGCCCCTCATAACACCATCTGTGAGGGAGTTACTACACTACGTGTCTGCTGTTCAACACCTCAGCTCACATGATCTATGTGTGTAAGCATTAATCTGTATGTTCACTGTATGTTCCTTCACAACAACGACAACAACAGCTAAGTGTAACCAACTCGTTCAGTCCCTTGATAGACGAATTGGACGTAAGTACAGTCAGGGAAAGGGATGACAAGGAAGGTATAAAAACTATAGCTGTTGGTGACTCACAGGTAAGGTACTTGTCTCCCGAAATTCACAGTGATACCCTTATGCAGAAGGAAAACCCATCCATTAGTAACCAATAATGCCCAGATAGAATACAAAAGCAGAGGCACCCTCCTGGGACTACATATATCCACGACAGGTTACTCCCATCATGTCCACACCAGGAAGGAAAAAGCAAGAAGAGAGCTGAGAAAACTATACCCCTTTAAAGCGCTTCCTGAGAAAATAAAACTCCGCCTGGTGACATCATTTATCACACCGATATTAACTTACCCAGCAGTACCTCTTCATACTATGAGCACCACTCAAATATTCAAATTACAGGTGGTCCAAAATGAAGTCCTAAGATTCGTCACAGGTGAAAGATACCCCTTCACCAGAACCACAGCCGAGATACATGGAGACCTGAGAATGAAACCCATCAACCAGCAGCTGCACACCCTGGCCAGCAGAATCTGGCAAAAGATAGAACGATCAGAGCTAGAACTCCTTCAAAGACTCCCACCAGATAATGACAACAACCATACATGGTTCCCAAAAAGCTACGAAATCTCAAAAGGTCCATTGCCACCCCCGCCAGTAGGGTCGGCGGAATATGAAATAAGGCCCTTAAATCACCCATAAATGGGACAGGGTAGGCTGTCTAGTGCCTGCCGGCACAACCCTAACACACTATTTGCTTAGTTAGGCGGTCAGCCCGCCCTCTCTTACCTCCTCCTGAATTTCTTCAATTTTCGAACTATAACTTCCTTGCCCCACCTCTAATCTTCCTTCACCCCTCCTTTCTCTACAAAAAAAAGAGCCTTGTAGTTGTCGTGTTTATGTTAACTGTCTGTGTCAGTGTTTCCCCTACCGGTACATATTTATACTTCCATCTTTTTCCTCCTTTTTTTTTTTTTTTTTCTTATATTCCTAATTTTTCACTAAGTGGTTCTCACTAAGCCTTTGGTACTCCTGGAGGCAGTGTGGCCGACACCGCTCTGGCCGTCTACGTGTCTCTACAGTATATGTAATGTTAGGTACCCATTCACACTTTGGTCGACTAGGGGTACCCCGGGCGTGAATCTGTGTCCCTTAGGACAAGAGATGCATGTTCTATCCTCAAATCTCCTTAAAAAATAATAATAATGTGCAAAAATTCGACTTATAAGTAAATTCTCACCATTTTATGCCTCAGAGACCTACAGTACAGTTGAACATTCACTTGCTCGTATTTCTTTATATTTTACTTCTTTTTTTTTGGTCACGTTATCTTGATACAGGAATAAAACCAACGTTCACCAGCTATAAATCAGTCACATAAATAACAAACGCGTAAAATACCAGATAATACAGTAGTCAGTGTTGAGGTGAATTTTGCCGTCAACTGTACATTATAATATATATCGCCTCATCAACAAGAGTAAAGTATTCGGTGGTTAGATGCTCACAGATACAAGGCCGCTGTTGTAGATGACACACACGGCTGCTTCATGTGGTGTTTGTGTGTCTACATTATATCCGGAATGAATTGAAAACGAAATAGCAATCTGTATCAAGTTTACTCAGGAGGTTAATACACTGCTTCTCCACACGACTAACCTAGGGTTCTGTAAATGATTCTTCACGTCATGAATACAAACACAATACTACATTTCATCTTAATAGAGATTGTTGGCACGAAGATGACGTTTCCTTTATATCAGTGTTGACTAAAGGAAGAAATGTGTGCAATTGTTTGAAATTATTTAGTGTGATCTCAAGACTGTAATTACACAACCCGGGTTTAAGACAGACTCGTGAGTTACATCATAATGTACATCCGTCTTATAATCTCGTGTTTTATTTTTCTGAGAACGTGGAGTTGTTGTAATTCACGGAGCAACACCATCCTTGACATCGAAGGGTCAAGACGTACCTGGCGCTCCTCTCGGAGCAGCCAGGTCAACTGTTAAGTTGGCCCATACCAACTCCCTCCCCTGAACCCTCCTCCCCACCGGAATATCAACAAGTTCTCGCCAGAAGTTACAATTTCATTTAGGAAAGGATCGGAACCAGTGTTAAACAGAGGTGAACAGTGCTTAAGTCAGTGAGAACAACTCAACAGTAACAGTCGTACCCAAGTTAACCTTCACACAGTGAGGTCCCAGGTACCCAGTGATAACGGCCCGTGAGACCCAACAACAGCCAGCGATGCGTTAATCCGTCTACGATAGGAAGGACTGGGACCACACCTCACTCATATAACACCATCTGTGAGGGAGTTACTACACCACGTGAGGCCCCTCATAACACCATCTGTGAGGGAATTACTACACCACGTGAGGCCCCTCATAACACCATCTGTGAGGGAATTACTACACCACGTGAGGCCCCTCATTACACCATCTGTGAGGGAATTACTACACCACGTGAGGCCCCTCATAACACCATCTGTGAGGGAATTACTACACCACGTCAGGTCCTTCATAACACCATCTGTGAGGGAACTACTACACCACGTGAGGTCCCTCCTAACACCAGCTGGGAGGGAGTTACTACACCACATGTTTGCTGTTCAACACCTACATTAATCTGTATGTTCACTATATGTTCCTTTACCTTTCTCTAATGAAGGCTTTTGTTAAACCACCAATGTATGTAATAAGTCATTTATGTCCAATGTATATTTTCAGCCTTCGGGCCGCAGAACTTTTTCAATAAACCGTTAATTATTATTATTATTATTATTATTATTATTATTATTATTATTATTATTATTACCCACCACAGTAGTTTCTTATCGCCAAGACTATGAAACCTAACGAGAGCTTCCTTAATTTTTGCCCTACTCTGTCACACACACACACTTGTATACGGACTAAAAATACCACACAATAGGCTCTCTCTCTCTCTCTCTCTCTCTCTCTCTCTCTCTCTCTCTCTCTCTCTCTCTCTCTCTCTCTCTCTCTCTCAGATGGTGTATATTTGTTTATTTTCTTTCACATGTAGGCAATTACTTTAGCTCTTTGGGTAACATTGTAGCCCACATCATAAGAATTCGAGAGAGAGAGAGAGAGAGAGAGAGAGAGAGAGAGAGAGATCCTACTTTAATTGTACACGTCGAACTAACTGGAATCTACTTAGCCACAGACTACCTTAAAAAAAATGGAGTTGGGGTGATATTCTGTGACTCTCAAAGTGCTTTGAAGTCAATGAACAGCCCGTCAGGTTCTATGTTTAAAGTTGTATGTGATATTAAAAGAAATGTGATAACTGCAAATGAGAACAACTGTCGTATCGAATTTGTGTGGATTCCGTCCCATGTTGGAATCAGGTATCATGACCGTGCTGATAGACTGGCCAATGAGGCATGTAAGAAAGAAAATGTTGACCGTGACCTTGGCCTGTCCAATGATGTAATTAAAAACATTCAAGTCAGAATCATGAACTCTGATCTAGAAGAACTGAGAAATGCAGAGAGACCTAGCAGTTGTAGCATTAGTAAATTAGTAAATATGAAAAATTTTGTGACTAGAGGTACCGGTATGGCCAGCATAAGGACAGAACCAGACAATGTGATGTATTCGTGGCCAGAATTAGGCTAGAATACAGACACATCTGCCAAGTTAATTACGCTGTACCCATACCGGAACACTCAGCATGTAAACTTTGTGATAAACCTATAAAGCACACAATTGAACACTATATTATTGAATGTGACACTGTCAAAGACTTCAGGCCACCTGGCTTATTGTATCATGAATTTTGTAATCACTATATTGAATCGGAGATGCTTGGGGACATTCTTGCTTTTTATCCCAAATTTGCTAACCCACACTGATTAGTCTTCAATTAGAATATAACGTCCAATGTATATGAACCACCGTCTTGCATGGCAGCGAACAGTGACATCACCCACATGACTCTGACCTATATATACTGCTAATGAATATGATGCATTTCTTTGTGTACGAACCCCTGTCCTGCGTGGCAGTGAACAGTGACATTACCCACATGAATCTGACCTAGATACTGTATACTGTCAATGAATATGATGTATTTCCTTGTGTACGAACCTCTGTCCTGCGTGGCAGTGAACAGTGACATCACCCACATGAATCTGATCTATGTACTGTATATATATATATATATATATATATATATATATATATATATATATATATATATTATATATATATATACACATGAATCTGATCTATGTACTGTATATATATATATATATATATATATATATATATATATATATATATATATATATATATATATAATGTTAATGAATATGAGGTATTTGTTTGTGTATGAACCTCTGTCCTGGGTGGCAGTGAGAAGTGATACCACCCTCAGTGTCAAGACCTGACTGAATTACTCAGAATAGGCAAACTTTACTCCAATAAGGTGGAAACAACGTTCAAGATTTATCCTTAGTTGAATCGACTTATTGTCTGTCATTGTTTGTGTATGTCTGTTTACTCTGCTACACTACACTCTTAATTGTACTCGCCATACTAAAGTAAAATTGTATAATTTTATTTTCCATCTCGCCACTTCTCAGCTAACTAACCTTTCAGGCGCTTGATGATTTTCCTGAATAAATATCATAATATAATCTGAGTAATATATTTGTCAGCGTTTCAAGGTATCTGTCTTTCGTAGATCTCAAAGCACAGAGATGCGTATAAACAATAACAGCTGATGCACACTTATCGCTGGAGCCTCTCGCCCACCAACATAAACAAACTGCGGGAATTGAAACATGACATAAAGACGGTGATATCTGGCCAGCCTATTTGCCTTGGCTGTGGCACTTGACTATTATACTAAGGCCACAGATACTGTCCCAAGACCACAGATACTGTCCCAAGACTACGAATACTGTCCCAAGACTACGAATACTGTCCCAAGACTACAGATACTGTCCCAAGACTACGAATACTGTCCCAAGACTACGAATACTGTCCCAAGACTACAGATACTGTCCCAAGACCACAGATACTGTCCCAAGACTACGAATGCTGTCCCAAGACCACAGATACTGTCCCAAGACCACAGATACTGTCCCAAGACTATGAATACTGTCCCAAGACTATGAATACTGTCCCAAGACTACGAATACTGTCCCAAGACTACGAATACTGTCCCAAGACCACAGATACTGTCCCAAGACTACGAATACTGTCCCAAGACTACGAATACTGTCCCAAGACTACAGATACTGTCCCAAGACCACAGATACTGTCCCAAGACTACGAATACCGTCCCAAGACCACAGATACTGTCCCAAGACCACAGATACTGTCCCAAGACTATGAATACTGTCCCAAGACTATGAATACTGTCCCAAGACTACGAATACTGTCCCAAGACTACGAATACTGTCCCAAGACCACAGATACTGTCCCAAGACCACAGATACTGTCCCAAAACTACAGATACTGTCCCTAGACCACAGATACTGTCCCAAGACTATGGATGCTGTCCCAGGACTACGGATACTGTCCCAAGACTACGGATATTGTCCCAAGACTACGGATACTCTCCCCAATGCCGAGGATATTGCAAGTTTAATATTATTTTTTTAAACTTTCCTCAACCGAGGCATCAAAAGTTGTCTCTCCTCACTGCACACTCGACCATGTATCTCAGGTTCTTGGGAGGTGTGGTAGAGGACAGCTGTGTTGGGGTCACCTGAAGATTAGGCACCCCAGCTTATTTTACCTGAAGTTTAGGCACCACAGCTTATTTTACATGATGTTTTGGCACCCCAGCTTATTTTACCTGAAGTTTAGGCACCCCAGCTTATTGTACCTGATGTTTAGGCACCCCAGCCTATTTTACCTGAAGTTTAGGCACCACAGCTTATTTCACCTGAAGTCTAGGCACCCCAGCTTATTTCACTCGAAGCTGAACTTTCCTAATGCAGACGGGGGAGGTTAGGATAGTTTAGTTAAAGGGTGGTTAATCTTCAGGTGAAAATTAGGTGGGGTGCCAAATCCTCAGGTGAAATAAGTTGAGGTGCCTAATCTTCAGGCGGTCCTCTTGTAATAGTTACGGGTTTAACTTGCTCTTAAATATCCAATACAGCATTCTTAATTATTTCTTGTTTATTCTTTAGTATTTCTATTTTCTCTTAATATTAATTCATTTATTTATTTCTCTGTGTGACTGACCATTCACACACACACACAACCATGTTACACTATTCTTGTCTTGGTGACCCTTGACCTGGTTCGTGTGTCACCTTCCCTGCCTTGTTGATTGGCCGAGCGAATTGTTACGCCGAATAAATGTGTTAGCAGAGTTGGGTCTCTCTTACAGGGGCGACAGTGAGTGGGTGAGAAAGGGAAGTTATATTGTTCTCTTAGTTATGTTTATTTTCCCGTTAGGAGAATCATGTGAGTTAAAAACCACGTAACACCTCAGTATAGTCTCCGTAAACATTGCAATACTTAGTTCTGGTTGTCACATATGTATGAATAATGTGTACACGACCGAGGTGTCACGCCTTTGCCCAGAGATTCTTTTAACAGGTAAGGCGTCAAAGTTAACGAGGAGTGCACACAATATGCTGCTGCCTCAGAGTGAATTGTTTGTGTGCCCAGTGATGAGAGTAAATCGTCGAGTCCAAAACAGGTCATGCAGGATAGTGGATACAGCAGCAGGCGTCCGGGGGGGTGTCAGGGGTGGTGAGACAGCCTGTGTATTAAGCTTACTTTGTATCTCATTAACCACCTGTCATACCTTGTCTTCCTTACAACCACTGTCCATATGTTTAGTTAGTCTGCTCTCAAAGTGCTTCGTTTTCTTTTGTACTGTGTATGTTAAGTAATTTATGTATGTTCGTCAGGTATATCTTGCGTGCAACTGTTGTCGCCAAGGTCATCAGAACATCCTGTTGACATTGTCATGCCTCCCTCACCCTGCACATAGGTTATTTATAATTGGTTAAAATATAACATAAGAAGCATAGAAAACGAAGAGTGTGACCAAGTGTGATAAAAGGAAGCAGTCGAGAAATTTACTCCTGATTTATAAATTTAACGTTTCATTATAGGTTATGATAAAATGGATGAATCTTTTTTTTTTGCCTCTGAGAACTGACCCCCGCCCAAATTAACCGATTCTACGAACATCTGACCATATTACCCGCATGGACGACAGTAGATTGTCAAAGCACCTACTATACAGTCACCTAACGAATAGTAAACGTAATGCTGGTGGGCAACTGAAAATGTATAAGGATAGTCTTAAGACAAACTGAAAAGTTCCAAAAAAAAAAAAAAAAAAAAAAAAGTAGTAGTAGTAGTAGTAGTAGAATAGTTTGGTAATGAAATGATAAAGGTATGGCTATGGGGGGGTAGGTTGAAGGCCATATTAAGTTAAAAAGTAGTGGTAGTAGTCATAATAGTAATAGTGCAGTAGTAGCGGCCGGGTATGGTGGTAGTATTGTAGGCTGTGGTGGTAGCAGTGTAGGTGGTGGTGATGATGGTAGTAACAGCCGGGGGTGGTGGTAGTAGTGTAGGTGGTGGTGATGATGGTAGTAACAGCTGGGGGTGGTGGTAGTAGTGTAGGTGGTGGTGATGATGGTAGTAACAGCCGGGGGTGGTGGTAGTAGTGTAGGTGGTGGTGATGATGGTAGTAACAGCTGGGGGTGGTGGTAGCAGTGTAGGTGGTGGTGATGATGGTAGTAACAGCCGGGGGTGGTGGTAGCAGTGTAGGTGGTGGTGATGATGGTAGTAACAGCTGGGGGTGGTGGTAGCAGTGTAGGTGGTGGTGATGATGGTAGTAACAGCCGGGGGTGGTGGTAGCAGTGTAGGTGGTGGTGATGGTGGTAATAGCGCAGGTGATGGTGGTCTTATTTTCACATATATTTACTGATAAAAATTTGTTAAATAGGTTATTATTATCTGGTAATGTTACAGTACAGGGAGGGAGGGAAGCGATGTTGAGGCAGCTGGGACGACTATTGACCTGAGACAAGCGTCACTTTGACCTAGTGTGTGTGTGTGTGTGTGTGTGTGTGTGTGTGTGTGTGTTCTTTCCCATCCAAACTGGGATTAATTTAAGGGTGTGCACTGGCACCAGCTCGTGCCAGTGCCAATCTAGCCGTCGGGGTGGACGTGGAGTACCGGATGAAGGGTCTTTTCAACATAAGACGACTCCAGGTAAGAACAAGGGTGTCGGCAGCTTCCATTACTGAACTTCAATATGCAGACGACCTCACCCTTGTTGCTCACACTGAACACGACCTGCAGGAGATCCTAAACACCTACGCAGATGTGTATGCACACTTAGGCCTGGAGGTGTTCTTATGTTATTTACACTTATACTGTTCTTCATGTTATGTTATGTACACTTATACTGTTCTTCATGTTATGTACACTTATACTGTTCTTCATGTTATGTTATGTACACTTATACTGTTCTTCATGTTATGTTATGTACACTTATACTACCCTGCCATTATCTCCTCGGCACAACAGTTGATATGAGGTCGTTAAATGTGTCGTAATTGCTAAACTAATTTAACTAATTCTCTGACTCTTCTGCACTAACTGGTGCAGTAAAGTCTTTCCCTCAACCACCGCACAGCAGTCAGGCTGTCTGTCAGTCTGTAAGGTCTTTAGAAAATTGATAAGTTTGTGTTTCTTTGTAAAATTCTCAAGGCAGGGGATTTGACTTTGTTTTATGTAATTATTTTTTTAAGTTGGTTTGTATTTACCATTATGTTGTTTTGTTTAGAATCTATAAGTTGGTGTTTTTATAAAGTTCTTCTCAAATATTAAGTTTATTTTATTTTGTGGAAGTTTATTGTTGTGCAAGTTGTTTTTCAGAGTGATGTTGGTATTATTATAAAAAATTTATTTATGAAGAAAATTGTTCGTGACTAGAATTTTGTAAGACATGTAAGCTGTCATTTGTGTGTGTGTGTTGTCATTGTATTTATTAATACTAATTTCCACTCTTACGTCATCGTATTAATTATACACTAATGTTTAGTTTTATTGTCAACTTAACTCAACTGCTTACGCTAGCGGATCACATGAAGAATAGCCACCCCACAGCATATTTCACCCGACGATTAAACACCTTAACGCTACTTGGGGTTTAGGTTAGGTTAGGTTAGGTTATTAATATAGGATGATCTGGTCCATCTAATCCAGTGGAATATTTGTGAAATTTCAGCGGCGTGTGTGAAGGGTTGTCAATTGTGGTAATAATAAATAATAATAATAATAATTAACGGTTTATTGAAAGAGCTTGGCAGCCAGAAGGCTGAAAATATACAGTTACATATTTGGGGAGTGGGTTACGAATTACAAATAATATACAAGTAACATAAGTGACACAAATAAGACATATAATAACTTAGATGGGGAAAAGCTCAAACTACAGTTCAATTCAACATAGTGACAGTGTTACAGTATTACAAGTTATTGATAATTTTTACAATGGTTGGGACTGGGCTGTTCTTATAGCGATCAGTTCGTGCACGTATGGGCTGGATGCGGTTGTGGTGTCGAACAGCAATTCTCGGACAAGGGACCTCGGGTGGTAGTAGGAGCCGGTGTCGGGGATGGTGTAGAAGCTTCTTACCAAATTTGCAGATGAGGTCGTGGTGATGGTCAGTGAGAGTCGAAAGGGTCAGTGTGTTGAGCGCTTCTTGATATGTGGAGTAGGAGGAGGAGAGAATAATCTTGCATGCCCTCTTTTGCACTTTTTCTAGGTGTTTACGTTGTGTGGCATTTAGGGAGGAAGACCAGGTGGGGGAGGCATAGGTGAGCTTGGGAAGTATGAATGTTGTGTAAACACTGAGGAGCTCGTGTGCAGGAACTCCGAGGGACTTGAGTCGGCGGAGGAGGTGGAGACGGAAACTGGAGGATTTGACAACTTCATTGACGTGTGGCTTCCAATTTAGTTTGTTGTCTATGGTGACGCCGAGGAGCTTCGTGGAATCTACGACCTGGAGTGTGTTCGGACCTAGAGTAATGGAAGGAGGTGGGACAATGTCGGAGGAGAGGTTGATGTGCATAACCATGGTCTTGGTATGGTTGATGGTGACATGGTTGTTGGTAGCCCAGTTTTGGAGACTGTTCAATAAATCCTGAAGGGCGGTATAGTTGGGAGCAGAATTGTTGACGCTGATCCCAATGGTGGAGTCGTGTGTGTGTGTGTGTGTGTGTGTGAGACTCAGTGTACACGGTGTTAAGTTGAGGCGGTAAGTTACGGTGTGTTGTGGCAGCTTATGTAGACCAGTTGTACACATTTTATTTTTAATCTGCTAAACATTTTCACACACAAAATATTACTCGTGGAAACAAAATCCTCCTGTGTCATTTATTTATTTATTTATTTATTTATGGTTGACGTACAGTATATTAAAGAATGTATCAATGAACCTTTACCTGAGAAATTAAACAAAAACATCCATGTAATTCTACTTTTCTCTGTATAATTTTGATTTACTGGGCAATGTGTTAGTTTTAATTGACACACTCATTTGGACTTGTTATATAATAAGTGTTGTAATCATCACCTGCATAATTGACCTTCATTATTTTGTTTCGTAATACCTGTAAATTACCTGGAATGTAAACAATAATGGCGTCCTCTTTATTTTCCAGGTACTGCCGCTAAACCTTCCGTCACATTGGATCACCGTATAGGGTTGGTTAGTGAGTTGGAGTCATCATTATACTCTACAGCTGTGTTATCCTGCTTGGCTCAGTCCCCATGGTTATGAAACAAATACTTGATAGTAGAGTGAGTTTGTCTGGGGGGTGGGCGGGCTTAGGAGACAGCTTATCTCTAAGGTGTGGTAACAAGGAGGGGGGTTTGTGGTAACGGGGGAGGTGAACCGCTTATCCTTGGTCCTCTGAGCAGATGTTTTATTCCCAGCTGATAGTTTTTTTAAAATTATCGATGAGGCTTCAGTCCCCCGGCGTATAACAGTTAGTTGTATAATGTTTTGAGTAGAGTTGCACCGATATCTATTTATTTTATCTTTACATAGTTTTATGCTACATTATTTTATCCGTTTGAGAATGACGGATTAATCTTTTGAGCACAATAGTTACAGCCTTTGAAGACGATGGCTTAAATATATGAGCACGGTGGTTTAATGCTTTGAGCACAATGGTTTTAATTTAACGTGTCATAGCAAAGGGTTAAACCATCGTCCTGAGAGTTGACACAGTGATGGAGAGGTGGTCAGGCGGGGACGACCTCTACCTTTTCAAGCCCGACTCTCCACCGCCTCTGTTGACCTGCTCGCTTCTACGCCCTTAACTCATGAGACATAAAGGCAAGCATGAACTTAGCATGCTTCCCTGTTGGGCGCTGTAAACGCTTCTGCGCTTCACCTTACACAAGGATGTAGGGGAGTGCCCAATAAAAAAAAAAAAAAAAAACTGCTCGACTCGTCTCACCCTGTATGGAACCCCGTGATTTATGGTGAATATCTTGATACCAGATTTTTCGGGTTATCTTGTGAATACGTATAATGCTTTCGGACTAAAATAAAATTAATCATAAGATCTTCAGGAATTTGTATGTTCGACTCTAAATTGATTCCATGCAAAGAGGCCCAACAAACATACAAATATTTTCCCTTTGAGCACCTTAGACCCTGGAGATTTAGTGGGCTATACTGACTGCTGGATATAAGAGAAACAGCAAATACTGTGGGCGTCTGTGTGAGAACAACTAGCTTGGGAGCAGAGCAGTTCATCACAGTGAACAAGAAGCCTTCAACCTGCAGAGGAGGAGGGTGGCAAGAGGGTCACCCGTGGCTTGAAGAGGAGCACTCTATTGTCGGCGCAACACTCCTGGAGAGAGAGAGAGAGAGAGAGAGAGAGAGAGAGAGAGAGAGAGAGAGGCTCTTCACTCCTCAGTAATACTTCAGTGTCTTGGTGTTTCCCTCTAAGGACTCAGGGAGTGTCTTCCACGGACCTGTGTTGAGGTCACCGGACAAACTGGCCCTGACCTACTTGTTCACTGGTTGGCTACATGAGAAGACGATAAACTTTACTACCTCGCGTCTCCTCAGGGTAAACATACAACAAAAACAGATTACTCTTTACCTCAGTGTGTTTTGTACCGTCTTCAATACTGAGTGAGGAAGAACTTAGGGACAGTGCCTCATTGACTGCACCTGACACATCCTCACTACTTGAACTCACACTTCCACGTGGAGACGAAAAAAAAAAATCCCATTGCAATTAATATCTAATTTGACTAGAAACATTTACGCTTGTCCGTGAAATTACTAAATCCCTTACACGTCTCATTACCTTGTGAACTTGTGAGACCCGAGAACCGGTTTGCTCTGGACGCTGGTGGTAGCAGGTCCTCCTCACAGCCTTGGCAGACTCAAACCATACAGTAATTCTTTCCCAGGGGAGAGAGCATTTTTGGGGCTGTTGACTTGAGAAATTTAGCCAGCTACTGAATTATATGAGACGAAAGATAATTGACTTTAAATTTCTCAATCCTCATACGAGAATGACTAATGTTGATACTGGTTAGATAAGAGGAGGTCTTTCTTGTGGCGCGTTGGTGTGTGTTGAGACGGCGTCACCCAGGAGCGAAAACATAATCCTCTCATTAAGTTGTCAAAATAATTCGACCGTCTTATTTATTCTCACCAGCGGTTTGACTTGGGATTGACAGGTAGTTAATGATGAAGCTCTTGTTTTTGTTGAGAAGGTTGTTGTAGTTGTTGGTGGACACACGGAACAGTAACACAGAAGGTGAGAAGGTAGGGGGTGGGGGCCACGAATTAAAAGGTGAATGAGTCCATCTGTACGTGTTATCATCATCGTCATTATTATTATTATCATCATCATCATCATCAATCAACTTCATCATTATTATCATCGTCAATCAGTTTTTATTATTATTATTATCATCACTCAACCAACCAACCATCATTATCATCATCATCATCATTCATTTTTCGTCGTCATAATCATCGCCAATCATATAACTAAAAAGATTTTGAGTAAATTTGAAGAAGTTTAAGTAGTTTTCTGCCTCGGTGAGAGAGAGAGATACGTGGTATGGACATGAAATCCATTGAGGATGCGAGTCACGGCAACGTCTGTGTGTTTTGTGAGTCTCCACTTGTAAATATAATCTCAGTAACTGTCGTACTCTCAAGCTTACCTCCTCGCCTTGTGAGTATGAAGGGAATAAACCATTACTATCCTGTGGGTTATGGTATTACATAATCTACCTGTACAAGCAACACATTATTTTTTACACCATTTTCTTTCACCTCTTGTGTTGAAACGCTGTTGCTAAGACTAAAATATATTTAGCAAATCTTGAGTGTATGTTGTATTCATGACACATCCTACCACATTGTGAGCTGATGCAGGTGATGGGTTTTTTATGCACAGGTAAAAGTTGATACGATTTAGAAAACGAAATAAAATAAAATATTGTGTGTAGGAGAGAGACCATGGGTAAGTGACTCGCCCGGGAAATGAAGTTACAGAAGAAGGTTTAATATATGTATGTATACAGTTTGGTGTGTGTGTGTGTGTGTGTGTGTGTGTGTTAGTCTACTGAAGAAATGAATTGTTTATAGGACATATACAAATTTTGTGCAAATTCTGTATTTTATTTTTGTGCCAGATGAATTATATTGTTGCGTGTTATCAGCGTTGTACTCATTTTCATAGGAGTACATTAATTGAATGTGGTGTTTGTACTCAGTGTGTAGCCTAACAGGATTTATCTTCTGTGGATGGGTAATGTACTCACCCGTCTCTGTTTACTTGGAATATGTACTCATCATCCAGTAACTTGAGTACAATGTGTGTTGAGGATAGTCATTATTCGTAGTGTAATCGATCACTTTACTAACGACGTGAGAATGTACTTAGCAATTTCCCTTAAGTTCGCATTACACTGTAGTTTCTAATAGATTTTAAGGGTATTTTTTTTTCTCGCAATTACAGGAACGATAACTCATAAATTGCGTTAATTTTTCCCCTATATAGTATATGTTTAAAATATATCGTAAGTAACCTCGCCGAAGCAACGACCTTGTGATGAATTCGCCAAGGCTCGTAAGTTATCTCTCTCTCTCTCTCTCTCTCTCTCTCTCTCTCTCTCTCTCTCTCTCTCTCTCTCTCTCTCTCTCTCTCTCTCAATACTGTCGTAACACTATTAATTCATTCGTTTAACATGACTAATTATTATAAATTCCTAAGTTAATTTTTACTCCGACGTGATTTAAGAGAATATAACTAACTGGGTCACTGTACTTAACTAATTCACTACAGCTAACGGATTCACTACAGCTAACTAGCTCACTACAGCTAACTAGTTCACTACAGCACGAGGGAAGGTCAGTGAGGAGCATTACGTATAAAAATTGGCATGTTACTTTATCCCCTCCTCTTCTTCCTCCTCCTCCTCTTCCTCCTCCTCCTTCTCCTCTTCTTCTTCCTTCTCTTCCTCCTCCTCCCTTCCTTCATCCTCCTCTTCCTCCACAGTTGACATATAATGATTATAATGATACATAAATAAATAATAATAATAATAATTAACGGTTTATTGAAAGAGCTTGGCAGCCAGAAGGCTGAAAATATACAGTTACATATTTGGGGAGTGGGTTACGAATTACAAATAATATACAAGTAACATAAGTGTGTGTAATTGGCACTTCACATAATTAGGATGTAGTGATGGGTTTTAAGGCTCTAAGTAACATAAGAGCCCATCAGAGCTACACACTGCTTGATTGATAGTCTGATTACCACTTTTAATGGTCTGATTGTCACCGTGATAGATCTAAATGGCGCTCTGATTGGCGTGGTCTTATTGACGCTCTTGATGACATTGATTGGCGTTCAGATTGATGTGATTTGCCGCAATTTTTTTTTTTTTTTTTTACGGGGATTAGCCCACCCGGAGCAGGTCACTGACCCACATCGGGGGGGGGGGGGGGGGATGTAATAATAATAGTCATAATAATTCATAATAAATAAAATTTATGATAAAACAAACAAAAATAAAATAATGATAATAATACAGGAACTGTAATAATAATAATAATAAAGAACTATAAATACAAAAATGAAAAAAAAGATCAAAAGGGAGAAACCATATATGTATGTTGTGTTGTCAATGGTTAGAGAAACAATTGGGTCCCTGCAATTGTGTATAAATGAGGCAGAAAGTCAGATCAACAACCTGGGACTTGGTCACAATTTTCGTGATGTCATATGGCAGCAGGGTCTACCATTAGACGACACATTATGCTTCCAATATCTTCCCAGGCGGCAGTACCTCCCTGTTTGGTAGCTGCCTAATACCTACTACCAATATTGATGACCTGATTGGCAACTTGATTGACATTAATTCGCTCTGATTGGCGTTCTTGTTGATCTGACTTCATGGATCTGATTTTCATCCTGACTGACCATTATGGCGCTGTGATTTAAGTTTATTAGATGTAATTGGATTAAATGAATTTCTGACTGGCGTTCTCGTTGATCTGATTGCCACCTTCAGTGATCTAATTGGCGTTTTTATACTGATTGGCGCTGATTGGTGGTCTGATGGGCTCTTCGTGAAGGCTGGCCGAACAGTGGATAAAATACTGACTAGGCGAGAATATTTTCCCGCGTACTAAATGGCCGCTGCTCTGTACTTGCATTTATGACTAGTTAATAAAGTGTTGTGGTAGATGTATAGTTAACTTAATAAAGTGTTCGTGGTACATGAATAGTCATTTATTTAATAAAATGCTTGTATCTTATTCACTTTTATTTACCGTTTCATTGAACCAAAGAAAGACAACATTATTAGCGAGGACTGGGATACGAGGCGCCCCTCCACAGTAACTCGGCCGTCGGTGTCAGTAGCCGTCGGTGTCACCAGCAGTCGGTGTCAGTAGTCGTCGGTGTCACCAGACGTCGGTCTCACCAGCTGTTGGTGTCAGTAGCCGTCGGTGTCAGCAACCGTCGGTGTCACCAGCCGTCGGTGTCACCAGCAGTCGGTGTCACCAGCCGTCGGAGCCTCTAGCGATCTGAAGGGGAGTTGTGAACCCTTGTATGGTAAAGGCAATGACGTGACCATGTAATAATAATATAGTGTCGTAGCTTCACTATTGAACCATATCTCAGGGTCCGGACGCGGGAACCTCCACTGTATGAACTTTCCAGAATCCGTTATTATTTTGTGGTGTAATTGAACTAATTAACCGCGTTATCATATCTCAACCGGGGGGGGGGGAATTTCTCGACGGAACTTCTGAGAATTCTCGTCCCGGATTCCCAAAAGATCGTACGATAGAATGTTTTCTCTCGCCGGACATGGTGTAACTATGTCGCTCTTTCAACACCAAGAGGGCGGGTACCTAGCGCTGAGACTCTACACTAACGTTATGATACAGTGTTTTGAGGTGAAAGATTAACGTAGGAAACTTTGAGACGAGATTAGGGTGTTTGAACAGGGGGGGAGGGGGTGTGAGTCGCTATGTGTGGGGTCAAGACAAAAGTACCCGGGAAGTAAACCCGACAAGGATACAAAAACCCAACCCAACCCATCTTTAGGAAATGATACTTTTCCTTAAATTTTTTCTGGAGTTAATAAACGTGTCGAGTTAAGGTATAGCTTCAGTTATAATGTTATTTTTGGAGGTTATTATTATTATTGTTATTATTATTATTATTATTATTATTTTTAATATTATTATTTTGTTACTGTTAATTATATTATTATTATTATTATTATTATTTTTTTTTAGTTCAGGCCAGTCAGTTATTTTTGGATATTAATTTGGGTCAGGTTACCAGTCAGTGAATCCTAACCCTGGACTGTTCTTTATTGCCTGACGTACGTGTGTGTGTGTTTTGTTTTATGGAGGAAGAGTGGCGATGAAAAATGGGAGTAAAAGCGACAGTAAACCGAGAGAGAGAGAGAGAGAGAGATGAATGCAGGAACCGAACAAGAGAAAAAAGTCGTGTGTTATCAAACAAGGGGGAGGGAGAGGGGGAGATATAAACGTTATAACACTAGACAGGATGTAGGAGGTGGTGGTGGTAGAACCATATCACAAGACACACACAAAACAGGAGTCCATCCCACGGTGGAGGACAGTGCCGGAAAAATATCAGTCATCATCTTCTTGTTCGGGTTATAGGAGGCCTTGGTATGTAAAGTAAGTAAATATAATACTAAAGATAAATTATTCTTAACTCGGCCGGAAAATCAGTATAATTTAAATCTTACTTAAACAACATAATATTTTTGCATCTATATTGATTTGAGATTAAAGTATGATGATTATGAGGAAAAACAGTTTAATATCTTTCAATTTTAAGTATAATTTAATTTTAATAATTTATAGAATGCTAATTTAATCTTAGGAACGTATTTTTCTCGTGGGTTATAAACTGTAAATAAAGGGACAACGAGGCTGAAGATATCCATGTTAGGTGTGTGTGTGTGTGTGTGTGTGTGTGTGTGTGTGTCTGTGTGTGTGTCTGTCTGTCTGTCTGTGTGTGTGTGTGTGTGTGTGTGTGTGTTGGTCGACGTGGAGGTATCTGTACATATAATGGTAATTGTTTGTTTTCTGGGAAATTAGTTATTTTTGTTAAAATTCGTCGTTTTTCATAAAAAATTAATAAAATAATTAGAATTTGCTTATTTTGTGGAAAACGGCTATTTGATAAAAAAACCCCGCGATTTTAAAGAAAATTAGCACACACACACACACACACACACACACACACCTCTCTCGCCACTTTGTGAAGGACGACACTAATTACTCGTGGTGCCAGGCCAGGTAACACCCTCATTGTCAACAGGGAGGATGGACAGGTGTCTTTTAAATCGATACCACCTGATGACAAACGCTGGTCGATGAGCGTTATCTCCACCCCATCCATCCAACCTCCGTGTGAGAGAGTTACTAATATTTAACTAATAACAGACGGTAATATAAAAGGTTTACTTAGACTTATCGTCAATGACTAAGGAATTTATTTATTTTATGTTATTTCCTGTCAATTTTTTATGACCTTGGATCCGAATCTGCGCGGTTACTGAACCATGAAATTATGTCTGCTCAGGCTTGGTTGTGGATGGACTCGGGGGCGTGAGTTTCAATAACCAGCTAAAAATAATATGTATCCAAGCTGAAGGCGGCCATTTTGGAAATTGAAAGACACCAAACTTTTAATATATAATAATTTAACACATTTTAATTCTATGTAAATCACTTTTAATTTCAAATACTCCTAAGTTCCGTCACCATTGGGCATCAGTCCCTTGCTCAGAAAACATTTTTGACTGGAAATAACCTCATAAATAAACTAACGGAACACCCTGTGTGTATGGGTCAATGAGTAGGTCGTGGCAGGGAGTGTTGATGATGTGTCTACTGTATATAATTATGGTTATGTCGGAATAAACTGGGTGATGGAGATGTTTGTATGATCGTTTATGGTGAAGGGAATAGTGAATGATGGTCATTGTGGAACAGTAAAGATCGTATATGTGGAACAGTAAGATGGTTAAACAAAGGGGACATTACAAAGGTACTCAAACTATCCAACCAGGAGCGAACTCGTAACAATGGTTTTAAATTAGACAAATTTAGATTTCGGCGTGAAATAGGTAAACACTGGTTTGGAAACAGAGTAGTGGATGAATGGAACAAGTTACCAAATATCATCATTAACTCGAATACGCTGAATTGCTTCAAACACAGGTTGGATGCTTATATGAGCAATAGGGGTTGGGTGTAAACGGGACTGCCCAGTATGGGCCAATAGGCCCGCTGCAGTTTCCTCCATTCTTATGTTCTTATGTTATGTTCTTATTTGTGGAACAGTAAGATTTATGGAGCATTTAAGATAGCATCGTAGGAACGTTATAATCAGTCGGGTCCACTTAGCGCACGGCCGAGAGAGCATCAGGGCGACCTTGTCCTTTCACTGATATGGATCAAAACACTAGAGGTGGAGTACTGTCCCTCAGCCCGGTGTAGTGGAGGAGGAGGGGGAGTTTAAAGGTGATGAACCACCTTGTAGGCTGACGGGGCGGGCGCCTAGCAACAGCGGGAATGACGTAAGATTCGACACCTCATATGACGGGGTTTTCTTTGACCAGTTGTAATAGAATTTTGTTTGTGTTCCGTAATGAATTAGTTCAGTATAGCACGAATATGGAAAAATAATCTATATGGTTTAGTACATATATGCAAAACACTTTTAGTAACTTATTAATTAAAACTATACAAAATGTTCCAAGTCTCATTAATTCAGTAAAAAAAAAATACATATATATGTAGGTGTGTTCAGTAACGAATTGGTTCAGTATTCTCGGCACTAGCACCACATGTCCGCTAAATAATAATATGTATTGAAGATAGCGACCGTTATTTATGATAAGATTATAAATAAATCACTGACTACCCTGTGATTAATGCCATTTTAGTCCGGGAGTCTCACAAGTGTCGGGCAATTCGTTTAGTGAAACATTACGAGCACCACCACCACCTGCCTTAACACCTGTACAGTATAATTTTTCCAAACACTGCCATTACGAATTCAGGTTGAGGATTCGAGATTCTTCACCTATTTTTAGCTGTTAAATGCAGGTAATTTCTTGGCAGTAATAAAAAAAATGAATACTTGTTTTGTTGTTATTAGAAGGGACTAAACTTTCATAAAAAACGTTTGTGTGGTGACGCAACTTAAAAACGTTTGTGTGGTGATGCAACTTAAAAACGTTTGTGTGGTGAAGCAGCTTTTGACAGACCAGCAGAAAACTCAGTGACCGACCTACAGTAATTTGGTTCTACCCCCCACCACGAGGGACAGTTGCTCCGTGTTGACCTTATCCCACCCTCACCCGTGACCTAGCTCATAGTGTGGGTTTCATGTCGTTAGTTGGGGGAATTGGAAGGGGGTGTGGGTGATGGTTCTCTATAAATACTATTAATTATAGGGTTATAATTAGATAAATTGTATGTCTGGGTAAATTCAGTACTCTCCCAAAAGCATCCCATTTCTCATCTCATGTCTCTGTATGTCTGTCTATGTCTATTAAGGCCAGGATACATATTTCCATGTTTCTTTGTTTTATAGTTTGAGGTTTATGTATCATTTGAGGATTTAATCACCGTCTTCCTTCATCCACGGGTCAGCACTTGTGTTTTCAGACAGTGGATAGATAGATAGATAGATAGATATAAGCGGCATATACAAATTTACAATGAATCCTCGTGTATATAGACATTGCTGCGGATATACATAGATAATACAGTCATTCTGTAATATACCGTATACTGTATTTATGCACTGTAACTATTGATACACTAACTCTTGTTTGTATAAGATTTTATTTTTCGCGACCAGAAGCAGTTGTCCTTAATGTGTGTGTTGCTCTACATAGTTCAGTGTGGAATGAGAAGTTGTGAGTCTACTGAACCTTCATATAGTTCATTTTCTCCTGCTTCCCTCGTTCATCCTTTCTTGCCCAGGTGTTATATGGTGATGATAATGATGATGGTGATGGTGATGGTGATGGTGATGATGATAAATAAATTAAGAGCATTCGACGACCTGAAGATTCGCCCCGTAGTTTATTTCACCTGGAGATTATACACGCTAGCCTAACCTAACCAGCCCCAGGTAGCGTTAGGGTAGTTAATCTTCAGGTGAAATAAACTATGGGGAGGCAAATCTTAAGTTGATTCGAAACTTCTTCCAATAAAAACGAGCTTTGGCGCAGTGACGTCATCTTAGTATTATCTTTTTATATGTTTCTAGTATTTGGGCTTTATGTACCGTACCTGTAGGGTTGTAAGTCGCATACCTAGGTACAATAGAGTCTCATTAGCTTTATTCAATGTGGCAGTCTTCCCAAAAACAGCTACAACAAAACAGGCGCAGTAATTAACAACTCAAAGTCTCTCTCAGTAAGGGCTTTTAGTTTAACAAATTTATTGACAAAGCTTGTAGTACAGTTTGCCTAGTCTGAGTAATTCAGTCAGGTCTTGACACTGAGGGTGGTATCACTTCTCACTGCCACGCAGGACAGAGGTTCATACGCAAAGAAATACATCATTTTCATGAACAGTAAATATATATATATATATATATATATATATATATATATATATATATATATATATATATGTGTGTGTGTGTGTGTGTGTGTGTGTGTGTGTGTGTATTAAGGGCGAGTCGAAACACGGTATAATTGTTTACATTCACTGCATCCCTACCATACTTTCTGGACCATTTACAAGTGAGATGTGGCAACAGTGTGATGTCTGCTCTGTGTATGTTCTCATAGTTGGGTAAAAATGAAGTTGTTTGGGGGTCGGTGTTATCATCAGTATTTTTGTGGTAATTTTACGTGTGTAGTTCCAACGAAACTTGATTAGTTTATGATATTTGAATAGACCTTCTTCGTTATTGATGTTAGTGGAATATTTTTATTCTCAATAATCTGTCGGTACTTTTTTCCCTTTCATTATGTTGTCGGGTCACCTGAAGATTAGTCACCCTTGCTTACTTCACCCGACTCTAACACGAGGGGTATACTAACCTCTCTTCATTGATGCTGTTGTGTGTATAAATCAGCCCTTTTGAGGCAATATCGGGTGTCCATAGTTTACCTTACATGCTCACCCGTGTATGAGTGTAGTATAAAGCACAGGGTATATCAAAAGGAATTAATCTCGTCTCTGTGGTTGGATGATGAGGCACATTGTACAGTATCTTGGTGGATCTGTTCTGGTCCCTTGAGTATTAAGTCAAGCTGGCTAACACGACAGCTTGTTCACCTTCAGCCTTAGGTTCCCCTGGCCATCTACCCAGTCAACTTACACGTTTGGTCTATACCTTAGTGTCAACCTACACACCTGGTCTATACCTTAGTGTCAACCTACACACCTGGTCTATACCTTAGTGTCAACCTACACACCTGGTCTATACCTTAGTATCAACCTACACACCTGGTCTATACCTTAGTGTCAACCTACACACCTGGTCTATACCTTAGTGTCAACCTCCACACCCCATAACACATTTGGGTTACCTTCTTACCAGTTGTGATTTTTCTTTAAGATTTTCACGATGGAATACAACTAGGTGGTCTCCGTGTCGTTATTTACACTTACGGTAGTTACGTTTACAAACTTCTCACACTAAGGGAAAAGACTGAACGTTCACAGGTTTAAGAATTAATAATTTTTATGGTATATGCGAGCCAGTTACACACACTCACTTCGCCAGCTATGAGGCATATATACCCTGTGAGTCTTTAACGTAACCTAACCTGACAGTTATACACAACACACCCACAGTGACACACTTACAACACACCTTACAGAGATACATGACACATCTACACAGCACAGTCAGCTACACGACTTACCTACGAGTTATAACACACCACACCTGACCAAGTGATATATTTCTCAAGGTTGTTACTCAACTCGTCCCTCCATTATGCGGTTCAGTTCTGGTGCCCCTATTATAGAATGGATATCAATTCACTAGAGTCGGTGCAGCGAAGAATGACAAAAATGATTCCGGGACTTAGAAACCTTCCATATCAGGATAGGTTAAAGAAACTAAACTTGCATTCCCTAGAAAGACGAAGAGTGCGGGGAGATATGATAGAAGTATTCAAGTGGGTGAAAGAATCAATAAAGGCGATATAGATAAAGTTCTTATAATATCCGAGCAGGATAGGACTCGTAACAACGGATTCAAGTTGGATAAGTTTAGGTTTAGGAGGGAGATAGGAAGGAACTGGTTTACAAATAGGGTGGTGGACGAGTGGAACAAGCTTAGCAACTTTGTAGTAAGTGCTGGAACGCTGGAAAGTTTCAAAAGGAGGCTAGATAGATTCATGGATGATAGAGAGTGGTAGTAACTCTCGACAGGAGCTGCCATGCACAGGCCAACCGGCCTATTGCAGACTCTTTATTTTCTTATGTTCTTATGTTCTCAGCCCAGCCCATTTAGTCTTAAGTTGACTAAGGTCAAGGTGTATGGCCGAGGTCTACTGCCTCTGGCCTGCGTCGTCACTGAGAACACGTTTCCTCCCAATCACCTGGATTATGCAGTTCAGTTCTGGTCACCGTATTACAGAATGGATATAGAATCCTTGGAAAGAATACAGAGGAGAATGACAAGACTAATCCCGGGCATTAGGAACCTTGAGTACAGTGACAGGTTAAAGCATCATAATTTGCACTCCTTCGAGAGACGTAGAGTGAGGGACGACCTGATAGAGGTGTATAAATGGAAGTCAGGGCAAAACAAAGGGGACATTACATAGGTACTCAAACTATCCGACCAGAAGCGAACTCGTAACAACGGTTTTAAGTTAGACAAATTTAGGTTTCGGCGTGAAATAGGTAAACACTGGTTTGGAAACAGAGTAGTGGATGAATGGAACAAGTTACCAAATATCATCATTAACTCGAATACGCTGGATAGCTTCAAACATAGGTTGGATGCTTATATGAGCAATAGGGATTGGGTATAAACGGGACTGCCCAGTATGGGTCAATAGGCCCGCTGCAGTTTCCTCCATTCTTATGTTCTGAAGTTGTTGTTGTTGTTGTTTACACGAGAGAGTCCTTTCCCTTATTTGTGAGGGAAGGAAAACTTAAATACATAGTTTAGTTTTTAGTTAAAATAGTTCGTGTCTCGTAAGTCTCACACCAAAGGGGAAATACGTTGCTTCAAAACACAGGTTGATTCTGGATGAAACTGAACACGTTGCCTTAACTTTCATTAGCACGTCAGGCATTATCTTGTTTTGCATTGGTTCTTGGGTTATATTTGTATTTATTCATTTCCACCACTTGTCATCTTACTACCCGATCTCTGTTTTGTTACGTATTATGTTATTTTACGACTTATATTGTCAGTGTTAGTACAGTAGTAAACCGGGGTACCGGGGGAAAACTGGTGATGTTTGGTTCATACTGGATAACACCTTTCTCACATCCGACCCGGGGATCGAACCCTTGGTAAGAGGCAACGACAGTGTGTACTGTACACTCCCAGAGGGCGTATGATATACTCTGGAGGAGGGTGTTGGTGACAAATATATACTCGGGTTACTTGTGTATGCCTGTGTGGGCTGGCACAGTATTGGCGGTATAATTAGTTAACACTGTTGACCGTTCACCAGCAGTTGGGACAGCGACGAGGACAATCTGCTCAACCTGTATTGATTGTCCTGTTAACTCGGGGTTGTGATAGCTGTTATTATTATTGTTATTGTTATTATTATTATTATTATTATTATTATTATTATTATTATTATTATTATTTATTATTGTTGTTGTTGCCATTGTATTTTTAGTAGTAGTATTATTATTAATTTTATTATTATTATTATTATTATTTTGCTTATAAATTTTATCATTATTATTATCATCACCATTATTAATTACTGTCTTGTAATTAGTGAATTTAACTAATTACTTAATTATCCTTCCTTAATCCATCAATTATACATTAATTATTACAGTTCGTTAAGTTAGGTTGTTACAGAGTGTTATATCCAGGTTATTAATCCATTACAAAACACTGTAACAATTTGGCTTATTTGGGATAGTTTACGTAATATATAGGTAGCATCACCTTACCTAAAACTGAGTTAGATTCGTTTATTTTAGGATTACATGAACTTATAGTCGATTTAATTAATTTGTGTTATATTCAGTACATTAAGTTACAGTGTATAATGTTGAGCTGCTAAGAAAACATAAAGTTCTTATTCTTATCCTAGCAAGTATGCCAGTAGCTTAGTGGGTCAGCTGTTGCCAGGTGGAGTGTGGGAGTGGTCACCCGACTACTGTGTGGCGGAGAAAGTGTTTATTTATTTGCCATAATATAATAAACAAAACCCAGCATATTGGTGTTGTAGACCTGGTGTATAAGTAATGAAGGACTTGGTGTATAATTGTATATCAAGTGAGCGTTAGGATCCAGGTGTAACACTGACTCCGCCTGCCACTCTCCCGACAGATTCTACTGCCGTATCATTTGCCAGTGAATTATTAGTTACAATCCCGAAAGTGGTAACACGTAAAGATAGTTGTTGTGTGATTGATGGTGGTTGTTGTTTAATTGTTGGTGGTTGTTGTGTAATTGATGGTAGTTGTGTCATTAATGGTGGTAGTTTGCAGGTAGGTGTACGTGTCAGGAGGCTGGCAAGTGGATGAATGTCTTCGCCAATAGAGAACACTACATACACTTCGACACAGACAAGGGACTTCATGAATCGGGTTCTGGGCGCGAACTAGGCAACGGAAACCAATATCCCGGCTTCCGTTTACTCACCTCAACTAACTTCGTTATCTGACCTAACTAATGGATGTGCTTTTTTCACACTTATAACCATTTAGTTTAAACTTTGTATATGACCCTCCCACCCCACCCCGTACTGTGTGTAAAGGAATGTTTGTTTACCTGTTACTTGCCTCCTCTTTGTTTACCTGTTACTTGCCTCATCTTTGTTTACCTGTTACTTGCCTCCTCTTTGTCGTGCAGAAAATATCCACCAAAGGGGAGTGAAATTTCTTAGGCTTCTGTTTTAAGCTTCCTTGAATTGCCTTATGATAATGTCCACCTGTTAATAGATTTTAGGCACCAGTGGGGGAAGAGGCGTTACGTATTACATGGTCACGGCAGTTGTCACCTATGTTTGGGTTCTGATCACGGTGTAGTACTGGCGCCCCCCCCCCTTCCCCCTCACGGTGCAGTACTGGCGTCCCCCCCTCCCCCTCACGGTGCAGTACTGGCGTCCCCCCCTCCCCCTCACGGTGCAGTACTGGCGTCCCCCCTCCCCTTCACGGTGCAGTACTGGCGTCCCCCCCTCCCCTTCACGGTGCAGTACTGGCGTCCCCCCCTCTACCTCACGGTGCAGTACTGGCGTCCCCCCCCCTCCCCTTCACGGTGCAGTACTGGCGTCCCCCCCTCCCCCTCCCCCTCACGGTGCAGTACTGGCGTCCCCCCCTCCCCCTCACGGTGACGCCAGTGAGTCCGTGAACATATTACCGCTTTAATGTTAATATATGACAAAGTTAAGTTTGTGTGTGTGTGGGGGGGGGGGATAAGTGCCATGTATCTGACAAGTTGCTATCATTATTCAGACAAAACCCTACATGATATCTGCACCATTTGAGAGTAACATTATCCGTAGGCCTACTTTACAACTAAACCTTTATTTGTATCATAGCTTAAGGTAGCCCTAAACTAACCTAACCTAACCTCTATGAAACTGTCGCTAACGTAGGAATTGCTGTTATTTATACACATATATGTTCGATGAGAATCACAGGTGTCGTAGTTTGTGGTGCCATTCACTGTAATATCAGTACCGCACAAACTTGGACTGTGTTTATTGTAAGTTATACTGACACTGATGTTAACTTGTGGTTGTTCACTGTGTTGCTGGGGTGGACGGGCTGGTTGGTGTACAACTGTATATTGTATGTGAATAAGTTTTATGTGTCTGCTGTGTGCGTATGTGCTTGACTATGTAATAATAATAATAAAAAAACGGTTTATTAATAGAGTTGCAGCCGGTGGCTGAAAATATACAAACTTACATGTGTGCGTGTGTATTCGTGTGTGTGTGTGTGTGTGGTTGTATGTACAGTATGTTTATTGTGTGTGACCGTGTGTGCACGTAGATGTACTGTACTTGCGTTTGGTTTTTTGTGCATTATAAATTTGTTACTGTATGAACGTACATATATTTGTGGAGTCTTGTGTGTATGTGCGTGGACGTACACTCATGATCGTGCGGTAGCGGCAGATGTGGGGAGAGAACAAAAAAATATATATTGGTCCAGAGTGAAAATTATAATACAGACTCAGGAAACACATGACTGACAGACAGACTCGATAAATCTACCAGGATATGAAGTTTGGCAGTGGCAGGAAGCATTGATATTATTGTTATTACGTGTTATCCTCAGCATTAGATAGTTTCCGTGTCTTGAGGCTGCGGCTAGTATTTAGTTTGTTGGTAATTGCTTGTATCCACCCCGCAACCCCCATCACTTCTCCCTCATTAACTCCCCCCGCATGTTAAGTAAATTATTAATTTTATTTATAGTATACTTGCAATTTTAAGTAAAAAATACATGTACAGATAAATTTATTGATTATTAACTCGTATTTCTGACGCTGATGTATAAAGTGACGTCATAGATCACGCGAGGGGTTATATTGGACAGATCTCTGCCAAGTTGCCCAATGATACGATCTCTTGTGGAAAAAAAATATACATACGAGTATTCTAATATATTACTGTACTTGTAATCCATGGGGTATCATTAACTCGTATCAGAACACAGGGTGAGACGGGTTATATACTGTACATTAGATTGCAGGAATAAGCTGCAACGGTTAGAGGTCGACTACACACACTAGACTTCATTTTATTCAATATTATATACAATTTGGTAAATATTAAATGTACAAAGAAAATATAAAGCGTTGAATCTCACGGACATCAACAGTATTCTAAAATGCGTGTATATAATTATGATAGATTTATATTTTTTTCTCCTTATAATCAAATCGTCATCCAAGTTTCATCATACCGGTACACAGCGTATAGGCCTACAAACTCTAGTACAGTATACGGTGCAGTGAGCCAGCACTCTTGATGGTAACATAAGAAACCCGTCAAAACCTTATTTCATTTAGAGCAGTTTGAACAGATATTTACCAAATGTTGTTGACAATATACATACAAAGGTAAAGTGCTTATTTCAGTGACCTGGAGAGTATAAGGAGTTACGTGAAGGCATTCCGGGGAGTTCAGCGTCTAGCCTAGGAATGATATACTTTATTTATTTGATTTGTAATTTTCTTCCCAATAGTTTATTAGCATTTTGTCTGCAGGAGTAAATTAAATCAGGATAGACATAATATTTAGAGTAGACAAAATAAGGAGTATATATAATGGTGAGTTGACATAATGGGAAGTAGACATAATGGTGAGTTGACATAATGGGAAGTAGACATAATGGGGAGTTGACTTAATTAGGAGTAGGGTAAATTTTTCTTGTAGCAAGTTAAAAATATATTTTTCTAGTGTATTTGTGTGTGCTGAGACCGAATATGACCTTCCTTTTAACCACCTGAATAATATGAGGTAAAAAGCTTCACCGCTAATGCTATTTGAACGCATGATGTGTTTTAGGCGAGTGCTAAGAATAAGGTACACTGACAGTAAAACAAATGAAGAAATACTAAGATTAGCAAAAAAAATAAAAAATAAATTAATACTTGAAATGTACAGAAAACGAAAGATTAGATACTTTGGTGATATAATTAAGGATGGAGGAATAATGAAAGAAATATTAATGGACAAAGTTGAGGGTAGGAGGGCCAGGGGAAGGCAGAGACTGGGATGGATGATTGAAACTAAAAACTGGGTCCCAAGAGAGATACAAAACTTTAGAGGATTGGTGAAAACAGCCCGAGAACGTTTAGAGTGAAGGACTGTGGTCGGCAACCCTCAGCTACAGTATGTGGACGGTACTCTGGTTGATCTTACTTCGCGTAGTCCCAGAATATCCCACTGTAGTCTCTTCATTTCCCTACAAACTTTTGCATATTTACTAACCTCATAATAATGTCATCACATTGCATGTTTCAATCTTTATTTTGTGTTTGTTCATTTTTAAACTTTCCTTCGTGTTTAATGTTTAAGGCTTTGTTTTGCTCGGACAGTACCTGCTAGCTCTCGATGGAACACTGCCCGAGAGCACTGGAGGCAATGTGGTTGGACCTTTTGGTGACAAGAATCCAGCAGGGACGCCCGAGAATGGTTTATTTTGTCTTTCCATGGTTTTTCAAAAGCAAGAGATGAAGTACATGCTACTGAAACGTGTCTAACGAAGACACCGTTCCACGTCCCTCGTAAACAGCGTGAAAGAATTAAGTTTAAGTACAAAAAGAAAATTATAAATGGCTGCCGTCGAATTTGACTTTTCTGTGAAGATGCAATCACTATTTCCTTCGCTTGGCTGAGACCTGTGTGTCATCTCGCCCTTATGATCTCTTATTACCGTCTCTCTGATCTCTATAATATCTTCACATAAAAAAATAAAACATTTCCTTTCAAAGACAAGTGTATCTCTCCACATCTTCCATTTTTTTTTATGAACCAGTTCAAAGAAACACGATCAAAGAAAATTGGTATAAATAAATAATATCAGACGCTGCTACAAAAAAAAATCGTCAAGGAGGCGAATCTAACCAGAGGCTGCCGAAAATACCTTTGATCCTACTGCACTAACATCCAGCAACCTCGACGAAAAAATGGCAGTTTGTAAGGGATTTCCTTCAAGAATCAACTCTATAAATGTAGAGTGAATGGCTCACATTGTTATGGTAGATATATCGGTTCTTATTAGTTTGAGATACTTAAAACCGTAAAAAAAAAATTACGAAACGCTAAGGTAAATACTGTACGGACAAAATGGGTTCGCCTGGAGAGTAACACCGCAGATTATTTCATTTCAACATTAACCACTTTATACTAACCTTATCTAATTTAACCTCCCCCCCCCCCTGTAACATAAGGGTGTTTAATCAGGTGATCAAAAAATAAATTAGGACTATATACCGGATACATATATACAGTGACAAAACATCTTATTTATTGGATCGCGACAGTTTCGGAGCAACCAATCGATATCATCAGGCAGTCTACAAAACAAAGCAATATATGGTTTAAAAACCCAGTGCAAGACATCAGTATACGTAAGATTAAATAAACCTAACGTTGAGACTAAACTGTGCGACATCAGTAAACCCAGACCCGCGATCATACATCCATACATGAGAAGAATTTTGTGAAAATAAACTATAAAGATTTACTAAAAAACTAGACGGTTTAAGGAAGTCTTGTTGGTTACTAAGGAGGGGACGGCGTTTATAGTGTGGTCATACAACTAACTAAATACCTAACTAGCTAACATAACAATCCTGACGTATTTCAGTGTGGGTTAAGCTGTAACTCAATCATAACCTAGCCTCATCTGTTCCCGAATTCACTCAAGCTCTTTGGGTTAATATTCCTGTTACCTGAAGACTGTACGGATCACCTGATGGTGATCCGTACAGTCTTCTGTACTCTGATTGATTAACAAAGAGGGGCCATTATATAGATGTACGCAAGTTACAATTGAATAACTTTACGTATTCCCCAGTGGCGTACCTGGAGGGGGGATCATCCTCTATCAAGTCCAAGAAAAGATTTATTTGGCAAATTTAATGTGAGAGTGAAAGGTTTACTGCATATGATGACCCAACATATTAACCCTGCGAAGCTGGGTGATATGAAAATCGCTCGGTAGGTTCGCCCTTACCGCACTGGGTGGTGAGCGTGACCGTCTGTCAGTCTGTCTGTCGTCTGTCTGGCCTGCATCATCAAATATGAGATGAAAAGCCAATTTGAGAGTATTGTTACAGTGATTGAGATTGCATTGACCTTGCCCTTTTCTTCTGCTCATGATGAGAGAACTTTCTGCAGTTTGAAGAGTCAAGACCTTACGGAGTACAATGACTGTAAAACGGCTGTCACACTTGGCCTGTACAGCATCTCGGTTATTCTCGAAATTGTAGAAAACCTTTCTGAAGACTCCCGAACAACCTTTAAATTACATATCTACTAGCCTCTTTACTTTGCGAGGAAATATGTCTATGACTAAAGAAACAAACTTGTAGTCATCTGTTAAGGCACGATAAATATACAACTTTGTAAGGCCGTTGTTGATCTTGTGTAATTCTTTACGTGGTGAAATAAATTAATGATTAAGAAAAGCTAATTACCACATTAAGGGTGAGGGCCACACAGTGAGCCTAACTTGGTGCAGGGCGGATGGCTCTTGCCTCATCTCTCTGACTTTATTTTCATCTAGATAACGTGAGCTGACATTTGTTCTTTCTTGACTGTCTAACTCGCTCGGAATATATTAACATCACCAATAACAATAATAAGTTGAATTATATCAAACGATGTCTGTCTCCCATAACCAAATCTCGACAAGGTAAATTAGAATGTAGAACTAGTAGAATAAATTAAACTGGAGGGAAAGGACCTTGAAATATTCCGATGGTTTACAACTGAGGGAGAGGAGTTTGTCATTTCACAGGTCATGTGGCGGGGTTGACGCTGCAGTCTGTTGATCACGTACACCAGTCAAGTATTTTTTAAGGAAGAAAAGATGCAAGAATATTAATTGTCCAGGTTTTAATAAGTTTTGTGTAGGTTTGATACTTCCAGATTTTTTTTAATTATTTATTATAGATTTCTATCACCACCGATACTAAAAGGAGTTCCTGTTAAATTTTAAGATTAAATTTGAAGCCATGACCAAGCATATGGATACAGTCTACTTCATAATATGGTTAACTTATTAACACTACTGTGTATCTTGAAGTCATGTACCCAGAAGAAAAATTAATTCTCAAGTATTTTAATGCTCCTACCAGTCCTATCTTCTGCTTTGTCAAATATGTTCAGCTCCTACTGCTTGCTGTTCTTCGCCACTGCCACTGTTTTCAGCCTTTTGGGGTAATTTATTGTTACTGTATATATTCTCTTTAAGTGTGGTCTGTCACCTTTCTTTTAACATCTAATAGTTATTGTTTATAAACAGAGACCAGTCTTGTGTTATCATTAGCAAGAATTTTCAACTGTATCAATAATTTTCTATGTTGCATGGCAATATTTATATTAAGAAGGGAAACTTATAATTGAATAAATAATAAAAATCCTTTACTCAATTATAATTTATTGGATAAATAAATGTATTCGTGTATTTTTAGTAGTAAAATTACACTGGTACTGTTTATTGGAACAGATTTCATTCAAATTTTCATTTATCTTTTCCTTTTATTTATGAAAACCAACATAATTAAAACCGAAAAAAAACAATTGTTTTTTTTTAAACAAAGGTTTTTCCTTTTGTTAAAAAATATATTTTTTTCTAACCGTGGGATATACAGTACTATACAGTGAGGGAAATCAATAAATGTAAAGACGCCGTAGTTAGCGGGCTGACCACCTCGTTACTATCTGACTATGTGGTGTTGGAAATGTGTTATGTAGTTTTAGTTGTTGTTGTTTTGTTTTTGTGTTTTGACTGGCTGCTCACATTATGGTTGTGACACATACCCTGTTCCATATTCAGTGGTTTTGAGAACAGTTGTGTAAAAGTAAAAGTAAAAATATATTCTGACGACCTGACTCCTGGATTCTGGTCCAGAAAGGTTGTCTATGGTCCGGTCGTGAATATTTGGGGGTGGAGTGTTCCTTTATGCACCTCCCACTTCCCCCTCCCCCCATCCTCTTCCCCCGTCCCCCTCCCTCGCTACCCCCCACCCCCTCAAGTGAGCCTGGTGTGTCGTCACACCGGCAGTTTTTCTTCTGAGTCTGATGAAAAGAGGAGCGAGAAAAGAGAGGAATTATGAACAAGGAAGAACAAAAAAGAAATATAAAGGAGGAAAGAGAAGAGATGAAATGTGAACGAGAAATAGAGAAGAGAGATAAAGCCTCGTGGGTAAGTTAAAAGGTGACAGGAAGGAAAGCTTTATAGATCAGGAAGGGAAGATTTGAGTGATAACAGGTAGACAAGCAGACACACAAACATGCAGATAGACGGACTGAAAGAGAGAGAGAGTAGTGGTGGTGGTAGATGTTAATGCATATCCTTAACTCCTGATCTCGTGTGTAGGAGAACACTTTCCACACTAAGCTGGCCCGTAAGCCCCGCCCTTCGTCTATAGCTACAAATAGCCGATTGGTTCCCCTGAGCGTTTTACCTTCCCCCGGACTGCCCGTATATAAGTGCGTATTTATATCGACCTTTTATAGTAAATATTTAAAATTGTCTAACATCCTCACTGAAGTGCTAATGCCTTGTAATGATTTGCATTTTGATAGCCTGTCAGTGGTCTTTAGCTACTCTGGTTATCCTGGTTATCCTGTCTGTCAGTGGTCTTTAGCTACTCTGGTTATCCTGTCTGTCAGTGGTCTTTAGCTACTCTGGTTATCCTGGTTATCCTGTCTGTCAGTGGTCTTTAGCTACTCTGGTTATCCTGTCTGTCAATGGTCTTTAGCTACTCTGGTTATCCTGTCTGTCAGTGGTCTTTAGCTACTCTGGTTATCCTGTCTGTCAGTGGTCTTTAGCTACTCTGGTTATCCTGTCTGTCAATGGTCTTTAGCTACTCTGGTTATCCTGTCTGTCAGTGGTCTTTAGCTACTCTGGTTATCCTGGTTATCCTGTCTGTCAGTGGTCTTTAGCTACTCTGGTTATCCTGTCTGTCAGTGGTCTTTAGCTACTCTGGTTATCCTGGTTATCCTGTCTGTCAGTGGTCTTTAGCTACTCTGGTTATCCTGTCTGTCAGTGGTCTTTAGCTACTCTGGTTATCCTGTCTGTCAGTGGTCTTTAGCTACTCTGGTTATCCTGTCTGTCAGTGGTCTTTAGCTACTCTGGTTATCCTGTCTGTCAGTGGTCTTTAGCTACTCTGGTTATCCTGTCTGTCAGTGGTCTTTAGCAACTCTGTCTGTCACTACATTTTATCCCTTTGTTTTCATTCGCCGACGAACCCACCCATCTCATAACCCCCGCCGGCCCTTGTCGCTCGTATCTTCATAAGACCATATCATTAAATTTATTTGTATCTCCGTTTCGAAATGTTGGGTGGTAAAATAAATCTCCAGATACCGTGTGTGTGTGTGTGTGATAATAATAATAATAATAATAATAATAATAAACGGTTTATTAATAGAGTTGCAGCCGGTGGCTGAAAATATACAAACTTACATGTGATTTAGACATAATGATATGCGTTCAATACATTTACAGGTCTGTACAGTACATAAATCAGTTGTTTATTATTTTAACAATCGATGGGATGGTGCTATTCTTATATCTTATCAGTGCGGGCTCTTATGGGCTGAATTTTGTTGTAGTGGCGAGGTGGGTGGGGGACTGCCGGTGGCAGGAGGTGGCGTTGACGAAGATGGTGCAGTAGTCCACTGCTAAACCTTGCTAGTGCTTGGTGGTGGAGGTCACTGAGGGATGGCATTTCCAGGGTGGAGAGCGTTGTTGTAGCCGGAGTAGTCTGCGCCGAACATGATTCTGCAGGCCCTTTTCTGTACCTTCTCTAGCTGACGTTGTTGGGTAGAGTTGAGAGAAGACGACCAGGCTGGTGACGCATACGTTAATTTGGGGAGAATAAAGGCGTTGTATATAGTCCTCAGCTCTGGCGTGGATGCCCCAAGTGACCTGAGTCGTCGTAGCATGTAGAGTCGGTACGAGGCTGCTTTGATTGTGTTGTTTACATGGGCCTCCCAGTTCAGTTTGTGGTCTATGGTAACACCCAGGAGTTTGGAAGACTGCAGTAACTGGAGAGGATGGGCACCCACTGTGACTGCTGGAGCTTGCACTGGAGTGGTGGCGATGTTGATGTGCATGACTACGGTTTTGGTGTGGTTGATGGTGACCTTGTTCTCCGTAGTCCATGCCTGTAGCCTGTCCAAGGTGCCTTGTAGCGATGAGTAGTCCGGTGGTGTTGTCCACTGTAACCCCCACAGTGCAGTCATCCACGTACTTCCACCTGTGAGAAGTGTCCGACAGAGCATCGTGTGTAATAATAATAATAATAATAATTAACGGTTTATTGAAAAAATTCTGCAGCCCGAAGGCTGAAAATATACATTGGACATAAATGACTTATTACATACATTGGTGGTTTAACAAAAGCCTTCATTAGAGAAAGGCAAAGGAACATACAGTGAACATACAGATTAATGTAGGTGTTGAACAGCAAACTCGTAGTGTAGTAACTCCCTCCCAGATGGTGTTAGGAGGAACTCACGTGGTGTAGTAATTACCTCACAGATGGTGTTATGAGGGGCCTCACGTGGTGTAGTAACTCCCTCGCAGATGGTGTTATGAGGGGCATCACGTGGTGTAGTAATTCCCTCACATATGGTGTTATGAGGGACATGTGGTGTAGTAATTTCCTCACAGATGGTGTTATGAGGGACCTCACGTGGTGTAGTAATTACCTCACAGATGGTGTTATGAGGGACCTCACGTGGTGTAGTAATTACCTCGCAGATGGTGTTATGAGGGGCCTCACGTGGTGTAGTAACTCCCTCACAGATGGTGTTATGAGGGGCATCACGTGGTGTAGTAACTCCCTCACAGATGGTGTTATGAGGGGCATCACGTGGTGTAGTGTGTGTGTGTGTGTTTTCCTCAGCCTCTCCATATATTAAAGGCGGCCATGTACCATTCAGGAATTACGGTCTTCCTGAGTGGCAAAAAGTCCACGTTCAACTTTGTGACTGGAGAATTTGCGGCCGTTCGTGGTGGTCATATTTATATCCAGCGATCACTCTTGGTCGAGTCTTACTGGACCTTTACCCGGTGTGGGCGGGCCAGGTTCTTTTATCTCACTGACCTGCCTTCTACTCTAACATTTTGAAGCCCCTTCTTTACTTTTCTCCTCCCCCGTCTCTTCCTTCTATTTTTCCTCCTCTCCCATTAGTCTCTCTCCCTTACTTGCCTTCCCTCCTCCATTTACCTCTTCCCTCGTCTACAGTATCCTCCTTTTTCCTTTCTCCTATCCTACCTATATCTCCGCTTCATGCACCTAATATTTCACCTCCTTTTTCTGGCCCTTCTACTCCTTTGCTTCTTCTTCAACTTCCTTCTTTATTCACCTCCTCCCTCCCCTAGCCACCTTCACCCCTCATCTCCCCGTTCTCCCGCCACATACGCATCTCCACCCCCTCCCCTCTTCCCCATTGCTCGGGTTATTTCAGGCCTGAATGGGATCCCCGCCGCTGGGGCCAATCATGGGCTATTCACTTTGGTCAATTTATATACCTCATTAAGGAACACCCAACCACTTAATCACTAGTCCAATTTCCCCCCTGGGACAGCTACACTATACCCCCGCCCTGTCTACCAAGGCAGTAACTTGCTAAACCACAGAAGAATATAAGACTTCATATCTCTTCTTACTGTAACTTATAGCACGACCTTGTAGACGCCAAAGTGCGAGTTGTTCTCCGTGTGGGCGTCTACCTGTGGGTTTTCTTATTTACCACAAAAAGAGAGAGAAACGCATAATTTTATAAAATTATATAATTATTAATTGAAAGTCTCTTTGATATGTAATATTCAGCTGTAATTTATATTAGGCTTAATTATTGTCAAAACTACAACAGTTTACTGTACAGTATATACTTTATCAGGGGCTTGTTTATGACTAAAATGATGATATTAGTAAGTTAATCCTGCAACGTTGGTCAAGTTCTTATGATAATTTTAGGGGTTAACTACAGTAGGTTGAAGGTGGACAGATTTAGTTAAGTTGATGCTATAACTAATGCATTTTGTCGAGCCATCTCCCTAACATTCAGGTTCTGCCTCTGGTTCTATTTTTTTTCCTTATACGTTACCTGTAGTTACACGAAGTAAGTATATTATTTTTCGAGATACTTCAAGTAGTTGTTTTATTTTGTCCATTATATAATATTTCATGTTATTTATTTCTACCAATTCTAAAGTCCTTTTCACTAGTCTTACTTCCTGAAAAATTTTATTCAATCTCCATCACTATTGTATTACCATGTATTCTTCAACATCAGGCGTGGTGTAAATAGATAGAAAGATACAGTAAATAGAAGCAGTGAACGAGATGCCAGTTAATTTGGTCATTGATGGAAGATACTTATACGGCAAGTCATAATCCTCTCATCTTAGCCTCGACGTCTGTAAATGAGGCAGAAAGTCAGATCAGCAACCTGGGACTTGGTCACAACTTTTATGATGCCATATGGCAGAGAAGCCATGATGGAACATCTACTACGAAACAACCTTATAAATGACTGCCAACACTATTTTATGCCAGGAGCCTCCTACTTATCACAATTACTCAAGGTACTGGATGTTAGAACCTAAATTCTGCAACAGGGTTGGGGGAGCGGGGGCAATAGTGACAGAATATGCCTAGATTTTGCCAAGGTTATCGACAGCATACTCCATGGAAGGCTGAAAATTAAACTGGAAGGGTAAGGGATTCAGGAAAGTGTCCTCGCGTGGATCAGAAACTTTTTGCTAGATCACAAGCAGTGAGGTGGTGATTAATGGTACGAAATCGTCATGTGTATCCGTGACAAGCAAAACACCACAAGACGATGTATTGGGGCTCATTGCTGTTTGTTTGTTTCATAAATGACATGCAGGAAGCTATACACACCCCCCTTACAAATGTTTGCGGACGATGCTACGTTATACAAAAAAGTTCGGAACAAAACACTGTGAAGAGCTGCAGAAAGGTCTCTGTGAGCTTCAAATGGTCGAAGAAATGGCTGCTAAGATTCCATGTCACGAAGTGTAAGAGGATGCACCTGGGTCATACCAACAGTAAGGAGGCTTATTAATTATATGTCCCAACGGGACGAAGAAACTGCATTCATAGAGAATGAATGCGAAAGGGATCTCAGGCCATTGTGAGAAGAAGGTGAATCATGCAACTAGATTAGTAGGTCTTATAAGGTCGTTGTTCAGATATCTAGACAGTCTGTCCCTTGTAACGATCTTCAAGAGTGAGGTGTTTCCCCACCTGGAGTACTGTTACCTTGTCTGGTCCCCAAGATATGCTAGAGACTGTCAGTTGATTGAAAATGTCCGAAGGAAAGCCATAAGACTGGTGACTACACTCCAGCACCTCAGTTATCCAGAGGATTAGAGCGCCTGCATCTCCCTAGCAGCCTAGCTTATACTACAGACGGGCAAGGGGTGACCTAATTGGGATGTTAAGCATCTCAAAGAGCACTACTCAGCCGAGTTTCCATACCTGGAGCTGGCAGACGCCCGCCCCACAAGGGGACACAACTTAAGGTTGAAAACGCTACTAGTCCAGAAAACTGCGAGGACAAACTTTTTCGGAGTGAGAGTTGTGAACTCTTGAAACAACCTGCCAAGAGGGTGTTGTAATGGCACCATGTGACTTCTTTGAAGACCAGACTTGACCAACACTGGAGAAGGTTCATATACATTGAGGAGCCAGTGCAAGACCAGTACTTGCCAATAGTGCCTAAGAGAGACGTGACCGACCGCCCAAGCGGCAAACAAGCCGATCAATGGTGAAGAGGATAAAAGTAAATGTGAAACTTTATGCTTCCGGTATCTTCTGAGGCAGTAGTACCTCCTGTTTGATAGCTGCCTACTACATACACGTGAAAACAGTAACTATGATTAACCTGTGACTATTTACACTTGAGTTTAAGACAGCAAACATAAGGTAAATTCAGAAAGAGCGGTTACACAAATAGTTAACATGAAGCATAATAACATATGAAAGTAAACCAGTTCACAGTAGAGGTTATACAAACAACAAATATGAAAAGCACAGGAGTCACTTCACGAACATTCACAAGCGCACAAAGAAAAATATTAACCACTTGTTACTTACGAAAGTGAGAGGTTAGACCAGGGCTAGAATAATGGCTGAAATTACATTACTTGATACAGTACAGTATATGAAAAAAACAAATACGACTAGGTAGTAGGCAGCTACCAAACAGGGAGGTACTACCGCCTGGGAAGATATTGGAAGCATAATGTGTTGTCTAATGGTAGACCCTGCTGCCATATGTGACCAAGTCCCAGGTTGATGATCTGACTTTCTGCCTCATTTACACACAATTGCAGGGTCTCAATTGTTTCTCTATAATTTATAACTCAACATACGTACTTATATTGTTTCTCACTTGATTTTTTTCATTTTTTTTATTTCTTTATGGTTCTTTATTATTATTATTATTATTATTATTATTATTATTATTAGTGTTGTTATTATTATTATTTTATTGTTTTATTTTCAATTTTGTATTATTTATTAAACATTTTATTTACTATGAATTATTATTATTATTATTATTATTATTGTTATTATTATTATTATTGTTATTATTATTATTATTGTTATTATTATTATTATTGTTATTATTATTATTATTATTGTTATTATTATTATTATTATTATTATTATTGTTATTATTATTATTATTATTATTATTGTTATTATTATTATTATTATTATTATTATTATTATTATTATTATTATTATTATTATTGTTATTATTATTATTATTATTATTATTGTTATTATTATTATTATTATTATTATTATTATTATTGTTATTATTATTATTATTATTATTATTATTATTATTATTATTATTGTTATTATTATTATTATTGTTATTATTATTATTATTGTTATTATTATTATTATTGTTATTATTATTATTATTGTTATTATTATTATTATTGTTATTATTATTATTATTATTATTGTTATTATTATTATTATTATTATTATTATTGTTATTATTATTATTATTATTATTATTATTATTATTATTATTATTATTATTATTATTGTTATTATTATTATTATTATTATTATTATTATTATTATTATTATTATTATTATTATTATTGTTATTGTTATTATTATTATTATTATTATTATTATTATTATTATTATTATTGTTATTATTATTATTATTATTATTATTGTTATTGTTATTATTATTATTATTATTATTATTATTATTGTTATTATTATTATTATTATTATTATTGTTATTGTTATTATTATTATTATTATTATTATTATTATTATTATTGTTATTATTATTATTATTATTATTATTATTATTATTATTATTATTATTATTATTATTATTGTTATTATTATTATTATTATTATTATTATTATTATTATTATTATTATTATTATTATTATTATTGTTATTATTATTATTATTATTATTATTATCATCGTTGTTGTTGTTGTTGTTACTACATTTTCTCCCCCCAGGCCCCGGTGTGGGTCAGGGTGACCTGTGCCCGGGTGGGCTAATCCTTGTAAAAAAGAAAAGAAAAAAAAAGAGAACAGTAAATAAGGTCATGTAGTGCGAAGAGTAAATCAAATTACTGCAATATGTAAACACAGGAGGTGGTAAGGTGAGTTTCCTGGTGTGTTACTTTTACTTTTGTCCTTTTCTTTTATTCTCTTCACCACTGATCGGCTTGTTAGCCGCTTGGGCGATCGGTCACGTCTCTGTCACACACTGTTGGCAAATACTGGGCATGCACCGGCTCCTGAATGTACCTGAACCCGCTTCACTGTTGGTCAAGTCTGGTCTTGAAAGAGCTCACACTCAGTGCCGTCACAACACTCTCTGGTAGATTGTTCCAAGAGTTTACAACCCTCACTCCGAAAAAGTTTGCCCTCACAGTTTTCTGGCCTTGCGGCTTCTTCAATCTTGAGCTGTGACCCCTTGTGGGGCGAGCGTCCGCCAACTCCAAGTAAGGACACTCAACTGAGTAGTGCCCCCTGAGATGCTTATACACCTCAACTAGGTCCCCCCTTGCCCGTCTGTAGTATAAGCTAGGCAAGTTCAGGCGCTCCAATCTCTCAGGGTAGCTGAGGTGCCGAAGTGCAGGCACCAGTCTGGTGGCCCTCCTTTGAACATTTTCAACCAACTGACAGTCCCTAGCATATCTCGGGGACCAGATGGGGTGACAGTACTCCAGATAGGGAAGCACTTCACTCCTGAAGATCGTCACGAGGGACGGACCGTCTAGATATCTGAACGACCTTCTTATAAGACCCAATAATTTATTTGCCTGATTTACCTTCTTCTCGCAATGGCTCGAGAACTTCAGCTCATTGTCAACATACACACCTAGGTCCTTCTCACACAGTCTCAACTAGTGCAGTGTCTTCATCCCGTTGGGACATATGATACGCCTCCTTACCGTTGGTACGCCCCAGGTGCATCCTCTTAAACTTAGTGACATTGAATCTCAGCAGCCATTTCTTCGACCATTCCCGGAGCCCACAGAGGTCCTTCTGCAGTTCTTCACAGTCCGCTTGGTTCATAATTTTCCGAAATAACTTGGCGTCATAGGCAAACATTTGTATGGAGGAGTGTACAATGTCAGGCATGTCATTTATGAAACAAACAAACAACAGTGGGCCCAATACACTGCCCTGTGGTACCCCACTTGTGACAGGTACAGATGACTATTTCGTGCCATTAATCACCACACATTGCTTGCAGTCATGTAGAAAGTCTTTATCCATGCTAGGACATTTCCCCAAATTCCGTACCCTTCCAGTTTGATTTTCAGCCTTTCGTGGGGTACACTGTCGAAAGCCTTGGCAAAATCTAGGTAAATATTGTCGATATTACCACCCTGTTCCAGAATATGGGTCCAAATATCCAATACCTTGAGCAATTGTGTTAAGCAGAAGTGCCCCGGCATAATATCGTGTTGCAATCTTTTTCAAGGTTGTTTCGTATTAAATGTTCCATTGCAGCTTCTCTGATATTACTCTCAAGTCCTTTACATATTATGCTGGTCAGGCTCACCGGTCTATAGTTGTTCGTGGAGTGACGATCGCCCTTCTTGAAGATAGGACTCACATAAGCCACTTTCCATTCACTGGCATTTACAAAACAGGATCTTCAGGGGCTCTGCAAGCTCATTGCACAACTCTCTTAGCACTCTAGGATGCACCATGTCAGGTCCGGGGCTCTTATGGACCTTTAGCCTGGACAGTTTATTTCTAATACCCTCTTCCATGAACACAATGTGGGTCAGTGCTGTGTCGAATCGTCTGTCCTCAAACGCAGGAAGTTTAGTTGCATCCACTCTTGTGGACACCGAGGAAAAGAAGCTGTTAAATGCCTCAGCTTCATCCTGGTCAGAATCTGCGTAACTACCATCCACCAGCCTCAGGTCTGATACTCCTACTCCCGTTTTCAATTTCGACTTTGCATAACGGTAAAACGCCTTTGGGTTTGACTTGACCTCGCTTGCAACCAGCCTCTGGAACTCCTTTTCAGCCCTCCTACACTCTATCTTTTCTTGGTTTCTGGCTCTTGCATACATCCTCCTGTCTTGCTCATCGTTTGACCCAACCCATGTCTTGAATTTCTGGGTTTTCTTCTTAATTTTGTCGACCACCGCATGGTTCATGTGTAGGGATCCCCTCGTATTCCTAGAAGCACTGGGTTTGGTCTTGGGTATATATTTATCGATCAAATGGGTCATTTTACTAGTTATGATATTCAGCGTAGTGTATGCGTTCTTGTACCATAATAAGTCAGGCACTCACCCAACGAAGGTCTTTACGTGTGTAACAATTCTAGTAATTACACTATTCGGTTAAATTTCAATCATGCACTGCTCTTTCTCTCGCTCTTATTAGTATGTTTTTCGTAATGTTTAGACAATTTTAAGACCATTCTCTTCTGTGATATTCCCGCTGGAAATTAAGGATAACCGAGATATTAATTTTTCAATATTACAGTATTATATTTTGTCATTCACAAGTGTCGCCATGTGTTGTTTATGTCTCACAGAGAAGGTCTGACCACCCCTCACCCAGTGCTCCTTACCTATGACCCGTTGTAAACTCTACTCTGTAATCCTTTTGCGCTACCGCTCACAGGATGAGTGTGGGGTGCACAATAAAGTAGCCGCTGTAAGCGGCAAAATCAAAAAATCAAATCCTTACCTCTGTGTTGGCTTCTTAATCTACATCCCATGTGCAGGGAATGGTGTGGGAGTTTCTTATTGGCTATAGCGATGGGAGAATTATAATTGGGCAAGAGTTTTTTTGTCTTAGACAATGAACAATACGTGGGTGCGTCGGGAGCGGAGATTTGATTTTTTAGTACCAGAATAACCAGATATGGCTGAACAGGTGGATAGAGCTGTGCTGACATTGTGATAAGAGATTATTTTGCTTCA